>JAOWBP010003503.1:28172708-28186463 GCA_028571105.1 Tragopan temminckii
AGTAGCTAGACAGGTAGAGCTCTAGCAATTCACAAGAGCATTTATATGAGTGAATTTTTCCATTTTCTTTTCCGAGAGGAATGCAAAAATCTCAGATAAATACTGTGGGGTCATCTCTAGGAACAAGATCCTGTTGATATGTCAACCTAAATCTGTTTTGTTAACTTTACTCTTGCAATGGTTAAAAATCTTCAAATTTTAAGTTCTACTTATTTAGGAATACTTTACTCCATTTATTTTATTCCTGTGCCAACACTGTCTTTAAGTTAAACATCACTTCTTCCTCCCCAGACTTGAGCTCCATGTTGTATTCAGAAAGGAAATCATGTCTCCTCTAGGTCTTTCAACAATGTTTAATTCTCCTATTTTGTTACCAGTGGGTGCACTTTGAATGGAAGTACAACTAACTCATCCCTTCTTTCCAAGCATTAGCTTAAGAGTTGACTTTCTGTCACTTGTCACACAAGGAGCAATCATGGGAGTGATAGACACTGCACTGATTTCTCTCGTTGTTCGCCTTATTTTGCCCATCCCTCTGGTACCCAGGGATAAACAGCAACTCCTGAAACAGCTGAGAAGAACTGCAACACAGAGGAAAAAAGTGACTAAGCGTACATTCAGCTACATTTGTGTCAACCTTAGTAATCCCATGGAGTTTTACAAAAAATATTTTCACGTTTCCTGCTACTAATTACAGTAGAATAGCACCCCAACTTTTTTGTTACGTACAGTTTCTTGTAGAAAGTCAAGACCTCCATCTGAATGCTCATTTGAGAAAATATCAGAGTGATGGCCAACATGCTCCTGTAGTGGAAGGTTCACCAGAGAGACAGAGAGCATTGTATCTTGCTTGTTTAGCCTACTGCAGGACTGACATCAATAACTCTGCATCCCTGTCCAGATTGCCATTTCCTTCTTATGACACTTTGTGGAGGTTGCATTACTCATTCTCTCAAAGATGCAGGTGCAGTGGGTTCAATGCCAGTAAGTTCAATGCCATGCAATAAAATCAAGGCAAGGCAACCAATCAATTTTGGATGAAACACTACAGCCCCTCCAAGAAAAATAAAATCCAGAATTAATTTACTCAGTTGTCATCACTATCAATTATATATGTATGTAGCATGTTTAATATTAATTGCTGCTGTGAATACACTAGGCTCCTTTTTCTTCACAGAGCAACAAATAAAAATAGAAAAGAAGTGCAAGACAGAATTGTTGATCTGTGTACTGATACTGTACAACTTTACAGAAATAAAGTATTTGGAAGTTAGGAATTCAAATCCAAAAGAAACATTTCCCATGCTCCATTGCTTGACTATTAGAGGGAAGCTTTCATAGTACAACTCTGATTTCAATAGAATGATGAAAGCCTGGATTCAGAGCTCAAGTTCAGATAAAGGCCTTTGGCTTGAGACCATCTCTTAAAAGTAAAAATGAAGTGACTCCAAAATATACAACCTCTGTTTCTGCCATGTGAATTAAAGCAGGACAAAATCCTTCCCTAATGACCCTGACCCAGGCTAAGTGCATGCCTACTAAAACACTGCTTTACCATTTGGGAAAATTTATGGCAGTGTAAGTACTGAACAGTTGGTCACAGCACTTGCACTCAGGGATTGCCTAATGAGTCTGTAATCATTTTTTTTTTTTTCTTTCAAGATTTTCATGCCTGTGGGATGGTATGCTGTTTGTGGGAGGAGAAGCCTTGCAGCAAAGGAGCATCCACTGTGCAGAGGCTCTGGCTGGTACCCTGTGGGAAGGGAAAGCAGGACAGCAGGACGTGTTCTCCTGCTGCTACCACTCTCATAGTTCACACTCAGACTATGTCATGAAACTAGCTCTAATTTTCAGTTTTGAAAAATGCCCTAAGTTCAGTGATAAATATATCCAGTTTAAAGTACGCATAAATATGCAATTGGGCAGAAGAAAAGAATATTTAAAGTGGGATGTACAGAGATGGTGTGGGTGTCACTTGTTCTTTGAGAGTCCTGACTTACATGAACTGCTGCAAATATATTCCAAACACTTGGAAAACAGTATAAACTTGTTGAAAGAGCATTTTGAAGAAAGGTGACCTGAAAAGTAAACCATTGCCACAGGCAAATGCATGATATCAGGTGCTCCTCAGAGACAGGGTTCTGATTCTTCCCTACCTTTGACTGGTTTTACACCAAAGCATCTCTGCATATACTACCGGTGTTGTGATCTAGAATGGAGAAGTATAGCAGAGCCAGTATCCCTCAATAAGAAGGATGTTTGTAAATCAGCTTTTCTGATTGACTAACAGTAGGGAATTTGACATTAGAATTTTGTTATGAAAGCATTCTTTTTGTTGTTGTTGTTGGTTTGTTTTTGTTTTGAGGAGATGAAAGCAGTAAGAGATGAGGGTTTTGTTCTTTTAAAAAATGAAACAAAACTTAACTAAATTTAATGTCTTTGAGACTCCTCTCCATTAGATATACTATGGCCATGTGCATTTCCATAACACAATAATAGCGCTCATCACGATGCCAGGATATAATTTTTACATTACAAAGTACAACACAGATATGACTGCTTTTTATGAAATTTGTGCAAGATAAGCTCCTTAGAGAAACCAATGCAAACTTGTTAAAATATTCCATGGCTGCCAAATTTGATTACTTCCTCCTTCTGACAAAAAATTTCCTGTCAAAGAAATTTCACCCAGCTGTCAACAGATGTCCAATTTCATGCAGAGAAGGAAGAACCTAAAAAAAAGAAAAAAAGCATATCCAAATTCACATCAGCTTGAATCTTACAGGAAGAAGGAGGAAAAGAAATGTTTCAAATCATATTCATAGTTGCATAAAGACTGACAGCGCTACGGAGGTAACATCACAGACAGCACAGGCTGAGTGTGGGTCCCAGCTTCAGGGTTGCAGCTTGCACCTCTTCCATACTGGCCAACCACAGGTATTATCTAGCAATATTAATTCCCTGTCCATTATTTTTTGGCCACGTAGTTAGGGAGGTTGACCATATCCTGTAGTGCATCAAGCACAGCATTACCAGCCAGTTGAGGGAAGTGGTCGTCCCACTCTACAGTGCACTGGTGTGGCATTACCTCAAGAACTGGGTGCAGTTTGGGCGTCACAGTAGAAAAGGACATAAAACTATTGGAGAGTTTTCAAAGGAGGGCAACAAAGACGGGGAAGGTTCTGGATGGGAATGCATAGGAGTATCTGATGTCCTTTGGTTTGTTTGATCCAGAGCAGAGGGGGCTGAGGGGAAGCCTCATGGAGGCCCATGGCTCCAAACAGGGAGCAGAGGCGCAGCGCTGAGCTCTGCTTTTTGGTGACGGTCTGTGGTTTAGAGCACATCAAAAAATCCTCTTAAATGATCATGCAGCACATGTTGCATTTCACTGATGCCTGTATCAGAGTAAAACTCAAGCTCTAAAGGGCTAATGGCTAGAAATTTAGAGGATATGCCATGAGCTTTAGGTCACAATTTTAAAGAACATCTCTGAGATCTTGCTGAGATTGACCTCCTTGTGCCAGCCAAGGAGAATGAGAGAAGATGGCTCAGAGAGTGCCAAACTTTCAACTGGGACATACAGAACCCATGTGAAGAAGCTGCTATTATCCCCATATTTACAGATGAGGAATTAATTTAGGTATGACATTTTTTCATTTACTCAACATGTTAATTTCAAGTACAAAAACAGAATGAGCTGCTGTCACTCCTCTGCTAGAAAGCAACACAAAGACAGATCTCTGAGAAAATATCCCACAGGAAGAACTCTGCTGTGGTCATTTCTACACTTCAAAGGTGACTTCCTCAATGGCAGCAATATATCCCTAGAGCCCCAACAGTGAAGGTGGGGAAGGTAGTCAGCATATTAGTAATTTACAGCTTCTTCTGCAATATCCTGCCCTAGATCAGTCCGTGACCTCGCAGGTCTGTCTTTTGGGGGCATTTGTCATATGGGTTTGAAGGATTTTGACACGCCCAAAAAAGAAAAATAATAGAGAGACAGAGAGCTTATGAGAAGAGTAATCCAGAAGGCATAGTGGGTTGAAAGAAGCTGAAAACCAGATTAATACAATTTATTACTACCACAAAAAGTGTAGTGCTTAGAATAATTGTTAACAGTGATCTAAGCTGATAACTAGTTACAAGCTCTTGAGACCACCACATGTAATACACTTTTGACAGGCATTACCATCGTGGTGTCCTGACCCCTGCCAGTGCTAGAAAATAATTCAATATTAAAAATGTGAACTAACATAACAGGATGTGAACTGGGTAAGAAATGTTCCACCCAGGCTTGCAGAGTGGTCCATCCCTCATTCCACGGCACAAAGGCTCTCCCATCATGGCAGGCACAAAGGCGGGCATCCACGTCAGCTTACTGGTTATCTGGTGGTTCTCTAACGAAAAGAAATATCACATGCTTTTCTACTCCTGCCTTATCAGATAGTCTCCATTTAATGTATTTTCTCATTCTTTCACTTTTGATCAAAAACACTTCCAGCTACTGCTGAGCCAAGTAACTAGAAGCCTTTGTTCACACTTCTTCCTGGCTTTGCTATATAAGACCTTCCTAGATAATGCTGCTGTTATTTCTGTGCTTCAGAGTTAATTATTGAGACAAAATCTTCTAGTGCAATCGGCTTGTTATAGCATTTTCCCTCTTTTCCAATGACAAGTGGAAAGATGCTGTGATTCTCAATTCTGATTTGTGGCTTTGTTGTTATTTTTTAAATTTACAACTAATATCTGTGTCAACTTTCTGTCATTTTAAAGCCTTGACAACAAGATGGACACAATTACCACTTTTGTGTCCTCACAGCAAGTGAGGCAAAATATTTCATGATAGCCACAGAGCTATCATATGATCAATCTCACTGTGTCCTTTTCCTTGAAGTCTAATTGCATGCTACCAGCAGGATCCTCCCTCCTCATTGATTACCTCCCTCCTTTTATTTCGCACTGATTTATTTCTCCCATTCTCAGCTGTAATTAACAGGGATTTCTGTTATTTTTTTCCAGACATTCAGAAGCTCCTTGACATGCAATGAGACAACCATGATGCATCCACTGTCATACAGAGAGATAATGGCCCCAGTGGTATAACTTCCAGCCGCTGCTTGCAGCTGAACTTCTTTAGCCTTTCTATTAACCTTCTGTGTATGTGTGTGCTGTGTATATGCATTTTTAAAACACTTCTAGTGAAAGCTTTTTTTTCCTTTTTAAGCAAACAACAGGTCAATTAAATTCTTTTGCACTCTGCAGCTGTGATCTTCTTATCTCTCGCAGAATGGGAATCATTTCTCTCCCGTGATGGGTTCCTTTTCTTTAGTTTGTTGAAAAAATTATACTAACAGTGTTGCCCTTTTTCTTCTGCTTTGGCTTTTGGCAGTGGAACAGTGGAAACTGATGCACTCTATCTCTAAATGCAATAGCAGGTGCAAAAGCTTGTTTCAGGGTATGAAGACTGCTCTGAAAGTAATACGTTTTATTTTATTATGTTGGCACATGTAAACACACAACAAAGAAAATATTTCCAGTTCTTACTAATAAACATTACTGAAGAAATAGCATGGAAAAGAAATCTAATTCAGGAATTATAACTGAAAAGAGTTTTGATTGTACTCAGCTAATTCTGTAAGCAAGGATGCATGTTGGACACTGAATCTTTCTGAGTCTTTCTGACTTGAGACAGTGTTTCTTGTCATATTGGTGTGTGAGTCTGGAAAATCCAAGGCTGGATGGGTTGCCTATGTTTTTCATACACCTCGATAACGATGAAGAAAAGTTAAAATGTTCCTTTAAAAGAAAACACCCTTCCTTTAGGGTGTGTGGGTGGAGGTTAGGATGCTCTGTCTCACAAGAAGCCACAAGAATTAGACAGGGGTATCTGAAGTTCAGAGAAGATGCTTCTGATGAATTTCTAGATACAGCCTGGCTCTTTGCTGTTTTGTGAGGTCTTTCTTTAAATTCAGAAGTACTACATCAGAGCTTGATGAAATTCACAGCTGTACGGATAGCAAGCATAAGAGATATCTATGTCCTACTGAAGACCTGCTTGAAGTTATGAGAATAGAAATAAATTGCCTTATGTCTGGTACAAGCATTGCATAGCTTGATTGTCAGCTGCCAAGATCCCTATGTCCTTTGCCTCGTTGTTTATAACATCTCCTAGGTTAAATATAACTTGTCACCATTTATGCTTGCTTATTAAGCTTTCTTTCTCATACTCACATTCTCTGCTTACTCAAAAGCCATAAACAACCAGTGCAGCAGTCTGGTACAAGGCAGTAGCACTTTGGAAAACATCTTGCCGTTGTGAAGAGAATCTCAAGGCAGTTTTAGAAAATGCATCCAAATTTGTTACAAAAACATTACTACTGCTGGCATGTATACAAATATTTGGACAACAACTGGTTATGCTTCTTTCTGACTAGATTGGTACTGAAACTCTATCTGCAATAGCAACCTTATCTGTTGGAAACTGCCAAGCCTTTGAGAGAAAAGCCAAGCAGGTTGCATAAGAAGGTTGAGGGAACAGCAGAATTCATCTTAAAAAAGGACCACAACGACTGAAAAAGGAACAGGAGGGGCAGTTTGGCAGACTCAGATAGAAGTGAGTAATCATGGAAAAGAGCTCATGGAATTTGCATTATGTATAGGATGTGCAGGCAGAGAGCTGTTTCAGACAGCATTTGTTTCCATAATATCACAACCCAACCACATCACGCAGATGACTGAGCAAAACCTTCAGAATTCCATCATTCAGTCACTAACTTTGCAAGCCCTTACCGGGCTAATTAATCACCAAAGGCAATCTGTTTGGACTGTTTCTACCCAATAAATGTCTTGAAATACTGTGCAACAATTCAGTTCATTCTGAGTCGTGTTATTCACGGTTTTGCCCATAATTTTTATATGCTATAATTGATATATATGTATATATATAATATAACAACTTATTTTTTTTTGTTCTTGTGCAAAAGATGTCCTGAGAAAACAGCTCCAGCAAGCAGTCATCATCACATTAATTTAACTCTTAGCAAGATCAAAGCTAAAAGTTTTTTCAAAGACATTCTTGCTATTGAAGTCATGTCATTGAAATAGGAAAAAAATAAAACATTCCTGGAATTATTTCACCATTTCAGAGTGCCTTCTGTAGCTGGTTATGGTGTGTGGCACCATCTACCTGCTTTTTTTGTTCTCTGGGCGATGCTTTCTCCTGTGGCCTTTCAGAAACATAAGATACAGTACCGTTAATTGTGAAGGAAAGAAAAAAGCTTTCAAGTTTTGTCATGAGGTCGCTTGGTATGCATTCAGACCTCCTGAAACAATCCCCAGGTGCTGCGTATGTCCATTCTGAAAGGAAAGAGCCTGTTTCACCATGTTCAAGTTCCCAGTAAGAAACAGAAGAGGGAAGAGAAGAAAACATGAGGCTGAATCTTCCAGAGTGGCAGTGGGAAGGAAGTCTGGGAAGCACAAATGCTCTTGTTGATTCAAGAAAAATGTCTAAGGTTGATGAACACCTTGCCAATATGGATTTGTCCTTTCAATCAAGGGTGTTCAAGTAGGTACAACCATTTCTTGTTGATAAACTTTTCTCTTTTCCTGTTTTACAAGACAATAATGCGTACATTACCAACAGTTTGACAGCTTTACAGGTGTAAGGTTCTCAATACTGCTGTGCATTGCACTGCCAATCTCTTTATGATCTGGCACAGGAGATCTGCAATGTCCATGACAATAGTCCAGCATCTAGGAACACTAAATTAACAGTGCAATATCAGCATTCAGAAGTGATAGACTTTAATTAAAGGTCTGGTAGTGATATTGAGTTGATTACTGGCCATAGCCTTCTCCATGGTTTGGCCAGGAGTGTAGAATGTCCATAAAAATAATGGAGAGGTTTGATGCTGCGCTCTTCCCCTGCCCTGGTCTGCAGTTGCCATTGGCACAATGGCACGCAGCCACCCTCCACTGTCAGCCATTGTGAATCTCAAATTGCTATCCAAATCCTCTTTTCAGGATAGATGGATGCTGTAAATCACACATTCCAGGTGTTAGGTGCAGCGTGTGCAAGGTGTTTGGCAAGGGATGCTGGTGATGTGAAATTATCCATCAATAAACATGGCAATACAGTGTTACTGCTGCCTAAATATGTTGTCATTACAAAACAAAAGTTGAGATAATAGACAACCTGGCACTATCAGACTGTGGAAAACAAAAACAAAAACAAAAACAAAACAAAAAGCAACAACAAAAAAAAAACAGGCAACCAACTTATGGATTTACAGAAGTTCCCACAGTGTTGCACATCTGATGTCCATCCGATCCTCTATTTCTTGTCAGCAGCTTTCCCTGCTCAAGAAAAATGAGGCAAAGGAATGCAGCATTTTTACAGTTCTGCCTCCTTGTACCTCCGTGTATGACAGGAAATGGATTCTAAGAAGCTGCCAAGAAGACTGTATAAGTGACATTCAGAAGTACTTCTGTAAAATTCTGATTATACTTTACATCTAGTGAAAAGACGTGAAGCCTTCCCTGATATCTGAACGATCCATCAGTTTTTACTCTGCATAATTACTCCTTGTAAAAGTGGTGCTCTGGGAGGAGCACTGAAAAATGCCTTTAAATTCTTGTGACCTCCAATAGTTGGAAGTCTTACTATCAGTGCTAATATTGTCAGGAGCTGTTTGCAAGAAACCGTGGCTATAATGAAATCAATTGCCTGGACATTATTTGTACATTGAAAGCACCTACATGCAAGGGTGTTCTTTCTAGATTTCAGGTATTTAAATTCAGCTGCAGAATACAAAGATGTTTTTTGTTTCTCTGTTTGTTCAATTTTTTAATGTTTTGATAACAGCCTTTGGTGTTTTCAGACTAGTGTGGCCTTCACTTTATGTTGCAAAAACTCTGATTTTGAATCAGTGTGTCTTCTTCATTGCATCATTCCACAGAGGGGCTCATTCCACTTTGCAGCCATTACTTTTCCCTCCTCTCATTGTGGAGCATCTGCTAGGATGAAAGAATCCCTGCAGTCATAACTTTGAAGCCTACTGACTCTACTTGTAATAGTTTTAGAGAATAGTAATAAAAGAATACTAACAAGTTAATCCTACATCTCCACTTACTTAAAAATGTAACCATACTAGCATCCTTAAAGCCTCACTGCAGTGTTTATTTAATCTTAATGTAGGATTAAACTATGTTTTGACATGTAATGTACTGGAGGTACTGGAATGGGCTGCTCAGGGAGGTGGTGGAGTCCCTGACCCTGGAGGTGTTCAAGGAACGTTTGGATTTTGTGTTGAGGGACATGATTTAGTGAGTACTATTGGTGATAGGTGGATGGTTGGACTGGATGATCTTGAAGGTCTTTTCCAACCTTGGTTATTCTGTGACTCTGTGATTCTGTACTGCTCGTGAATCAGTATGTTCCTGGTTCTGGAACTCCTCAGAACATTCCCTAAACACAATCAGTTTGTCCACATCCTGTTGGCAACATAACCTTGAACTTCAGTTTGAAATTTATTCTGAAGTTCAGTGCATTGCATGAAAAAGGACATATTCTATTATCAAAAGGTCTTTTCTCAGTTTAGCATTTCCATCTTATTTATTGCTATCTGGTTATTCTGATCTTTCATGTGTTGCTACTAAGCACTGAAAAAGAAATAAGATATTTTCCCCTCAAATAAGGAGCTTTTTCCTTCCCAGCGTGTCTCAGATAAATCAGAAGGACTTCAAGCAGCAGACGTAGCATCCAGTCATATTTTTTTTTATTCTTCTTGACTTTTGCTTTGGGAGATAGCTATTTGCAAATACCTTACCTATACTAAATACAGTGTATCAAATAGGAAAGAGATCCGTGTGATTTAGACCAAGTGCAATGTTTTTGATGATTTTAAATCTGCACAGCTACAGAAACTGTTGCTATGTTACATGAAGATATTTCGTGGCAGCAGAAATTATTGAAGAGATTGAAGAGCTATGCCAGATGAAACACAGTGTGATGCAATTCTTTTTTGCAAAATAAGAAAAGGTTACTAGAGAAGTTTCCTTCAAATGTAGAGAAAAAATCTCTTGTCTGGAGCATAACTAAGAAATGCAAGTGCCAGCATATTCTTCGAGGGTTGCTTTTCAGTTGTTTGATTTTTGATGTTTTTAAAAATTGAAATACTCTATATTTAAATGCTTTCATCAGTCACAATAAACCAATTTGCTTCGTGCTTAAGACTCCTATAAAGTTCAGAGAATGATGCTACTTATGGAGATTTTCAGCTTCTCATTTCATGTGTTTTGCACATCATAGTCTAAAAGGTAGGATCCTGCTTTGTTTCTCAAGTCGACATGTCAGGAAGCAGACAATACTATTAAATTCATGCTATTCTGTACGACACAGTATAAAACTTTAAGACTTGAGAGGTAAATTTCCATAACAGAAATAGCTATACCAGCTCAAAACACAAACAAAGTTAGCAGTGACATTGCATTTCTTCAGTGTCTGCTGATGGAGCCGAGCTTGTCAAGTCCATTTGAACATGGTGCTATCTTTAGGGTGAACAGAAGAACAAACAGTTTCTCTTTCTCAGTCACAGAGACTGAATGGGAAGTTCTTATTCTGTAAGGTACCTCAGAAATGACAGCAGTAGCTGAATGTGCTTTTAAAATTTGAGATTTTGGTTTTTAATCTGAAAAACCTCTTTTATTCAGCAGTATTGAACCTTTTGTCCAAGTAGCCATGTAATAAGAACAACAATGCAGGGACTGATTTCCCTGTAGATTTTTTAAGAGTAGGCTCCAATGAGACTGTCAAAAATCCATTGTATAATAAATAGCTTTCAGGCTTTCAACGAAGCTGGATTTTTACTTTATAAGAGACTATTTATAAAATAATTCTAGCAATGATTTGGATTGGAATTAAGCTGTTACGTGTAAGCTATGCTAAGAAAGGAGTCACAATGATCTGCAAACACTCTAGAAATCAATATGAAAACCATAAAAATGACAGTTCCTTCTTCATTCTCTTTAGTGTCATCAAATGCTTCTCACACGGCATCACAATCACTGCCACGGGCTCTGCTCCCTGTTGTGAGCCATTGCCTTGAGCTTCCTGCCTTCTTCTTTCTCAATCAGCATTGCTCACTCTTCCCCGCGTTATCGTTCATACCAAAGTACAATCCCCAAAACAGAAGAGTCTAAATTAGGGCTGAGACGGTGACTAGCAGAAAGAAACACTCAGTGATTAAAGAGTGTACATAGCAGGACTTAATTTAAAGCTGTTATGGCAGTATTAGTAATTTGGATGTATGCCAGGGACCACAATCTCCAGGCACAAAACATGCTGAGCTTCTCCCTGCTAGACACTGAGATGGCTGCAGGGAAATACAACAGGGGGTTAAAATGCTAAATGCAAGGAAACTCCACTTTTACCAAACTCCCAGGAGATGTGTGAAACCATCTTAAAGTGTATTTCAATTTCCATATGAATTTCAGCTGGCATGAGGAAGGAATGAAATTTGAACAATGCAGATTGTCAAATAATTGGGACAGATCTACATAAAATGTTCTAATTTCCGGAAGATATCCATAAATTATACATCTTGATTTAGAAAGAAAATGTGAGTGTCCCAGCAGTTCTGAAAGGCTATGAGCCTCATAGAATCATAGAATCTTTAAAGTTGGAAATGAGCACTAAGATCCCCAAGCCCAACCCACCCCCACCATACCCACTGCCCACATCCCTCAGTGCCACAACTCCGAGGTTCTTGAACCCCTCCAGTGGCAGTGACTCCATCACCCCCCTGGGCAGGCTGTACCAATGCACTCTTTCAGAGAAAAAAATTCCTTGTTCCCAACCTGAACATCCTCCGGTGCAATGTAAGGCCATCACCTCCCATCCTAGTGTTAGTTACCTGGGAAAAGAGGCTGACCCTCACCTCACTACAATCTCCACTCGGGTAGTTGTAGAGAATGACAAGATCTTTCATGAGCCTCCTCTTCTTCATACTGAAGCCTCTTTTTCTCTATTCTGATGTCATGCTGATATCAGTAAGTTCTGGAGCTCACCAAATCAGAGGATTCATCTTTGGCTTCTTGGGCTTAGGAGAATGGTGAGTACCCAACAGAACAAGGCAATCTTCATCTCAGACCTGAATCATTTATTATCATCAACAGCAGATCTTTGCAAGTAAATGGATTGTTACTATTATTAACTGCAGCCTACCGAATTCAACATTTTCTTATTTTAGTAATAATAAAGAGTTTTCCCCTCACATAAAGCCAGTAGCTCCATTCAAGCTTGCTGATAACAGTGAGGGGAAGAGCTTTGTCCATCCATGCAGATTCTTATACAACCAGACCTTAGGTGAAGAAAATATAAAATGAAAGTTGTGTTTAAAAAAAAAAAGAGAGAGAGAGAGAGAGAAAGAAAAAAAAAAAAAAAAACCAAAACCACAAACTTTGAGGACCAGCAGTTTTGTTTTTGATATCGCTCAGATTTACAGTGCTTCTTCGGAGTTTTGTTTGTTGTGCTGTATTTCTTAATGATCGACTTGCTGCAGTAAATAATTCAGGAAATCATCCTGTACTCTATTGTTCTTCAGGCATATGGATTTTTTTTTTTTTTCCTCTTCAAAGTTCAACTTTCTACTGTATGTTGAAAATTTCAAAGCTCTCCGAGGAACAGAATACAGGTTTTGTAATTATAACAATTTCTAGCCCAGCACCTGTACATCTGCTGTATCCCTTGGGGAATAGAGCAAAACAAAATGTATCAATTCTCTCCGGATAAAATGTGACAGGATTTCCATTTGCTATTTCTCCAGACCACCTAGGCTTATTATTTTCAGAACATTATGGATTGTTATTAAGCAGCAGCGGATTGTTGTGGAAACACAGACAGGATGCACAGCAGAGCCATTCTGATCAAACCCGACTATACAACTGTGGCTCCTTTTGCAGCAACACAACTGTATTCTCATGCACCCAGGCTGAAATAGATGTGCAGTATTAGTCATTTCTAGAAAGATAACTGGAGGTTTTCAACAACAACAACAACAAAAAGCAAACCACTATTAACTGCTTTTAGTCACATAGAAACATCTTCTGAAAGAAACCTTTTAAAGGTGTTCTAGCCTGATAAGTGTAACAAATACTGCAAATTTCCACTTCTGTTTTTCAGAAATAAAACTTACCCTGTGTGTGCACATACATATAGGCAGTATAAGCCATTATATGCAATTGAACTTTGTTCATTGTTTTTTTTTTAATAATACCATTGCTGTGCTGCATACACATTATCTCACGTGGAAGGAAACAGAGAAATAGCGCAATGAGCTACCAGGTAAATATTATGCTGTAAAATTAAAATACGCTTTTTCTGGGTGACAACTCTTGACTGCAACTTCTTGAAAGCATGACACAATGAAAACGATCTGCTTGATTCTGTGTTACTCCTAATAACTACAAAACTGAAAGCGGACATCTAAGAGGGCGTGAAGTTTGCAGGGAAAGCCCAGCCCTAGCAAAGCTAATGGCAAAAAGCCCATTTCACTTTTGTGTTTTCTCAAATCACTGGTGAAGATTGGTTGCCTTTCTGCCTCTCTTTTCATCCTAATTACATTGCTACTGTTTTTAATTATAGTCACACACTTGGCTGTGTCTCTTGTGCTGCTGCTACATTTAGGTTAGATATTAGGAGGAAGTTTTTCACACAGAGGGTGGTGACACACTGGAACAGGTTGCCCAAGGAGGTTG
>JAOWBP010003503.1:28191539-28216624 GCA_028571105.1 Tragopan temminckii
CTGGTCAGTCTTGTGCCAACACTGCATGGCATATTAACCAATACAAGCTATATTTCTCTCCAGTTTATCCCCGAATAATTATGAATGCCATAATAAAATTACCTTTGTTTAGTAAAATGTGAGTTTCCAAGACATTGTACACTTTGACTTCTTCTCCCAAATACCCAACGAGCACATGCTTAAAATTAAAATGTAAATCTTCTACGTCATTAGTACTGAAGATCCAGTTATTGAAATGATTGAGGTGTGGACACCAAAGTACCTCTATGGTACTACCGAGGGGTGGCAGAGGTAACAACTGCTACCAGCAGTAACTTTGGATTAATTTAATAGCATATGTCATTCATGCCAGATGTATTCAGAAATACACAGGAAAATTGCCTAAGGAGACAACTCATCTCTTTTTTTGATTATGTCTCAATGCAACTAATGTGTGAAATTTTCAGTTTCATCATGTAAGTGTTGGGAAGTAAAGTACACAGGTTTATTTGTCTCTTTTATTTCCTAAACACGGCGTCAGGAGCAAACTAGTGAAATGTTTCACAGTGATAGAGAATGATTAAATAATAATAATACATAATGCATAATGTAATTCGACAGAAGTCATTATCCATTTCACAGTCTCTATTAGGTTTCCATATTTTACTGTTCTCCAGGAGCATCAACTTACTATTTGCTAAAAGTGCAGAAATTGGAAGTAATGCTTTAGAAAGCAAGTCTTTTCTTAAGACTCACCTTTTGAAATCAGAGATAAACCATGCTCCTTAATAAGTATTGAAAGTAGGTCCTGTTGTGACATATAACAATGCACAGCTGTGCAGAGCATCATGATGGAAAAGATGATACGTGATACAGTCTGTACTGACAGATCTGGGAAGCTCATGGCTATCTAACTTGTCCTGGAAATACACAAACTACTTCTCCTCATGGCCATAATTGATTAATTATAATGACGTTTTTATTTTTATTTTTAATCAAAATGGGAAGTTGTATCTCCGCTTGGAGCAAAGCACTGCTATCACTTCATATTTCAGATTTTTCATAATTTTTTTCAGTATTTTTCATAGCTTCATTTTCCACGCATTGTTATGAGATTAAATCATATATTAAATTCTATATATTTCCCAAGGGAAATGCACTTTTGCATCCCAAACATACTTGCACAACTTTCGATTCATCAGTGTTACAAACTGATGATAGAATTCCCCCATCTTGGTCAATGTTGGACATATGCACAACTGAAAAAAAAAACTATTTGAATACTTCCTTTCTTTCATGCATAACGTTTTCCTCTCCAGAGAAGCTACATTTGCCAGTTGCACAGAGGTTAGCTGCTCGTACATCATGTTGGCCTCTGCAGTCTGATTGCATTGTATTAGCATCACTGCTGCCTGGACAAGCATGGGAGTTTGTGTGCGTAAAAGTTTACTATTCAAACTTCCTTTAGCAGTTACTTTAGGAGAAAGCAGCAGTATTGGCCACTGTGAGAAAGTTATCCTGCTGGCAGCTCCCATGTTCACTGTTACAGCATTTTCCTCCAAAATGCATCAGATTGAAAACTTATGGATTAAAAGAGCCCTCCCTCACTGCCTCAAAGCACGTTATTGGGTGATGGCAGCCAGGTGCCATAGTGTGTTCTTCATTCTGGTTTTGGGCTAAATTTTACTAATCACAAAAGAGATTAAACAAAGGAACATTTGGTACAAGGATTTTGCCATAAGGTAAAGTTTTTATGGTAAAAGTCCAAATGCAAACAGCCATGATTACAAGCATAGTAATAGATACATAAATAGAATCACAAGTGTTTTGAATAAGTAATAGTTTCACTCCAGAAAAGAGTGAACAGAATGTGTTCTTCTCATTAATGTTTAAACAATCCCAGGAACTCGTGAGCAAATAATAATTGTACCTGTTATCGAAACCTAATGTACAAGATGCCTTGTTTAGAATGTAAAAAAATGCATATGCATTTAGCATAATCAGGCTCCGAATGTCACTTCAACGCACCTTTTAATATCACTTAGTCCTTCGTCGGGGGATAGGAAGACTGCGATCAAGTATGTTTCGGTTTATTTTGCTCACTTTTGTTCTCTCTACAAAAGGTAATGTGAAGATGTGCCCCAGGGTCCGCCCCATCTCAGCGAAGCACGCTCTGTGAGATTCCGGACGAGGAAGATCTGTCTGCAGTACGTGAGTGCCCCCCATAGGCTATTCCTCAAATCATGATTTCGGCGCAAAGCCGAAAATCCTTCAGGGAAAAGGAGCCTGAAACCTTAAAAACAAACAGCTCTCCTAATAGAGGTAGAGCTCACAACGGCGATTGACGTCGTGCCCATCGGTTTTTAGGTAGCAATGGTTTATTTTTTGAGAGCTTTGTGTATGGGGAGGTCCGGGAGATGCGAGTGCTCAGTGTACGTTATTTTAAATAGATGACTTAAATTGATAAATTGCCTGGGTAAAATGCGTTTTTAAAAGCAGAATATTACTTTTCCAACTGAATTAACAGAAATAGAAACTATAGTTGGGGATTGTAACTTGCAGTGACTTCGTTCTCAAATAAAAGACTTGACATCTACTCTTATACACTATTAGAAAAGAGAAAAGTAGTCAGTTGTGGTGCATAGTTAAAGGATAGGAATGTAAAGTTATGCAAACATTCTGTCTTTTTATCATTGGTCGGACAATAAAACATATTGTCCCTTTGTCTGCTCTCAGTTGTTGCAGTAAACACTGCGCTTCACAGCTAATGAAAGTTCATGCATATAACCTTTGAGGTGTCAAATACCCACTGATCTGATGGAATTAACATTACTCTCCGGGCACGCACTCATGCATTGGAAAACATGCGCTGCCCTTTAAAAGGAGGGTGAAAAAAGGGAAGTTTTATGAGCACCAACCTTTTTTGAACCCATGTTGTGCTGCAAATGCTGTGGGATGGGACGTCCTGCAGTACAGTACATATAAGTGTGCTTATGGAGCATCTCATGTCTGCATAAGCGTGTTTATGGAGCATGAGGAAAGAAAGTGGATGGGTGGCAGAAGGGATAAAGGAAAGTGCTGGGAAAAAAATCATCTGTGATATAAAAAAGAAGTTCAAGAGGTGTAGTTACATTACAGCATGCTTCACAATGGAACATAAATCCTCTGAGGGGTTAACTCCCCCAGGCTTCTTCTGCTAATGTTGTTAGAGAACTGCGGCATTTACTCTTTGGTGTCAGTTGATGGAATAACAATGAAACTCAAAAATTGCTACACGGAGGAGAGGGAGAGCTAGAAATGAGAAAACACAATGAATGATGTTGAATGAAACAATAAGATACTGAAAATTCAAATTCACCCTCTGAACAAAGATCACATTTGTCTTTATATATCCCCTTCCTCATGGCAGAGCAGGTAGAACTGCTGTCTATGTGAGCACACAGATGGCAACAGCGTGGCTCTGTGCATTACATTCAGTCCATCCTCAAAATGAGGCACTGGAATAGGTTGCCCAGAGAGGTGGTGGATATCCCAGCCCTGGAGACATTCATGGTCAGGCTGGACTGGGCTCTGAGCACATGATGGAGCTGTAGGTATCCCTGTTAATTACAGGGGAGTTGAACCAGGTGATTTTTAAGGATCCCTTCCAATTGAAATGATTCTAAACTGCAGAATGACTCTTTCCATAAAATGATTTTGACTTTCTCTGGTTTGAAGTTCAACTCATTTCTGTTCTTAACCAGGGATGAGGACATATGCAGTGGTAGTGGAGAGAAAGGAGAAAGCTTCAGGGATGAAAGTCCTTCATGATAAACTGATGCCTTGTTGGAGTGATACTGGTTCATTCAGGTCCTCACTTCATTAAACTGAGAAGTTCTCTATGGCTCTACATGTCTAGCTCAAGAGAAAGCAGCAGTAGGCTATGCACTCAGACAGAAGTAGACCCCAAGTATTAGGCAATGTCTAACATCAAGTGTGTGTGGAAAATAGCTTCAAGGGCTTTGAAATTTTTCTTCAACATTGGAACAGTATCAAAGGATGGCAGAGGTGGGTACCTGTGGCTGTGAGGGTTCTGGCCTGAGGTGCTGAGATTGCACTTACAGGTTTTATCCTGAGGTTATGAATATGGCCCTGTTGATCTCCAGTCTTTTTTCCTCAATAACAACATGATAACTCCTCTCTCCAAGTGCAGGAATAATGGGGCTCAGTTGCTTTTGATGCCCAGGGAGGTGATTGAGTTACAGCCTCTGGAGGTTTTCAAGAAACGTGGATACTTGGCACGGAAGGATAGAGCTTAGTGGGCCTAGTGGGGATGGGCTGATGGTTGGACTTGGTGATCTTAGTGGTGTTTTCCAATCTTAATGATTCTATAATTCTCAATTTGGAAAGCTTTCAATGATTCTTCTCAAAGAAGCCTTAAAAGACTTAAAATTGCAGCAGGATGAGAGAGAAAGCATATTCATAGTGGATAAATGATTAGCAGATGAGAAACAAAGGATTGCTGAAAATGATTTTCTCAGTAAAGAACATAGAAGTCACTACTGGAGTCCCAGAAGAGTCTGAATATTCCTGTAATACCCTGTGCAAGTCAGGAAGACAACACTTACACTGCAGTTTACACTTTGTCTGTCAAAATATCTGCAGAAGCTTTGTAACCCTGTGCCCTTCTTCTGAATAAGAATACAAGAGTTTAAAGAAGAGTGAGTAAACTGTACAGGAAGCAAGAAAGTGTAAAAATGGCAACTTAAGAAAAGAACGGAAAAGAGAAACTTGCTAGCAGCTGGAGAAGGTGGGAATTCAGAGTTCTGGTGAAATCCTACTTCAGTTTATGTTAAAAGCTTATTCCTTTCAAAAACAGTGAGGGAAAGACAGGAATCACTTATCTGACAGAAATAGGAGGTAAATAACAAGTGACCCACAGGGAAATTATTGAATGAAGCTGTCCTGCAGCTTTCAAAATGAAGACTCATTTACTAGTTGATCAGTGGGGCTTTTTCTTTCTAGCAACATGCATCCCCAGACTGGCACTTGGCCAATACTTTAAGACGATGAAAATAAAATTACAATAACAGATTCCCCCCATCAGCTTGTACTGCTCATTATTTCTTAGGGGTACATGTGCCTGCAAAACGAAGTAACAGACGCCAGCGATTTATTTATGTCTTCTCTCTAAGTAAACAAAAGTATCTCTGCAAAGCCATAAACAAAGAAGGAGGCAAAACCACTTAGCTAACACACATATTAAATGCACTTTGATGGAAAGGTTTTCTCTCTGAAAAATCTTAAAGGCTAACACTATGGCAGGACAAACAAAAGGATTATTTGAAATGGAGGCAAGAGGATCATGTAGTACCCTATGGCAGTCCATCTGGGGAAGATTTCAAGAATCTCCAGCGTTTTCTTTAATATAGTCTATCCCAAAGGCAAAACTATTTGCTTTTCACAAGCATTTTTATGAGCTACATCTTAAAAGTAATCACTGGCAGAGATAATTTATTATTAGCCAGAGAGGATATTGAAAGGCAGGGGAGCCATTAATCATCTATGCAGATATGGGTGAGATCCTGGCCCTATGGAAGTCGATAGCAAAATTCCCATTGACATCTGTGAAGCTGGGCTATTACTCTATGTGCTCGTGGTTTAAGTGTTCCCTTTAACTCCCAGGTCAAGTTTCTTACTTGCATAATACTGCTGATTTACAAAGAGCAGCTCTCACTTTTGAGTAGGAAATATCTGCACATGGCTGAAATGAAGGCTTTTCCTCAAGAGACTCACTGCTTCTAGCCTTAAGAACTGGAATTGTTTCTGTATTACAAGGTCCAGGTACACTGTGAAAGTTCACATCTAAAGATATGGTTGCTCTTTGTAATGAATTGTAAGGAGGCTGCAATTCGGATCTACCTGGTGTGACACTGCACGTTGTCTTCCTGGCAAACCTGTCTGCATTTAACTCTGATTTCCCCAGAAGTCAGCAATAGACTTGTCAGCTATTACAAACCAGCAGCAAGTCCAATAAACAATCTCAGAAATATCTGTATTCAAAATACTTACATACAGTCACAAGTGTCCTTCAAAACTTTCCGTGCCTTTCACATGAAGTGAGCACATGAGTCCCAAGAGTTAACTCCGCAGCAAAAAGCAGGAAGCCAGAAAAGAATACGGAGTTTTAAGGAAGCTTTTCCCTATTCTGTTGTAGACTATGTTACAGAGCAGATCACTCAATGACATTATGCCCCTTTGATGTCATGATCAACACACTCTCACTGTTGCTCAGTATTTGGTTTCTTTGTGAAGTGTGTTGCCGATGCCTCATACAGCTCCATCTCCTCCGCAGCCATAAGGGATGGATCAAATTACTTCTACCTGCTTGTAGACAAAGTGCTCCAGAGACATCATTTTTAGCCTCAGCCCAGGGGAACAGAAGTGATTAAACAATTGCTGCTTAAAAATAGCATTGCACATCAGCACCGGTCCATGGCAAAGTCACTTGCATACTATCAGCAGCAAAGATGTTTGTTTTTACCCTCTTCTGGGCTGCCATGGCAGCCAAAATATTCCCTTCCTCTGAATTGATTTGTTCTGAAGGCCCAGGTATATTTGTTTTCCCGAGCAAATCCGTATGATTAATAATAGTAGGTGAGAGTTATTTTGTGTGCTTTATTTTAATGAATAAAACCCAGAGCGTAGAGAGGTTTGTGTTCAAACAAGGCTTGAGCAAAATTATTTGAGGGATTTTGGCTTTTCATGTGTCTTTTGTTTGGTGTTCAGGATTCAGACCAGTCGTACCACGCTCCAAATCCTCACAGGGGAATAGAGGAGTCTGACCCTTGTGATGGATTAAATCATTCCATCAAGGATATTGGGAACTGTGACATTTTGCTCAGAAGCGCAGGGCTGATACAAGGAATGATAGCCTTATATAAATAATTGTTTTCATGTATATTCAAAACAGGCCGAAAAGGCTGATCTCTCTTAATTAAATCATGAATAAAGATGAGATTTCCTTCCTTCAAAGTACTGCCTGCTGCCTGAGCTCTGACTGTGCATCCTGGGCAGTTTGATCCTCCAGGTTCAGCTTGCTGAACCCTGTTGTCAGCAGCCTGAAGGATATGCTCCAAGTGCAAGATCTGGTCTGGTGCATAGAGAACGAGATCTATTTAACAAAACCCTGGCAGCCTAGGACCTTCTATTCGCATTCAAGAGACACTCTGGACTCCTTCCCAGGGCTGCGGGATGTCAGCCCTGGCATTCAGCACTACGAGCCTGCTTCCTGGGTCCTCATTACTGCATCAAGAAGGAGCATCTGCTCCTCTCCAAGGAGATGGATAGCACAAGGTCAAACCCTCAGAGAGGCAGCCCCACTGCATTTTCCCATGGAGCATCCATGGAACTGGGATAGCCAATCTGGCCCAGCACCAAAACCCACAAAGAGAGCTCCCAGACTTTGGTGATTTTTGGCACGCATTCCTCTCCTTACCTTAGGTCCCACGTATAAGCTGTGTTCTGTCTGTCGCTTGTCACACTGTGGCTGGCCACACATCCATCCCAAATTTTGGAGGGGAGATGCTCCTGATTAGGGAGCATATGTTGTGCAGTACAGAAGGCAGCCAGCTCAAAGAGAGGTGGGGGGAGATGGCAGGGAAGAAGTGGGGTGATGATCCAGGAAATATGATCTGTTCTCTGTGTGCAGAGAAGCATCAGATGCAAAAAGCAGCTTAATTATTGATATTTGAGGCAGAGGTAATTTTGCAGAGCACTGATGGGAGAGCATGCAATCCACTGAGGCTGGAGCAAAGATGGGGCTGGGCCACCAGCATTAGGGTAATGTAAGGGGATGGGGAGATGCATATGGAGCACCCAGTGAATGTAATGTCATCAAACATTGCCTTGTGTTGCCCGATTTGTTTACAAGCTCCTCCAAGAGAGGAATAAATAACATGAGAAGTAGGTGTCTCTGGATAAAATATTCTCCAGTTGTCTGTTTATAAGAGCAGATGATGTCTGAGTTTATGTGGCTCTACAAAGTGCCTGCAGAGAATAAGGAAAGGGCAACAATGATGGGATAGTACATTTCCTCTGGCTTTTCCATGCAGTGCACAACAGACTTTTTTCATATTACCAAGTATCAATACCCCATAAGGGCACCAAATGCCAATATTCATGCTGACTTCCAATTGTCTCAGAAGACAGATCTCATCCTGCTGGCTCTTAGCTAAAGGCTTTGTGAGCTTGCCAGGAGCTATAAATGCTGGCACCTGAGCAAGAGCACCAGGACAGATTGAAGAAGAAGATATGATGACAACCTGAAGAAAAGGACTGAATAAGGAACATACATCTCTGTTTGAAGTGGGAGTGTGCACGGTGCATGAGGAATAGGCACAGTTCTGAATTCAGGCTGCTAAGTATGTGCTCTGCTGCTCGCTATGCCAATTTCAGGTGTCTAAAAAGATGCCGTGGCCTGACTAAGTGTATGTGTGTGAAGTGTGGATATACATCCATATAAGTACAATGTATGGCAGAAGGGAAGGCAAGGAGTGAGGCATTAGCTAAACGTGGGTTTACATGAAACTGAAATAGTGAACATCAGGAAATCAAGGTCATATTTTATGTATGTATTCTTCAAACTCAGACCAGATTTACTGACTTAATTTAGAGTTACTTTCTGTCCTTTACCGTTCTCAAGTTTGAAGTCTCACAAACTTGTAACAGATTATGTAATAGTTTTACTTTCATGTGAACAGAATCACTTTATGCTGAACTCCCCATTCCACCTCACTCTCAGAACAATATACACACTGTTGTGATGTTTTCTACATTAAGTTGCATCCGTTAGGTCAGTTCAGGACATTCACTGTCAGCAGCACAATGCAGAAATGTCAAGTAAGCTTTCAAAGTAATCAACGAGTTATCATTTGTTTATGCCTCCTTTTTATATCTAACTTAACATTTAGACATTAAGTAAAAAAAAAAAAAATCTTTGACTTTATTATGGCTTTTTACTCTGCGTAATTAAAAAGTGTGGATTTGTTTAGTTTGATATACAAAACTCTTGTGATGATGAGTTTCTCAGCTAACATTTCAGCTTCTAGTACATCTCTGTCCCATATTTCACCGAAGGGAGTGGAAAAAGTCAATTTGTGTCATGCAGTGCTTTTTACATTTTGGAATTCATAACCCTCATAGGACAATAGCATAAATGATGCATCGTCACGTTATGCATCATCTGCTGCTTGTACCTGACACTGAATGAAAAGCAGCTTTCCTGAATAATGCCTTCGCACGGCCAGGCTGGAGGGCTCTATGCCCCAGGCAAATCTCCATTTTTACCAGTCACCCATAAACAGCTGCTGTATGTTTTACAAGAGCTACTCTCAAGACCTTAGAGTTCACCCTTTCCCTGCCATCCACATTACTTCTGCTTTCCAGCTGCAAGGCTACTGCTGCTGAATGTTATCTGAACACTGAAAAAACATTAGTTTAGTGTTCTTCCTCTCTTAATTCTTCTTGACCTTTCCTACCTACCCGGTTTCTGTTCCTTCCCAGCTTCTGCAGGACTAGCAGAGGCCACCAGCTTCCCTGTTACCAGGAAAGAAGGATGCGAAGGTTTGCCACCCACCCAACATAATCAGACAAACAAAGCTGCTCCTTGTCAGCAGTTATTTGTCAGGAACCGTCAACCTTCAGCATTTGTCTGAAACTCTGTCTTCCCAACAGAATAGTTGTAAGATCAGTAAGAGTGGTTTGCTCTGTGGATTGGTGACTGCTGACAACAGAAGAATTGCATGAAATTTGGAAATTTTGAAGTTAGAACATGTCTAGAGAGAAAAGAAAATCTTGGTGCTTTTACAGTTTAAAAGAAGAAAGAAAAAAAAGATCATGGAGGACAATACTTAAAATAAATACCTAGGAATACTGGGTATTAGAGAGTTATTTGGTGATGGGGAAGGAAACTTATTAGATATGAGTTCCAGTAATAGCTTTCTATAGCAACCACAGAAATATGAGGTCTGGACAAAAGGAAAAAAAGAGAGACTTCTTTTGACTCTATGGATGAAGACAACAATTTTTACTTGAATAAGGCTGGAGAAATTTATCAAAAGCCTTTATTCATAATATGCTCAGCAAGGGAATATGAAAATATCTTCCAACGTAATAAGCAGGTGTCTTATTCTGCCCAGTATTCTCTCGTCTCCCACCTAATGATGGTGAAGAAAAAATGGTTTAATTATTAGTTTTGCTTCTCAACTGAATAAAAATAGGCTTACTGAGAGGGATTTGCATGTTGGACCCTGTTAGGAAGTCAGAACACACCTTTACAATAGCATACAGACGGCATTAGATGAGAAGATTAAAATGTGCGTGATTTTCGAGATAGAATTTTAATATTCTGATCTTTAAATTACAAAAAATATAGGCATACTTAGCAAAATTATGGTTAGTTTTTTTCTTTAGTAAATGAAACAATTAAGTATGCAAAGAGAATGGATCCAGAAGAGAAAAAAAAGATCCCACATCTCGCCCAAATTAGGCAAGAGTGTTGCTACTGCTTAGAGTGTAAAGATGCTAAAATAATAGCTCTGTTTTGAAAGAAATTTTATATTCAAGGATATACTTGGTTTATTTTTTGTACTTCTACCTTTTGTACCTAATCTGGGTCTAATGATTCCTATTTTGCTTGGAATAAACATCAGATAATTTTCTCCCTTTTGTGTTTAAACTTTCAGAGGAATTGATTCTAAGTGTGAATAGAAAAGCAAGTAAAGGAAATCCTGAGACCCAAAGCTGAGCGTGCAGCTTTGCAATGATTGCTTATAGCTCAGATGCTCAAACTTTAAATCTTTGCCTAGAGACAAAGATTGTATCCCTAACAGTTTTTCTGCCACCTTATTCAATCCTGTCTGATTTCTCCTTGTCTAAGTTCTTGCACTCTATGCCATCTTAGAGTTATCACCTTCTTCAGGTGGTCTTGAGATGCCACTAATAATAGACATGAATACTGACAGTAATAAAGGACAACAATGTACAGGAGACAACAAGGTGTTTTCCTTTCCTCCTTACATTTGAATCTGTGCTGTAGCCAGAAGCACCGAGGGCTTTGGTTTCCCTGTGCAAATGTACCTGTCTCAGCTGAAAGGTAACACTATCAAAGATTTATGCATTGCAATTATAAAGTATTATTTTTAGACATTTCTCCAGCATTACAACATTTCTGCCAAAATCTAAAGTTGCATAAAAGAGCACTCAAAATATAAACCTTGAAATGCAGTTTTAATAGCGTCCTGAGCTTGGCAGCAACCCAGAAATATGCTTTACTCCTATACCAGGAAAAGCAATAACGTATGTGCAAGCCTATGGGCTGGGGAAGACAGGCAGGAAGCACCTACACATAAATACTCATTTCTGCATTCTACCCATCATGAATGCCATCAAGAACATCCCATTCATAGCCTCAAGTCAAAGCTTTGATCCACGCTCCAGTATAATGGTGCATCTCTATATATGTCAAAATCATTTTGGTATGTTTGTTTGGACATGATTAGCTAAGAATTACTAGATCTGGAATTAGATTGGTCAAGGGAAGCAACGTGAGTTAGTGTGTTGGGAAAAGTGGTTTAGTTTGTAGTTAAACTACTGCCTTTGCATGGGAGCTGTGATCAGTTTCCAACACCTGGGAAATACCAGGTAAAGAGCAGTTATTACAGTCACATATCTCTCCTCCCCTAAACGCCTCGATGCCTATATGCAAGCATACATACATATACATAGATATAAACAACAGCAACAACAACAAAAAAAAGTAATGTTTATTCAAATCAGAATTCCTCACATTTTTATGCTGTTTATTTTGTGCTGCAGAATATATTCTGGCAGCAGTTTTCCATTTGTGCAGAAGCAATAGACTTACCTCAGTCTAGCAAAGTATTTGTGAAGAAAACAAGCCTTCCAAACACCTCAAAATGCTGCCTTTGTTTTATATTTTTCTCTTATTGTGGTGTTCTCCTTCATCTCTGCTGTGCTCTGTTAACCAGAGTTATTTTCAAATATGTCCGATAAATATTTATACTACAAACAATAAGAAGCATGGGATCAATGTATGGAACCAGAGCTTCTTCATACCAGCTGATAGCCCTGAAGGTTAAAATTAGAATATCATGTTCCTCCCCACTCTTAATCCTCTGGCAGGCACAAACAGTGATTGGATTCAACAGGGGACCTGGAGGGCACAGGGGAAGGGGAGTTCACAACTCCTTAGGGCAGCTCTAGAAACCATTATTTTGGACTGTAAATGAGTCAGTAGCACCTCATCATTCAGCACTGGGAGATCATATGTGTTTGCATGTAAAACCAGTTTCTCAAAATTTCATTCCGCTCCTACATAACAACTTCTCTGCCCACTGTGGTATAAAATTAACTTCAAGGTGAGAGCTTAAACTGTGTGCATTGGCTCAAAAAGAACTCTCCCCTCCCGCCCCATTCCCCCAAGTCATCAGCAAGAATATATTGTAAGTGATTATGCTGCAGAAAAATAGCTGCTGCTACTCCTTCCGTCCCATCTCTGATGCAATCTCGTCTTGACTCCTGTAGCTCAAATTTGTTTAAAGGAATACAATAAGATTGTATTAGAGATATATGGTCATGATTCAAGTTATGCCTTTGTCATTGCTCTTTAGAAGAACCTGAAAATGTTAGCAAATTATTACTTCATTAGTATGGATTCAATTTTATTGACATATTTCCAGTTAATGCAAGGTCTTTCTTCTACAGACCTTTTAGTTGTCATCCATTAATAGTAACAACAAATTCTTGCAAGTCTGAATTTCAAGACTATCCCCAAACAGTGGGATTCTATTGGTAGAATAATGTTAAATTTTGAAGTAGAAAAAGGAATTTATGAGCATTGCATTTATTTTTAGTGCTTTTCTGGAGAGTATGAGAATGTGCAAATGGAGAAAGTAGGTTTGGTAATGGTGATTTTGAAAGACTGCAACAGTAGATTTATAGAACTATAGAAGTCTGTACTGAGCAATGACAAATATAGCTCTCTACATAAAACGTTGTTAGTTTGTCTTGTCAGTCTGCTGATGCCTGTATACTACTGCATTTGGCACGAAGGGAAAATGTGGGTGTCTTGCTGGGATAATAGTACCACAAGTGAATATTCTAGCAATTTTAGAATGATCATTTTTCTTCCTTTTCACTTTAAAGTTCATATGTTTCTTTGAATTTCTTCAAAGCTGACTGTTAGGACAGTAAGGTTTTTAATTTACTATCATTTCCATCCTTCCCTTACTCCCTCTCTTGCTTTTCATGTCCATTATCCAGAGATTTCAGGATGTTTTCTTTTACCACTCCCTTCTGTCTGTAGATCTTAGAATAAACTCTTCTTACTATCTAGGTTAGTACCTTCGCACACTGAAATAAGCATTTGGTTTTGTATCAAGTTTATTTCCAATAAACACCATCAACTTTTCATAAAACTCACCAAATTTTAAATGGAATATTGGGTTATTTTACATGCATCTTCTTTGAAAGCTTTAACATCATTGAGAAAAACCCCAAATAGAGAACCATCCTGAGCACATACATATTGCTTCTTTAGTTTTGCTTTTAAAGCCTTTCTATTTTTACCCCAAAATATAATTAATAATTTGGCAGTTCTTATAAAATAAGTAGTCTGTACATTTTTCTTTTCCCTTCATTTTGTGTGAAATGGAGAAGTGCAGATTTAGTCCATTAAGTGATGATATCTACTACATGAAAACTACAAATATTCAGAAGTTTCCAAAACAAACAACTCCAAACCTAAAAATTAGCTTAAAAACTCAGAAATCAGCCTGAGGGAAGCTCAAGGAAATGAATAAAAATATCCAGAAGGAATTAGAATTAACACTGGAGAGACAGTAATTGGGTTGACTTTAGGCTAACTAATTCACACTGAAAGTATCTCTTATGATTTATTTTTTTTCCACTGCGCTGTCAGACTTGCCTTCAAACAATCTCATTCTTGGCACTCCTGGAGGGTTTCCACTTACACTGAATATTTTCTACATTGCTTTTTCTCCTTGCCATAAAGCATATACATATACAGATATGTATGTGTATATGTATATATTGAATATACTTATCTCTAGATTTATATGGAAAAGATCTTTTAAATGACACATACCGGAAGCCAAGTAAGGCAAGCCAGGACAGCAATGACTGCCTGAGGTTGGCAGGCTGCAGTTCTGTACTCGTATGAGATGTTTCCTTGTCCAGTTGTGTGGCATGGGAGCTAAAATCTCCCCTTCAAATACAGTGCTAATGCCTCATTCTGCATCATTAAAAAATAATTTACAATATCTTTTGTTTTTTAACAGAAGTGCACACTGCAGCAGTATGGCAGTGTGGCTAAATTCTGAGCATTTAGCCCAAGGTAACACAAAAATAAATCCACTTTTTTTTTTTTTTCCCCCCCAATAAAGTAATTTAAAATCTACAGTGGAATAACTGAAAATAAGCATTTTTCACTTGAACTCAGAAATTCTTCCTAACGGAATTGTTCAAGGAGACTCCATATTTTTACCCAGTACCATATAGAGAGAACTTTCTTTCCCTTTGAACAAAATAAGACTTTTCCTCGCTGTATTAACTACTAGATATCCATACGGTCAGCACAAATTACTAGGATGAATCTGCCAAAGAGAAATGTGTTTGCAGTCAGCAATCTCTTCTCCTCAGATGTTAGCATTCATATCAAGAAAGTAAACAAAATTATAAATTAGACTGAGTGGGAAAATAGTAGCAAAATACCTCTACTTTGGTAGTTTAGCACAAGCTCACTTTCCTGGGAAAATTACTGAGTTCTTTATGTAGTTGTAGCATGGCTAGAAGACCTGATGCTAAATATATAAAAATTTAGATGATAGCTTCTGGATTCTCACGTAGCTAATGTTAGCAGACAAAGCTTGTTGCCAGCTTTAAATTGAAAACAAGTTTTGATCAGGTTAGTCAAACTAATGTGAGAAATTAGAGGCAGAAAAAGGATTTGTATTTCAATTTCTGTAGCACGTCGCTGTTCCAGAAAGCAGTGATGAGGGGTCATGCTATAGGACATCTGGAAACCTGGAGAAAAGAAGGAGGCAACAATGAGAAAAAATAAGCTAAGATTTTTTCTTTACAATGAAAGATGTTTGTTCTCCAGATTGGCTCATGAAGCTACAAATTACAGTTTGCACACTTGGGATTCCTGACTAAGATATGATCAATGTAAGCCTTCATCTGAACTTCCATCTATTCAAACTACTACATTTTTTCCTGTGAAGCAATACTGTACCAATGCAGAACAATACACTTTGGCCTCTAGATTGCTTCAAAATGATTATGAGCCAGTATTTCTACTCCTAAGGTCTGTGAGAGTCAGGATGTCTATCAGCACATATGATGCTGTGATTGCAAAATAGCAAAAAGAACCATAAAGTCTGCACCTTTTAACCAGAAAGCACTGCTTAAAAGCAGTACAGTAAAAGTAAACATATCTATTTGAATCCATTTTCTCATATTTTTTTAGATGAATATTAGGATTTATAATAAGATATCTGGTGATAATTGTAGAATGAAAGGTAAAAAAAAAAAAAATTGCTAGAATATCTTTCTCCAATATTTTTTACTACTGGAGAGGTTACAGTATCAACAAATTTTCTCAACGGTATGACCTCACCTGTAATTATGTCTTCAATTTTGGTTGATTCATAGATTGTGTAACAAAAATACAAGGTTATACTGAGCAAAAAGACAAACTATAAAAGAAGAGAGAACTCTAGATAAATTTGTTGGTGTATTTGGATGGATAGGAAGTAATAAGATGTTCTCTCTTTGGCCAAAGCGATAAAAGGAAGCATAAATGAAATCCTATGTGCTGTATATTACTTATCAAGAGGTAAACTCTGAGGTGGTATAAACTTTCCTAACATAAGTGGGATAAAACATTCAATAAAACTGAAAGCTTTCACCTTTCAAACGCATAAGAAAACATAAAATTGTACCTCTTCACTCCTACCCTCCTCCCACACTCTTAATCTCTGAAACTCAACATTAGTCGTTAAAAATAAGGCTTTGTATAGATAACAAGAGCATCCACAGTCAGATGTGTCACAGTGACTTTATAAGAAACTCACATCTCATTAAATTATTCCACCACATATTAGATTTAGAAAAAAAAATCTCCGTGCAACATCATTGTTCCTCCTGAAGCGCCCTTGCATCTTTCTGGCAAGTGTTAGAAAGATAATTCCCCCTTTTCTGCACGTTATAAGGTCCACAGTGAGATGAAAGCATATCTTGACTACAAAACATTGTCACAAAAACGGATCTGATTTTTTCTCCATTCAGAATATTCAGCAACGTTGGACAGGATCCCTGAACTCCTATGAATACGAATAATTTCCTATTTCACGGAATTCAGATCTTTGGTTTCAAAAGCTATTCTAATGTTAAGTACTCAAGAAATTCGAATAGTTACAGAAAATATATAGTTGGAATTTTATTTTGTATTTTCTTTATAGATTGTTAATTCTAGCCTGCCTTACCCCAATGTTCCTTTTTTTTTTCTGCTTATGTCAGGGAAAATATTCATCTAAGCCAGTGTAAGTGATCTCCAGCTTTCCTCATGAACAAAATATTTACATTTAAAATAGATTACTTAAAAAAAAAGGAAAGCAAAACAAAACAAACAAGGAAAAAGCCAATCTTATTTTATGTAGAAATATCCACACACTCCCAAAGGAAAAACAATACAAAACAAGCAAAACAAAACTTCAAACTTTGTTTCAAGGACACTGTAAAGGTATAGTCAGAAGAAAAGTTTATTTCACCCGAGATTTTGAAGTGGTACAGAAACAAACAGAGCAAGAAAATGCAGAAAAGTAGTTCCACATGACTGAAGCTTGGAGAATTTATTGGAGAGAATATAGAGAGGAGATCAGACTAAGAGAGATGTCGGAGAAGGATGAAGAATATTCAACCTCCTACATCTGTCAATGGAAGTCCCTACGTCCTCCACTCTTTATAACATAGTACGCATAAACCAGAACAAAGCTCATCTTTATCTCCTCTGTATGGTAGGAAAGGGATTACTTTGGATCCTTCCTCCATGTTTTATTTTCTCCATCTCTGCCTCCTTCTAGAGAAAGCTTACCGTTGCAGATGGCAGAAACCCATTAATAAACACGAGGTGCAATTTTTATTTTTGTTTGTTTTTGGCACTGCATTGATTCAGTCTCTGTGGTTCACACACAAGATGGATTGTTCACCACTCTCCAAAATACATCATGTTAAATACACAGAAATGATCTCTTACTGACCTATCCCCAGCTGAAATAATTCTCCACGTATCTGTTACTTTTGGTATAAAAGATAATGCCTGCTGTGATCAGGATTCTGGGCAATGAGTGTGCTACGAATGCTTCTAAAAGGCAGGGCAGAGAGGATGAAGGGAGCTCATGATGTAGTTACACAGTGCTAGATATTGAATCATTTAAATATTTCTCACTTTTCTTGAGATTCTGTTACCGTGGTTTGATGCAACACGATGCAACCATAGATGTACACCAGGTCACATCAGCCAAAGAAATGCCACATCACTACTTTCAGTACATCTGAATGGAGAATAGTTTGCTAATGCAGCATAACAAGATGGTAGGTTGACAGTGCAATCTGAGAAGCTTGGTTTCACAATGACACCCATATTTTGCTGCCTGGTGACAGCAGGAACTTATTGTCCCTGTCCTTCCACACCTGCAGCCATCTACCTTGTGCCCAAGGCAGGAAATGAGAAATACATCAGTCTGCTGAAGGGAGTGTTGAGGGATCAAGGAACAGTCCTTTTGGCTGGGGAGGGTTGCACACAATTTATTTTCGTTCATGGTCATTTCCTTTCATGCTAAGATAAGTAGAAAGATAGATAAGTAATAAGTAGATAGATAAGTAATAAGTAGATAGATAAGTAATCTTCCTCTTCTCAACTACATCCTTAATTATAGTAGATAGAAGATTATTTACCACATTACAATTTCTTTTGGATCCATTAGTTTGTTTGACATAGAGCTAAACATGGCATTACTTTCTTCTGACAGTGTTATAGCTGAAGGGTTTCGGTAACACACAATGCAAGATGTCAGTGCAATAACATTCAAAAAAATAGCATCTACATAGCCTGGTTTTAAAGAGTTAAGGAGATATAGGGATAACAAGCCTTAAATTAGCTCAATCCAGCCCATAGGACCGTCAGAAGAGTATTAATAAGAATAATTGATACAATAACCTTGGACAGCACTTTTGAAATTGGAGTATATTAAGTCTATTAGCATATAACAGAACGATATAATAGGTCAAGTCATTAATTGGAATATGTTATAGATTGAAGAGAGACCTGATTAAAAATAAAGAAAAGATTATTCCATTATTTTTCCTCTTACAATCATTTCAGTAGACAAATGTCTGTTATAAAATGTGCCTTGAAATATTTGAAGATGGATTTTATATTCCATTCAAAGTAAACACATCCAGAACCAATAAGCGAGTTACTCTCACATCTATCTAAGCTTTTATCAATAGCCTTGATAGTAAAACAAACAAACAACAACAAATGTTGCTTGCTTTTTTTTTTCATTTTAAAAGAAATGCTTTTCACATGATTCCTGAAAGCAGGGCTTTTAGACCTTCAAAAATGAGAGCTCCCATCACTGCACTTTAAGGATGGGTGCAGTGGACAAGGCAGTGCATCGGTGTATGAACTGTAAGGGCTGGGAAAGGGCAAGGAGGAGGTCGGCACTCTGGGTGAGGGAGGCAGGGAGCAGTATGGTGTCTGCTCTGTCCTGCTCATGTTATACACTCTGCCAGCAGCAGTTCCCCTTCAAACCTACTTGTCAGGTTGCATTTTATATACTATTTCTACTTTCAGACTGCTTCTGAGCATGTCAAAAACTCAAAAATTCCCCAAACATATCACTAAAGTCTCTCTCAGATGATATCCTTTAAAAACACCAAAAGAAATCTGCTGCCATTTGCACAACCTCAAGAGCCTGTTCTCCAAGCAGAGCTCCTTTCCAGGTGTTTTGTTCTTCCCTCGGGAAAACCAGCACAGGTTTTGAGGATGCCGACATGCTGCACATCCATAGGCTTTTCCTCTGTCAGCAGAGACTCTCCTTCACTACTTACAGTTTTCTATTCCTTGCAACAATGGAAAAAAATAAAAAAAAAAGCTTGCACAATTGTATTATTTCTGTTTGTTTTTTTAAACCCACTAGTAAGCATCTATTTTTATACATGAGTTTTGCTCTCGTGTGCGGCAGGAGTTCAAGTTATAGATTAGTTACTGTAGCAGAGAAATTAATGAAATTTTATCTTCTTAGTCTAATAATAACAGGAATGTGACCAAAGGGGATGTAGAATGGAAAAAGAAAACAGCATTCCACTACGGGAACAGTTATGTTATATACTTTTATATTGGTTTGAAACTCACTGTTTCTTTAGGTCTTCACACATTCAGTTCCCTGCCTGCTGTTACCCCAGGGTTTAGCATATAAAAAGATTTTCCAAGGATCATCCCTGCTTTTCACAAACACTGCTCTGACTTTCTGAAAACTCCTGGACATGTTCATGTGCCATCTTACCCTCAGGTCACTTTTTCAAGCCCTTCTTTGTATCAATCATGACTAGCAGCAGAGCATTTCAAAACCAAAACCAGAGACTCCAGAAAATGATTTCCCAGCAAAGGACAGTTCTCTGTGTAGATTCTAGTTCAGGGCTTGGGCAGGCATTACCTTATTTCATGTGACGTTATCCTTTGAAACTTGTTGAAGAAAGATTTCAGGTGACTTCAGCAGACTGTGCTCACACCTTTATTACGTAATTGCAGTCTGTATGAGCAGCAAGCTTCTACTCATACTAGCCCTAGATTCCCTGATTATATGCAATATTTGATAGTTACTGACTCACTATTTAAGTTTATTCTAAGCCTAAACTTAGTTCGTCTAACATCTTAATTGAAATGTCAAAAAACTGGAAGTCTATTTGAAGTAGCAGCTGCTATTAAAACTTTGAGAATAATTTTCAGACAGGGTTCTAAGAAAAAATACCTTGGTGTTATATCTGACTTCTGATTTTCCTTTCTTTTTCAAAATGCAGCTTACTTTTCAAATGTCTTCCTTTGATAAGCCTCAGAGCACTAACCTTAGCAGCAGTTCTGGATCAACATCTCTGTCAGCGATTTTTTTTAAAATGAAGCAAATAAATTAAAGATCAAAATGAGCATTGAAATAATACAACACATTTCTTCACGTGAGGGAACGACCTCATTTGCCACTCTGCTTTATAGCAGTGATGTGCCAGCAATGCTAATTAAGTGCAGTCAGTTCAGGTGCCTTCTCAGTTAAATACTGTTGACTTCAAAAAGTGGCACGTCTCAAATTTGTGCAGTACTGTATAACACACACAAAAAAACTGTGTGATAGAGGGCTCACCTGTTCCACACAGCACTAAACCACGAGTGGGATGGAGTGAGGCTCTGGGACCAGGGCTCTCAGCTGAGTGATGTTGCTCAAGCTGTGTCTGGGACTGGGCTTCTGTATACAGAAATGTAAGGATCAAGATTCCAACTCATGAAAAGAAAGCTCATGTCCATCACGCTTGACCCCCTGATTGCCCAGGATAAATAATAGGGAGCTGGAAGGAGTGCAGAGGTTAGTTTCCCATGTTTTTTTTTCCTTTCCAACATACAGACTCATAGCAGCAGACTGGGGGGCAGGCAGCGGGGTGGGTTACACTATGAGCTGAGAGTTGCAGACACTCAGCTGCACATGAAATTACCTGTCTTTGCTCTTCTTACTACCACTGAGCTCTAAATTAAACTGGGTACACCTTTTATACTGAAATTCTAACTTTGATTCTCTGTGTAAACACCCATTTAGTATTTATACATCCTTCCTACCTTTGTAAAGTAAGATAATATTATTCCCTTGCCTCGTATGCTGAAATGAACTTTAATATATTAAAGATAGTAAGACACTAGTTGCTATAGTAATAGACTATTTAAATAACTAAGAAAAAATCAAAATGAAAAATAGAGAAGCATTGCTAGAAATGCAGATTATTTGAAGGCTACTTTTTTTGTGTGAAAAACCTTTGGGATGCTGAGTGAAATCCCCAAGGACAGGAGCTTGGTGGTAGCAAGGGGTGAGCACAGTGAAGGCTTTCCCACCCTGCCCACACTGAATCATGGAATATCCCAAATTGCAAAGGAACTATAAGGAGCATCAAGTCCAAATCCATGCATGCCCCAGCCTGCAGCTGTAGTGGCTTCGTCAGAAGGAGAGACCTCTGAATATCTCTCAATGGACTGACTAGGGCTCGGGGTTTGTTTTGGGAAAGGCCCAGTCATGCCCAGTGTTTGTGGAGCAGCCAACTGATTTGGGCATTTGTACAGATGGAGAAGCCTGGAGTTCAGCTCCCTTCTTGGTCAGAAGCAATTAAAATCTTTGCTGCTAGATTAAACAGTCTTTGGCTGGTCTTGAGATCTGTAGCTCGCAGTGTAGTGGTTAGGAGCTATACTGTGATTGGAAACATGGGCTTGAACTTTCCCTGGCAGAAACTGAAATTAGATATACGTTCTCCATTTCTTGGGCAAAAGCTGTAAGAAATAATTATCATATATAACACATATGCACTACTACCAATCGTGCTCTTGAAGGCCAAGTTTTAAAAATAAAGTGACTTCATCTGTATTCTTCACATGTTTGTTGGCTGCAATCTCTGAGCAGATATTAGATCAAATTTCTTGGGAATTTTAAAGAAAAGGCAACTGATTTCTGAGTCTCAATCAGTCTGACAGGTGGAGGAGGCACCATCTTGCTGAAAGAGGAGCAAAGAGGCCAAACACTGCATGACCAGAAGCACCAAGAAGGCAATAGGTGTTTCAAGTAAAACCTTTGCCTTGGATGGTTCAGTTTCACCTAAGTCACATTTTAGGCACTTGCAACATTTTTAGATCTTGTCCATAATCACACTGAATAATTTTCTCAGCTGGGCCATAGGGGAAGAAGAAAACTGAAATACTACTTCTTTCAGTAAAAAATATTTAATTGCAAAGATAGGTATGATTACTTTCATTCTATTTCTCATCATTATACAGAAAAGGTGAATATAACAAAGAAAACGAGGTGTTTGTATGAAGAAGTTGTATATTTTCTAATTTTAAAATTAGCTATTTAAAAAATCAGTTGTCCTACCCTTCATAAAATTCCATTTGGATTAAAAAGAGTGGATAGAAATGGAGAAAATGGACACAAATGTATCTTGATACATATCGTATATGTCCCCACTGAGGTATATAGACTCATCCTTTTTTACTATTTCAAAGAAGAAACACTATGATAAAGACTTTCTGAGCAACTTGCCACCATTCCTACCTAGGAAAAGGATCAAGTCATTATTTAGAGTAAAGTAGTTAGTCAGCCTTCAAGAAGTTAGTCAACCTTCTTTCTTCACCCTTATCTTGTTCAAAAACTATTATTTATCTGTGGACTCAAGCAAGAGAAGCACAGCACAGGAATAAGCAATGGGCTGGCAGACACTAGTGTGTGGCAGAAGCCCCGGACTGAAGTTCTTGAACCAGACAGGGAGAGAGCTGATCTTGGCTTGAGCATGTCTTGGGTGAAGGCCTCCAAGACTGAGACTTTGCAATTTCACTTTATGGCAAAAACTTCTGAAACCTTTTGCTTATAGCTCACTGAACAGGTTTTTTTTCAAGCTGAAAATGTTTTATGGGATGAGGAAATTACTTCCTGTCTTGGGCTGATTTTCAAATTGGATCCAAAGTACCATTATTGAACAGTTTTCAGGTTGTCTTGGTTGATAACAGCATTAACTCTATCATGATGAAGCTTTTATACCTTTTCAAAAATAATTTTTTCTTGGCAATAATTGCTTGAATAAACTGAGGGGAATTTCAGCCCTTGAGTGCTCTCATATTGAATAAATAGTAGCATTATTTTATTTATTTATTTATTTATTTGTAGCATTCTGCAGGTATTAATTAGGAAAGAATATTAACACTTTATTCACATTCTCAAATATCTGTTCATTCAACTCTCTATTGTCATCTCCTTTTAGCATTTTATATACTATTGATTTACTGTCCATTCAGGTCAAGCGTTTTCCCTGTTTTGGAGAAAAACGGTTGAAACATCACAGGGTAAAATTAAATTATTTGACCGATACCATGGAAAGGCACTTTCAAAGCTGAAATCATAAGGCAGTAGACCTTTCTGAAATCACCTTCACAGAGGTTTAAGCTAAAGTGTTATGCTTGTCATCATAAACTGTGTACAAAGTCAGCCCCAGTCACTCAGCTAATAAGTGTAATCTGTTAAACTACTCTAACTCAGACATTCTGGATTATGTGCACAGCAGTAGTGGCTGTAAAGCTTTTTAGCTGGTGGGGTTCTCAACAAAAAATTGCTGTGGACATGTGCACGTGTGAGTGTGTTTGCTTGTGTGCAGCAGAGCTTGGAGAGAACGATATTGTACAAACAAAAATAACCATAAATAATTATTTTTCAAGATAATCTTGGCAAAAAAAAAAAAAAAAAAAAAAAAAGGAAATAAGTGGTAAAACAAAAGAAGTGACCATTTCTTTGTAAATGTCCTTGAGTCTTTCTGCTCTGCGACACCTTCTGTAGCTTAAGCTAGAATTGCCCCATGCTCCACTCTCAGCAAGGTTGGGTCAGTCTAGGAAATCCCTCTTTGGAGCTGGTGTCCAATGTGTGAGGGCACTAAGAGCCACCAGGGCACTCAATGAACTTGCTTCCCAACACAAAAATTAATAATAAATATGAGAATTCAAGAGCAGTGATGCGCAATTAATTTCTACAACATCACAAATACTGTCGTGACACGGAGCTGAGGCTGGTACATAACACTAGCTCATCTAAGCCATATTCTCACAAATCCCTTCGAGCTATTTCATTTTTTTAACAGAATTGAGGAATTCAGGAAGAGATGCAGAACTGCTTGCGTCTGCCTCAGTTTTATCAGAGGTGAAATGACTCAGAGCTGATGCACTCAAAAAAGGTATATAACATCATATTTTCCAAAATTTCAGAAACTTCTTAGAGCTAATGTTTGGCACATTTGGTAACTTTGCACTATAAAAATTATTTTACATAGAAAAAGATAGGAAGGTTTCTTTAAATTGTGGTTCTCACTGATCCGTATGCAAAGGGCAAGAAATTTTAACTATTAATTCATAAGCTCAGGGGACAAGAGCATGAACGGGAGTTTGTCTAGTTATACTCTGACCTCACCCCCACACCAAGATCTTTGGGATTTGATGACAAAGAGTTATTTTTACCTTACATAAATACTGAGAATGTATAGAATTCCTTATTATTTCTGTTACCACAGTTCTGCTTTTTTAAATTGTTGAGGAAGATAAGGAAGGTATACATCTACAATCATCCGTCATGTCTCCTGTTTGTAAGGAGAGAAAGATAAGTGGATATGATAACACGGAAGAGACCAATCTGTGTACATTTATGACCAAAATGCAATCTTCTTCCTTCTAGAATATTGTATATCAGTTTTATGATGAATTTAAATATCTGTGCAGAATCCTAAGTTTAATATAGATAATGTATTTTATAAGTTCTTCTGATTTAATTTCCTGGCACTCTCTCTCAGTTATACAGTGCAGGCTTTGTTACATAACAGGCTCTAGATGATTGATAAAAATAATATTATAATGAAATGTGAATTAACACTAATTCAATTTGGTGGGTTATGGAGATTGCAATTATCAATATATGGATTTTCTTGCTCCAGAGGAATATACAATCAATAGCACTAAAATTAGGATTGATCAAGTTGAATTCTCTTATTCACGTATGCATGTACTTTCACAATTCATAAATTTCTCACAGCTTCATAGATTTTAAGGATAAAAGTAATCACAATAGCAGTGTCACTCTACGTTATTGTGGCTGTGGTTAGAACCAGTAGTGATTTAGCTCAGACCTCATCATGGTTCCCATTGGGCACCTGAGGTCACCTGAAGAAAGGCAGGAGTGCAC
>JAOWBP010003503.1:28217972-28230148 GCA_028571105.1 Tragopan temminckii
ATGCAGAGTAACACTGGAAAGATAGTCTATGGAAGTGGTGTTCTCCAGATAGTTCTGTTTCTTCCTTTTTCCCAGTGGGTGGCATCAGACAGCTCCTCCTCTCTCCAGAAGGGCAGACAGGCTTCTGAAAACGAGATGGTTTTGCTGCTGGCTTACTAGCATAGGGTTGTAAAAAAAGGAAGAACATTGAGCTTACATCCACATTTCATCTTTAAATATTCACTTTTTCATGCCTCTTCTCATCCAAACCATTTTCCATTTATTGGATGATTTCCCAAAGTCATCACGACAGAAGAAAGACTTTAAGAAGATTTAAATTAGGAGAGGGTTGTTTTTTTTTTTTCTTTTTGCCAGATCAATACAGTTGTCATTTAGTACATAAGGGGAAAAGTGCAAGTATGAGACAATTGTGAGGGAACTGGGCAGACAGTTCATAGTTGAGGGGATAGGTAACAGGATGAGAAGTGTTTCACCTCATAACTGATGTCCTCATCCTTCCAGATACAGTGAACTATATTTTAAAATGCAAGAAATCTGCCAAAGTGATAGCTAGGAGAACATCTTCAGGTAATTTCAACTTACAAGAATAAAGGCAAAACGCCATTCACTCAAGCAGTTGTTGATCCCCAAAATGAATGTCCATGTTCTATCCTATACAGGTACATTTCTCCCAAGACCTTCTTTAAATCTAGTCACTGCTGCTATTGATGGAAAGCCATTATCACTCCACTCCAGTGGATCTGACATGCTCTCCATGGATGCTCACAGTCTGTGTTATAAGGGAGAAATATTTACACTGAATAATCACTGGTGGCCAGCCTTGCAGAAAGGGAAAGGACAAGAATTTCGTAGCTTAAATTACTTTCTCCCTCTTAGAGATGGACCTCATCAAATCAATGCTGTGAGAGGTAAAAGAATTTGAGGTGGTCTTTTATTGTCACTGAACAATTCGTTACTGTCCTTTGTGGTAAAATTGCAATACCATCTCCAGAGCCCTCAAACAAGCCAACATTTCTCCAAGTACTGAATCCCAGCTGTTAGATGTTTTCTTTTTTGTTTCTGTTTCTGTTTTTTTGTTTTTGTTTTTGTTTTTTTAGGAAGGAAGTTGATGGTAGTGAATAGATAAAGGACTGAACACAGTAATTTGACCAGTTAAAAAAAAAAAAAGAAAGAAAAAGGACATTAAAACTGAACTGTATACTTCTGTTTCACACAGAAGTGGAGAGGATTAAATACACGATGGCTCAGACAAAAGCAGTGAGGCAGCAAAGAAATCTCTGATGAGATTCTGTAGGTCTAAATCATGCACAGCCACAGAACATTTAAGAGGATAATCACAATTCAAAAGGTTTTCAGTTTTGTAAATAACTAAACATGTCTCCTAGAAAAAGAAAATCCTTCTGAAGTATTGACTTTTTTTTCTAAAGAAGCAGAAATATTTGAAAAAAAATAAAAAGTGTAGAAAACTTGACCCTCTGACCCAGATCCATCATAATCCTGAATGTATCAAAATAATAATGTCATTAAAAGCCTAATTGACATTGTTTTGTTATAGATTTTTATGTCCACTAGACTTTGCCCAGGCAGATAAATCATAATATCATTTACAGTGTACAGAAATATTCTATTAGGAAATAAATAATGTATTATTGCCCTTGAAACATCTATACAAACTGCTGTACATCAAAAATTAGTCGTCAGTCAAACATATCTTACTCCTCCACCTCTTCATAGGCACAAGAAATTCCCAAAACCTTCCTATTTGCAATCTGCTATGGCACACTGGGGAGAAATACAGCAAATAGTTCAGCTGTGAATCTACTACTTAAAATCAGCAGTTTACTAAATAAATTTGGGAAATCACATGGAAGTCCAAGATTTAGAATCACTTAAAAATTCTGAATTTTTATTTTCTGCTATGTTATTGGATAAACTTATGGCACTGCACCACAATTTTCAGAAAGAGGAGATATCCTGTTTATTAATCAAGGTCTACCTAAATCAGATATTGACTGCTGATTTGCTGTGCTCCTCTAGGAGATTTCCAAAGATTAAAAATGTGAGGAGGGACTATAAAATTTGTAATCATTTAGGACTGGGCATATCCTTGATTAATGAGAAGACAAGAAGATGTCTTCTAAGCATAAGAAATCAACACACAATATTTCCCCTCTCCCCATCCCGAAAGTAACGGAAAATTATGTACATGACAATACTCAGTTCTAACAAATTTTGCAGGCATATAATAAATGCACATTTGAAATGCATGTCTGGAGATCCCAGATGTATCCACCTGTAAAATTAGTCATCTGCACTGAACAAATAGAAAGGTGGTTTTCCTGCATAGTTATGAAATATTTTCATTACTTCATTTTGGTTTTCTCTGTGTAACTTCTGCAAATGATACTTAAAACTCATTATGCATTTTCTTGCACTTATATTTAGATTGAGTACAATTTCAGACATATTATATATAACAATTGAATTCATTTTGCTAATAGCTCTGGTGTATGAAGTGAAAATTAATTTGAGGAACGTACAACTAAATTTTTTTGTTCTTTCTGGCTTTTAGTTTTGAGTGATTTCATTATATCTATAGAATTAATGAAAAAATGCATTTTTCCATTTCTTTTTCCAAGTCCATCTATCAATATAGAACGGTGAACCGCATTTTGCAGAAACATACTCAATACTGCAGATGGCTGGGTTTGCTGGTTTGCCGCTTTCACCTAAATAAAATTTGTAAGATTTTCTTCCTTTTATTTCTTTTCTTACTATTCTTGTACTGTGTTCTACTCTGGAGAGTATTATAGTTTATCTTGCTTATCAAAAGCTCACTGACATTTATTGAGCTGGAAATGTTGTTTGCTATTTGCTGTCAATCAAAATCTTGACTCCTGTTTCCAGCTATCCATTCTGCTTTATGGTTCTGATTGGTACTGGAAAAAAAATCATTACCAGGTGAAACTTAGCACAGAAGCAACTGGTGGATATGGTGTTATATTGCAGAAATAGCACGTGTAGCAATTAGTGTTAGAATTTGGAAGTCACTAGACTTAATAGCAAAATAAATAAGCTGCATTACTGAAATACAGAGATATTTTCAATTAAGAAATCTTAATGAAAACTAAATGCGGGGAGAAAGTCAAAAGAAGAATCAGTAAATATAATTGGCCAGATTCACCTGCTGTTGATTTTTATGGGCTCCACAGAGAATCCCTTTGCTTCAATTTGGAGACCACTAAACTTTCTGTTTGTTATAATTCCAGATATGAGTATGACAGAACAGATAAAAAATCATATGGCAGATGTATAAGAGTGACAACATAGGGGAAGAGATTGCCTTGATCTCCGAATAAATTGATGTAATGGCTAGCCAGTACCATTTATATTCTAGAGATCTAATATTGTATATCATATGAATATTTACATCTTGGACACTTTGCTTACTTTCTCTGAGATGATGAATTTGACTATATGAACACCGTAATGCAATGGAAAGTGTAATGATGACATGCTCTGCTGTCATCATCAGGCTGCAGCAAGTGAAGATTTGCTCAGACACAATAGCAGTGGGCCCAGAAACAAGGGAAAGGAACTGCTTACCTTCAGAAGGTCTCACGTATGCAGGGATCTCCAGAAAGATACCTTTGCTTCCACTGCCATCCCTTAAATGAGGTCTGGAAAGGAGTGGATCCTGGCTGCAGCACTTCCAATCATTCAGGTGCATTGTGGATATTGAACCAGAATGATCTTGCTAGTGAGTTTCCCTTTCAATAGTGCCACACTCATCTAGAGTACTAGGTAATTCCTATTTAAGTTTTTCCCCAGTGTAAATTTAAGAGTTTGAAAGCTTTGAAGTTCTGTTACAACAGCACTGTCCCACAGAGACTCACGGTCTAAGTGCATGAGCTGAGATGCTGAGAGCTTTCTCATCCCTCTGTCTTGCGGTCATAGGGAATGACTTAACTGATCCTTCCGTAACTTTTAATAACAGGCAGAATTTAAAAGAGGAAGTGAAAAGAGGAAGTGAAAATATCTTGGTAAGAATATAGCCACTTTAGCATCACTTTTAGTTTATGTAAAGCTTGTCCTCAGCATTTTTATGTTGGAAATTCAGGCACTGAAGAACATATTAGAGAGCAGGTAAACCAGTTAAGTTCTATCATGCCCAAGATATGTACATGAAAAGCAATTAATACTCATTATATTATAGATATGACTGGTGTGCAACCTGGTAGATTCAAACCCTCCAGTCATCTTCAAGTCTCTTGAAAAAGAGAGTAGGAACTTCTCTCCAAAAACCAATGAATAGGTTTAGCCCTGACTTCTTGGCTTTAGAGGATGAAGGGGAGAAGTAAAGTTAGGGAGCATATCGTTCTTAAAAGTCAACAAAATGGGAGAAAGCAAGACATATTTCTCTCTTCTGTAACCACTAATCAAGAAAGCAGCAATGCTTTCTGAGATAAAGGCATATATTCAGTTGGAGATGGTCAATCCATTCTATGATTCTTTGAATTGAAAAACAAACAGTCAGTCTGTGAAGGGCTCCTTAGCTGTGAAAGACTAGGACCTTATATATTTTTTTCCAAATCAGATAGCTTTGTTTATGCAGCTCTATTTCATTACTACTGGGATGACTTTGAGGGTCACTCTGAGAAAAAAGCTAGCAATTATATTAAATAGAAGAAAAAAAAATAAAAATAAAACCAAACTGACTGTTCTGTTTACTTGAATTCTGCCATTCTGTCATTCCAACATGAAAACTGTCCTTGAAGTATAGCACAACTTACAAAGGCAAACAGTGGAGCTAGTTTATATAAATCAAAGCGGTGTCATATGATCCCCAAGCCCTGATGTGTTTCTATAAAGTTAGAAGCAAACTCTATTTTAAGCACCAAAGAACTAAGTGCCATCTTTTCTTTTTGTTTTGTCATTCACCAGAGGCATGAATCTAAATAAAAGGTATATTGTTATCAATAAGGGCATTCTCCGTATGGAGATGCACAGTCCAGGCTGAGTTCTAACAAATGACCAGCTCATAAGTCATATGCAAGCAGAAAGCCTGAGTCATTTAGATGTCACACCTGACTCTTACACTGAGTGATACTTCCAGTGGAGAGGCAAACAACTTGTGCATACAGTCTTGAAAAATACAAATTCTAAAAACTCTGTAGTGGCAGCAGCAGGGTAGTTGTCTACCCTGTTGTTGTCAAAGGAAATGATGTTGGACCACTGTTTGCTTTACTCCTGCTTTATATGTAAAATAACTAACAATAATAACATATTAATCTGAGGAAGTTTTTTATCCAGAGAAGATATTTTGAAAGGATAAAGAGACATAAGTAAAATATTTCTTCCAGTATTTGAAGACTATCAGTTTAACATGAAATAATTAATAATAACAAAAGTAAGAAGAGAAAACAAAAGTATTTTCATGGCCAGCTCCAATTTTCTCTCATTCTCACTTGTACTTTCAGCCACTGTTCCCCCTTCTATCTCAATTTTATTATTAGACATAAAAGTATTACTATTAAGGTTTCCATTAAAAAAATATATGTATGGCATTAAGAAGCATAGGTAAATATTACTTGTTTATCCAGTTATGCCCTTAGACGTGGACTGAAGAGAAAGTCTTCCCATGGAAAAAGTGCCCTTATCTGTCAAGGTTCATCAAATAAAATATCTGGTCTCCTAGCAGTAGAAATAGGACAAGTACACTTTAAATTTTTCTGAGAAACAAACATTCTGAGCACAACACCTATTATCTGATTGACACTGGTTTCATTATCTATTAAATTGTGTGACCTTGGCTATAAAAATTCCCTTCCCCTGAGCAGGGTTTGAGAGTGGTAGCTTGTGCATTCCTTGCCTTTTCTACTTCAGCATCTCTCCAAAAAGTCCATTGAGATGACACTCTCTTGTGCATTGAGTGCATTGTTTGAAATTCATATTTGTTTCAGAAATAGAATTAAAACACACACACACACATTCAATATATACATATACATGCATATATTTCCTACAAGTTGCATCAGACTCTTTCTTAGCTTTAGTATGAATAGTCTCTGCTGGTAACCTTTCAGTTACAAAGAATTCAGCATTCAGACCTATCAATCTTTTAGCACAGAGCTGCCAAATCTCGTAACACAGGAGTATTTTGTTTGAAGGGCGAACCAAATTGACTCATGTTTCCAATAACTATAATGTCCAGCTTCTTATCAGTATTAATAAGAAAATGCAAATTGCATTCATGTCAAAGAACTGCAAAAAAGTTGAAATGAGAAGTACAAGGAGTAAATTGCTTGCAATAAACCATTAAGTTCAGACTCCTATTTTCGGCTGTGCAGTGGTTTACTTGAGGTGAGCAAATAGAGCAATCAATGTAAAAAAGGACAAAAGTGTTCCAGGTTTGACTTTTAAATATGAGCAGACAGAAGAATATGATGGATAACTGCACCAGAAACAATAGAACATGTCAGTATGTAGATCACAAGCAATTTAAACATTAATCTCTTTATTGAGATTTATATTTAAAACATAAGCAAGACTATTATTAAATATGTACGCATTTAAAAATCTGAATTACCCATGGAAAATGGTCAACATTTATTGAATCAGTTTTCTGTCTGCTTTGCAAAAACATCTTCCCCTTTATTACTTTTTGGAAGCGAAATTAAATCTAAGACTTTCAAAAGCTATAAAGTGTTAAAATTTGTGGCTCACAAAATGTTGCCCCTCTGATTAAATTGCACAATTCTGATTCTTATTTTATTGCCCAGTGTTAATCTGAAAGTGATTGGTGCGCTTGTTTTTTGCTTGGTCCATTTAAATATATGTTAGACTAAAATTCAGCCTTTCATTTGTTTGAAATAACAAGAAAGAACAGTGCACTGATATTATGTATAAAGGTCAGATGGAGTCCAAGTTTTTCTCCTGTAACTCTCAGCTGAGAATTTGTTCGATTAAATAGAGCTATTGTGCTCTTTGTATCTGTTGTAGTTTCAGTGGAAACAAACGTAAGGCATTACTTTTGGAGGGTCCTATATGATATTCAATCTATTAGTTGTTCATCTTCTTTTCAAGATAACCTGCAGTTTCATTTTCTTAAGCTGGACTATACTGGCCTGAGAATCAAGGAGAGAATGAAACATTGCTGAGAGATCATTCTGGTATCAACAATTCTTCCCTTGAAAGATACAAACCTACCCAAGGAATCACTGCTAGCACGTGCTTCCTTTTACCCGTAAAGGATAACATCTGGATATATTAAATGTCTATAAACATGAACATCATTAGAATGTCCTTATTTGAATGTGAGAATTTAATGAGATTTTTGATATATTTGATACATTTTATATGTATATAAATATATTAAATGACAATACCAATACTCCAACTGAGACATGCTGCTGTACTTTGCCATGAGCAGAAGAATAGGAATAAGGAGTTTTTGGCCAGACCACATGTGTTTCCCATGTAGTCTTCATACAGGAGCCATCCTATTTTACTAAAAATCTCTAGCCTTTCTCTTTGAACTCTTTTCCGTTCTGCTTTGTCTTTTCCCTCTCCATTTGGGATATTCACATACTGTAGATCTGTGCAGTGTCAGAATGCTGCATGACTTGCTGCTTAACGTTCTGTTCCTTCCATAACACCTCCTGGCATTTTGTTTACTTTTCTGACTTTGAGTACTGACTTTCCATAACACTTCTGCACCTATAATTTCTTTAGCTCCTTTATTGCTCCGTTACTCAGAGCTGTGAAATCCTTTCAGTGCTCCTTGCAGAAAGCATTTCTATTGCTCAGCTTTGCCTGACCGTTCCTTCACATTTAAATTGACAGAACTCATACTCTTTTCTATTTCCTTTATTTGGATTCGACTTTATTTTTCTTAAAAGACGTTTTATTCTTTCTCATCGTCTCCCATGCGCTATTCTTTATCTATGTCACACTACTTTTTTTTTTTTTTTTACCTTTCTAAAGATATTTTTTCTGAGTATTTATTTGCCTCAGGTGGAAAAAAGTGCTTGGATTTTTCTGTTTGTTTGTTTGTTTGCTTGGTATTTTTCTTGTTGTTAAAAAAAAAATCTCTGAGCCTTCCGTAAATGTTTAACCTCTTTGACTTCTTGTTTGGAAACTGTTGGAAAGGTCTACTTAACTTTCTACTGCTACACTTGCATCATATATTAATTCAAAAATTACTGTATGTACTTTAGGATCATTTAATCATTTAATGAAGCTTTTAGTATATCAGTACAGTTAGGTTTTCTGCTACTACTTGCTGTTTTCTAGGACAAAATCAGGAGTTGTTTCTTCCTGACTAGCAAAGATCTAAAATTGTTGTTTAATATCTACAAATTCAATCTGACCCTACCTCCTAAAATGAGATAAATCTATGAGGATCTTCTGAACTCTCCCACTCTGCTATTTGCACTGCCTTAGTGATCTGCTCCAAGCTCTGAATCTGGAGGCAGAACTGCTCTGAAAGCTGGATTGGGATGAAGGAGATTGTTTTTCTCCCATTTTTCCAATGAGAACCACTGTGGCTTGGTCTCACCAGTGCCATTGTAATCCCTGTGCCTCACCATGCCTCCACAGAAAATATTGTGCATGACTTCCTCCACGTTTTTTTTCTTGGCAGTTCACTATTTAGTGTCTTTTCTCTCTCTCTCAGATACTAAGGATTATAGAATCACCAGGGCTGGAAAAGATCTCCAAGACTATCCAGCTGAGCAATTCGCCTGCTACCAGTATTTCCCCACTAAATTATGTCCCTTAGTACAACATCTAAACAATTCTTGAACACCTCCAGGGACACTGACTCAACCAAGGACAGTGACTCAATCACCTCTCTGGGCAGCTGTTCCAATGCCTAATCACTCTCTTGGAGAAGAAATTTTTCCTAATATCCAACCTGAGATGGAGGGCTCTTCCCTTCATCTGAAACACCTGACATATGTTTGAGCTTATCAGCCAAAATGTCACTCAGAAAATTAATCCAAATGGATAGCTGGGAAAAGTCTCTGAAATGTCACAGGTAATTGCATAATTGAATAGCTGAACTTGAATTAGTTAATTTATCATTTACTTGATTTTTATTCCTTAAAAATACTAGAATATAATTGAATTCTTGAAGTTTGGGAAGCTGGTGAATTTATATTTGATGATGATTTTATTTTGTGTCTCTTTCAAAATAGCTTAATGTTTAACAAAGTGATTTGAAGAGTATTGGATAGTTATAAACAGATTGGCTAGAACAACTTTTAAATTCCTTGTGCCCTGTGCCATAAAACTGATTTTAATGAAGAAGATAGAGCATTTTGATATATGTAGTCATGTTTTCTCATCTCTTCTATAATCATTTAAAATGCTCAGACATTTCATTTCCCTGTAATCAAAAAAGCCCAAGAAAATATCAATAGAGTTATTCAAATCCCCTATATTTCCATGGTGAATGACAAAATCAGCAGCAACACCTCACAAGATGTGGTTAATCACTGCTCATTGTTTTGCTATTCTCTGTGATGACTATACTCTCACTATAAAAGTAGATGTAATATTTTGTAAATCCACTACTGAAGTATTACAGCAAGATTTTTGTGATTCTTGCTGCTGACTACTCTTTACAAAGGAACCAGCTACTTCAAACTCTAGAAACCATAACTACATTGGGGATCTGCGCCCACTGAAATAATTTGGAAGGCTAATTCTTAAAAAGCCAGACATCATGAAGTGTTAAGAATAATTCACAAAGGGAAAAAATTATCAGTTCCATCTGAAAATTTGTGGTGGTCTGAAGATAGTGTTTGAGAACTATGTGGATTCTGGTGGAGTCTCGTGTACGGGAGCTTGTCAATCTACTGAGTGCTTTGAATGTTTAAATGTAGCTACACATCTGGGATTAAAATGGAATTTATCTTACTCTTTAAAGGTACAATTCGCTCTGCTAAGGCCCACACAAAACATTTGCATTAATTTGCATCACTTATGATGGCAGTTAATAAGCCTTATGCTTCTCTCAGCATTGCAACAAAAATTCTTCTCAGCAAATAAAAAAGGAATTCATCTCTTTCTGAATTCATCAAATACACAAAAAATCTATACCTCACTATGATTAACTCTGTCCACAATACATGAAAGAGCTCTGTCCACCAGGACTATTTGTTGTGCTTGCTCACATATCGCAAAGTCTAATCATCTGCAGCCTTGAGAGTAAGTTTAATTTTAATTTCAGAGTTGATGTCTGGTCCCCTAGTTCTTGTTTTATATTAATCATAGATTATACTGCTGAAAATATTTTCTGCATTCCATTAATTCCTCTGAGAGGATCTCGTGCTATACACTACAGTCACTGCTTCAATACTCAGAAAGAAATGGTAAAAGCTAATACTTAAAGAAACTAATGCACAACCTACTGCTTCATGTGAAACTTTCTATTAGAATGTATTTTCATGGGTTACATAAACTTAGGGCACACCAACGAGTCAAGTCAGGTGAGCTTACCGCTCCCATGTCACTGCATATCCAAATGGCATGGAGATTCTTTTCACAGCTCTAACATCTGTCAGAAAAATAGCAGATAGATTTCAGCTGAGCATTGCTGCGGCCATTTGAGATCTTTGTAAAAGAGACCCAACGTGTTACGAGGAAAGAGTGCTGGCACTCAGAAAACCCAAATAATTCCCATATTTCTCCATATGGCTTTCATTGTGCTTATGTGCTACACAGTTCAAGAGGCCACTGCAATATGCCATGGCTCTGCTGTCATGGCATACTGTGACCAAGAGGAGGTGGCAGATGACCTGGAGGCTTTGGTAGGAAGTGCCCACAAGCACTTATTTCCATATACATTGCATGGTTCAGAAGAGAGAAGGTGCTGTCGCCAGAAGGGAGCTTCTTCACAAAAATCAGATGAAATTAGGCTCCTTGATACTGATGAAATTTTTATGCAGTTGTCTTCCAGTAAATGTCTCTGATGTCCTCAAATATTAATACTTGTAATGAAATGCTTAGATTAGCAATTGCATAATTCCATTCCTCAGGCGGAAGTTTCAGCCTTGCGGGATGGTAGCCGATAAAAAAGATTGTTCCAGTCACAGTTACCTTTACTTAAGCTGATGCTGTGTGCTATCATCCAATTTAGAAGTCAACACAGTATGCAAGATATGCTTCTCTGGGGGCAAAAGCTGACTCATATTATTCTCAGCATACTTGGCATGGTGGGTGTGAAATGAGGCACTGCAGGATGGGAGAAAGAGGGCAGATTGCAGTTGGAAAGATAAAAGGGTTTTGTGAAACCTTTTAATAAATTTTAACTAAGAGACTTGGGGCTGTATCTTGTTCTCAATTTTGTGCTGACCTTTAAGGGATTTTAAAAGAGAGCAGAATTTCCCTGTTCTTAATTTATGCCACTTACCAAAGATCCCTGGAGTCAAATCTATGCTAATTTACACAATGTGCAAATTCTCTAAAGTCAACGCATTGCAATGTAAATCAGAGCATAAATCAGATTAGAATTTGGCCCTTAAAGAAGATTCAGTGAAAAAATCCTTGCCCCGAATGATTCAGCAGAAGTAGCTAAACCTATTGATTTTTATTTAAATGAATCACATTTGGATTGGGTCTCAAAAATATTATTAAAAATTGAAACAGAATGATCTTTATTCTAGAAGAAGAAAGTATTTAGTACATCTATTCACTTGAGACTTGAAGGGAAAACCTGTACCGATAGCAAAACCCAATTGCTGAACGGTATCAGAAAATTAAGATCTTCCATAAATGATGGAATCAGAATTTGGTGGAAAATATTTAGATAACTTGGAAATATTTGAGCAAAGGAGAGATAAACAAAAATTCTATTTCCTTAGGAATAACGAATACTGGAATCGCCATGATTTACTGCAGTATTTATTCTTTTATAACTTTGATGTCTCCACACATTCATAATATATCATTTTGGACCAAATTCATGGCTGATTTTCACCGGAACAGTCACATTAATTTCACAACTTTGAATTTAGTTCCTTTCTGTGTATCTGGAGGTCATTCATCAATATTTTCTAGAAAGTGGCTTGCTCTCTTTTCAACAAGTATCTGTATCACCCTCTGATATTTTCAATCAGAGCAAATTCTACTTGGTGGCTTTCACTGGTATACATATTTTCCTCTAAATA
>JAOWBP010003503.1:28243979-28267550 GCA_028571105.1 Tragopan temminckii
CCCCCCCCCCCCCCCCCCCCCCCCCAAGCGGCACTTCTCCCATTTACCTTCTGTTTGCAAATAAAAAAACACTTCAATTTATTTGCTGAAGCATTTCCATAAAATATTAAAACAACCACTGGCATCAATTTCTCTCCTATTGCATAAAAAAATTTGCAACTCTATACAACTCCAGTTAGAAAGCTTTTATTGCATTTATTTCCATAAGATAAAATCAGAATCTGCTCTCTTTTACAAATCTGATTGCTTTTGCCTTCTGGTCTGGTTTCTCTCTTTAATGTTTATTCTTCCAGTCAGCACTTTGCAGCACTGATTGCTTCAGCTTTTTTTCCCCATTAGACAAAACTTTCTCCCAGTTCACATGCTTTGAGGTGGGCTCAGTGCAAGCAGCAGTTCTTATCTGCATAATGCAGGGCTTAACCACCTTCTGCTCTCAAGTAATCTATTTCCTAAATATCTTGTCATATTTGGATGGCACTGGTATTTATATCAGCATTCCTAATTTTTCCCACTGCTGAACTTCTGGAACCTTCGTTTAAGTAGCATAGGCTGAGCTGAGCCCACAATTAACCCTCCAAAGCAGATCCTTGGGAGCAGCTGCAGCTGCAGAGGTACAGAGAAAGAGGAATCACAGGGAGGAATAGGGCAGAGATTGTATTGCCAGCCCCAAGCTGATTTGTTGCCAATATTACTTTACGCTCAGCAGAAATTCAAAGCAGAGTTTTAGATTTCCTACAAGAAGCTTGTTTTTGAGAAGCAGTAAACACTGTTTGAACCAACACAAAGAAGGAAATCAAAGAGTAATGACAACCAGCATTATGATACTTCAGTGTTTTGGTCAGGGCAGAGTAATGTGAAACGCACCACGCCTTGCAAAAAACCCTACAGCACATTCCCAAAAGTTATGCCCATCTAAAGGATGCAGCACATGAAAAAATGCCTTGCAAAAAACCCTACAGCACATTCCCAAAAGTTATGCCCATCTAAAGGCTGCAGCACATGAAAAAATGCAGGCATTGACTGCAATGGCATTCACAGAATGATACGATGGCTTGGGTTGAAGGGACCTCAAAGCCCATCCTGATCCAACCCACTGACATGAGCAGGGTTGCCAATCACTAAATCAGGCATTAGAAGGAATACATGTGCTTTTTGGCCCAAAGAGGTGAAGCAGATTTCCTCTTCCTACTCATCCTGAACTTTATCCGTGCTACAGCTATTTAGGGAAAAGCTTTTCATGATGAAAGGTTAATCGTCTTTTTTGTCATTAGCCCAAATGAAATCAAAAATAAAAGTTCTCAAGTTGTTAAGAACTGAACCATCTGTGCTCTTTATGCTCACGGTAACTGATTGTTCCCTCTGCTTGGAGGGAGGATAAGACAGTTTCTAGGTCATCTCTGTAACACTCATAGAAGAAAGGACAGGAATGGGATGCAGTTGCAGGTCCAGCACACGGGATGGGGATTGATAACATCCAATGCAAATCCAAGCATTCTCCAAACTGTTAAAACCATGCTTCATCTAGGAACAGGCTAAGGGAAAAGTAAAAAATATAAAACCTTCAATCACACTGCTTGTGTGGCAACAAGGCAATATAGAAGAACTTGCTTTGTTTTGTGAGTCCAAAAATGCCTGGCATTGAGGAGCCAAGAATATGCAAAGGCAAAGCCAAAGAGCATTTCAAATGCTCTGCTAAGTTATGTATAACAGAGACTTCTGCATTCATTACAAGACACCTTTTCCCATGCATCTGTTTTGCTTATTTGTAAAATGAATCACTAATTAAAAAAAAAAAAAAAAAAAAAAAGAGAACAATAAAAGTACATGGCTTCCTTTACGTTTGCAGCATTAAAATCAGCATAGCCTATGCAAGTTTGGTGTCAAAGCTCTTTCTGTTCTCCGTGAATATATCTCAGAAGCCCTTTCTCACATCATGCAGTCAGTGATGTTGAAGAAGAAATATCGCCTCTGAAGGATGCTTTCATTTGTTTTCATTTTCCCCTTTGTATATGAAAGAGCTGCTACATGCAGATGACTCAGCACACACCCCATTGTCTTTCAATGGTATGCACAAGGCAAACTCACAGCCCACAAATCTTTTCCAGTATCAAACTTACATACATCTCGTTGCTCAGCATTACTCTCTCCATTTAGGCCTGCCAGGTCCATTTGGAATCAGAAGGGATGAAATCACCTCACAAATCTCTGCATTTGTTTCTGTGTCTGGGTTTCAGCATGGGTTGCTTGGTGATGGCCAAGGTGGAGAGGAGCCCATGGCTTGAGGAGGAGCTCAAAACTGGCAATAGAATTGCTGCATGCTGCATTAAGCTGGTCTTTCTTATTGGAGAAGGTCTTCTCATCAGTCATAATTTGGATGAGGCTGTTTACTGAGCAAAGGATGCCCAGGACGAGATGTGCCTATGTGCATACGATTTATAAAAACACTCAGGCATCAGCTTCTGAACAACTTGGCCAAATTCCTCCAACAAAATCTATAAAAATAGGAACCGTTGATCTTTCTGATAATTGCAAACTAAAAAATAGATATGTTTGCTGCTGCAGATTGTGCCAGAACTTGCAATCTGCTCACAGGAAACATGAAGTCATGGAATGGAAAGTTCTGTTATTGTATTTGCATTGCCCTCTTTCTGTCACAACATTTCTGAGCCACCGTGATTTTACTAAACTCTAAATTCCCGTTCTTCTATTACCAGCCATAAAGAGCTTAGCTTCATTATGCAACTGTAATTTTGCTTAATTTTTCTGAGACTTCAACATAATTTTCTTCGTGCAGAGTAAGAGAAGTTATTGAAAATGACAATACTTTAGTTGGGTTGAATGAGCTTATCTCCATTGCTCTGCTAGCATTATAACTTCACTGTCTAATGTGGAAACCTACCTGGTTGCTATCTAAATAGAAATGGAAGGGCAATACACTCTTGCATTCATGTATGTATTTGAGGTAGAATAGGAGATATTCTAGGAACAGTCAGTCAGATCTTCTCAAAGTTAATTTGAGTATGAGCTGATTTACTGTCATAAGGGAAACTAGATAACACATTTTCTGAAAACTTTTGTGTGTTTTGGGAGAAAAGAAACCTCCCCAATGTTTAGAAAAATAATTATTATGACATGTTTCTGTTATTTATGGGGACAGTTAAAATTTCAGGTCAGCCTTGGGCACAGTCCAATTACTTAAGGGTTGGGTACCTTAATCCTCAGGTCTGTGTCGATCCATCTTAGAAAACTCTGCAGGAGCCACCATGGCACCTTCTGCCATGCTCTGCAGAGCACTTCAAGGTCCCCTGTAGAATGCTTCATGCCATGGGCTCAGACAGCACTGTGCTTATGGGGGAAAAGTGGGATTTTAACAGAATGAAATGCAATTACTTTTTCTTTTTTTTTTCACAATGCTATGGAAATGTGCAAGAAAATGGGAGTTTTGTTTCTTGAAGCTGATTGTTCCTGATACTTCTCCCCATGTCTTTGAATGTGAAGTTATGATTGCTCATTCATTACCACTTCCACAGCACAGGGCAATGAGTAAATACCAGCTCTTTGGAATAAATGCACTCACTATGCCCCAACAATATCCCAAGCTTCACAGTAAATATAGCGAGATGCTGGAAACAAGCTTTGCAAACAGAATACTCCCTGAAGTCTTAATGGTTGCTGTTTTATTTTTAACTTGCCCATTAGCAGTTCTTAAAAACTCCTGAGGCTTCATATGCAAAAACCTGAACACATTCCTCTACAAACAAAAAATAAAAGCACTTTGAGCTGAGAGAAAGGAAGGCAAAGGAGGTAGGTTACCATGCGCATATCCTTTTCAGTTCTGCTTATTTCCTTTGTTTATATAGGTGGGACAACGTTCATTTCAAGGCAAAATTAAACAGCAAGAGGGAATTAAGGCAGTGAAGTACAAAACAAGCTTAGCATAATGAAAACGGATGAAAATTTGCAAAGTACCTCATGAAGAAGAGGCAAGGTAAAGCCAAACCACTGCTTTCCCACAGACTTGGCATGCTCTTTCCCCCCTCTTTGTGTCCCCAGCAATTTTTAATCCATTAGAGCAGAAAACCGATGTTTTCCTGTCTTTAATGCATCTTTTTCTTTTTGTTCTGAAAAAGGCAGACAATATATTTGGAGTAGCTACAGGCTAGCAGTTTAACTCCATTCATCTGCTCTGGTTTTTTAACTGCTCTGGTTTTGAACTGATATATTTTGAACGAATATCACCTATGACTGTATTGGTAAATTGAGACAAATTACTTTAACAGTCAAACAGAAGCACTGGGATATTGGACCTTTCTTTTTTTTTCCTGCACCTCTGCAGAATTCATATGAAAATGTGGCAAGAACTAATTTAAATGTCCATATCCCGCTAGGTAAGTTCTATTAATACATTTAATACCATTATTTTATATTACTATTAAATCAGAAACAGTGTTTATTGATTGCTCTTTTTTAGATGTGATCATTCATTATTTGAAGGAACTTGTATTTGTATAAATGTAAGATAGACCTTATTTTAATAACATAACATTTTTCTTTATAGAAACACTATTTCCACTCTAAAATGTAAGAGGTGGAATATATTTGCTTTATCAACTGGAATTTCTGAAGTAGTTGTATGAAAATAAGCATGACTGTTCAGTTTCCAATCGCAAGCCGACACTAACTGCAGGATCCAGCTTTACCTAGTTGCAATAAGTACCATCCTAGTTTTCTCCCTCACCTGAACTCTGAATCCTCAGAGTTCAAACCCAAAAACCTCCCCTGGATTGTCATGGCTGTTTTGTCCTTGCCCAGGCCTGAGTTTCACAGCTCAGATGTGAGCTGGTGGCTGGGGAAAACCATCCCTTGAGCAGCCTCACCAACCCTGGCCATCTTGCTCCTCATCCTCCTGGATGAAGGCTGCTCTTCCTGCAGTCCTCCCAAACCCCTCAGGGCAGGCAGAGGTACATCAGAATCCTCCACAATTATTCTGACTGCATTGTGAAAAATTGCTACGTCGCAGGAATGCAAGTTTGACCTCTCAAGTCCATTACGCTTTGACTGTGGAAAGGTTGCCAGCAGTCAGCATTTGCAAGCAATTAATAAAAAGCACTGAGAGATTCAGGATACCATTACTCTTCTGTCATTAGACTTAAATACCTACCTCTGACAAGCCTGTGGTTGGCAAAATCTGACTTTTAAGAGCTTCCATGGTATGCAGTTTTGCATAGTTTGTTGAAATTTCCAAAGTGCATATTGAAAAAGACCACGCTTTAATAGAGAGGAGCACCCTATCTAATCTGAAAGGATTACTTAGTGAACGTGGAGCAGGCCACAAGGCTTTATGACAAAGCCTGATGTATGCAATTAGAGTGGTCCTGGAATACTGTGATGGTAGGAGATATGGACATGCCTTCTCTCACACAAATTGACGGTTCTCTAATACTTAAAAGCCCATACAAGAACAAGCAATTCACATGTGAATGTGTGCACAAGTCCATCATTAGTGAAATGGAAAAACGTCTTCTTTAAAAAGGACTGAGAACTGGGACATTATTCATCACCTTTCCCATCCCATGCAGAGGCCACAGCAGATTAAAACAAGCAAAGAATACAAACACATTGTTCCATGGTCAGCCAAAGCTCTAAAATTCTGGGAATATTATGCTTGTTGTGCTCTTGTTAACCTTCTAGAACCAGTACGTTATGATTTATTATTAATGAAAATAAGCTGAGATATGTCCTTCAGGGAGTACGGATACTCTAAAACCTCAGTTCCAATCAGCACACTCACTCTTTGAAGTACATATGATTATTTAAGATAAGAAGTAATGTTACAATTTCAGGCCCTCTCGCAAATGGGTATATTTTATTAAGTTATTTTTATTAAGTAATGAAGGCATTGGTGACAACAGATAATACAAGAGGCACTGTGGCAATGGGCAGTCACTACTTCTGTGTTAATATTCATCAAGTGTGATGTCTCACAGAAAATTGCTCCAGATCCACAAGGAAAACAAGTGAATAACAGTTTATGAACCTGCATTTATTCCCCAGTCTTTTGCTTAAAGAAAGCCCTTTCTAAAAAGGAAAACACCACAACCCATCAAAGATCTGCAAATCAGGAGAATTCACAGTCTTATTGGCTTTCTAAACCAATGTGTCCTTTAAGTAAAAGACATTAGGACCACAAAGGCCAATCCTGTGCGTGGGATGCTGGAGGAACGCCAGGCAGGAGTGAGGAGAGATGCTTCAGTTTGATTGACCACAGAGGAGATAGTGATGTGTAACCTTGAAACAATGTCCAGAAAGCTCAGAATGCTGAAAGAGCAAAGCACAAACTTTGAATGTTAGAGTTTGTCCATAGACTGCTCCATAACATCGTTCCTGGTAAAAATATTGATAGGTGAGAACACTCTTACATATAGAATTGTTCCCTCCTCAAAGACTCATTGCAAATTTGTGCTCCTGCTCAGAACACCTCCTCACCTGCCCGCTACTATCTGCCCCGTGGTTGCTCCTGTCCTCCTGTTTGCTTCTACACAAAGCCTTAGCCCAAAAACGTGACCTCATTTATGTCTTAAGCTGGTTCAGAGAGAGACCCACCGTAGTTCACCGAGTGACAGACTCCCATAATTCTTCACACATTGAAAGATGCTTAAGCGCTTTACAAAGTTTGCAGCCTGGGATGGCATCACCAGAATGCAGACCCTCAGCGTGCTGCTTGGCAGCCCATAACCAGCACAGCAAAACCCCTCCGTGCTGACAACAACCAAACAACAACTGACTGTGTATGTTCCTGACGGCTTGGTGCAGGCAGAACAGCAGGACGAGTTATTTTTGGCAAAACTGACTTATTCCCGCTAATATGTTTGTATTATTATGTTCTCCTTTGAGGCATAGATAGATTATGATCAAAGGCAGTGTCGGGCGATTTCACTCTTTATCCAGCTTTCCATTTCACCACTTACAATAGAAATGTCCATTTGTCCACAGCTGAACAGGGTTTTGTTGAATCATACTAAGGCTGATCAAACTTCGGCTCAAGAGGAGCACTGTGGATAATAGCTCACTGCCTCCTTCCCCATCCCTGAAGAACCCGATGCTGCAGATAAGAGATTCTCCTCATCTCATCTTAATAATGCTTAGCACTTTACAAGCTCTGCTTCAAAGGCTGAGACAGACGTGAATTGTCACAAAGCCCCAGTGAGATAGCAAGGTATTATCTTCATGTACAAGATATCAAAAAGAATACCCCAAACCCGGAGAGCCTTTCTGACACCTCGTGATGGACAGGGGCACCGGGTCAGAGATGGCATTAGATCTCAGAGGTTCTTTGCTGTCAGTTTAATCTCTAAATATAATTTCACCCCATCTGTCTCTGAATATTAACTATTCATAGAAGCATTGTCTCCTCCTCCCTCAACCCAGATTCTTCATTTTCAATGTTACTAGCATGATAATTACACAAAATTGAACTATTAGCACCAATTTCTATACAAATCTACAAACTGTGAAGCATAGCCTCAGTGTCACATTGTCCAGAAGAGAAGACGGGCACGATTTAATTGAATATGACTTTTCTTCTTTATCTAATTCATTTCCTAACAACCTCATGACACTGGTAATATTTCTCCCCTTTAATGGATGGATGAAGTGGCATTTCCTCGGCTCCCATCTCTGCAGTGCTCTCCTCTTCCTTCAGCCACTTGGGCTGTGTTTGAGCCCATATCCCTGAAGCTTGTCCTCAAAGCAGAGATCCCACAGGTCTGCAGGGAGCAAGCAGTCCGCGCCACCACTGGCAGCATCCTGCATCTGGTGCCCTGCCTCGGCCACCGAATTTATTGGCACTAGGGATGAGAGCAGAAGGATGATACAATTCCCCAGCCATCTGGCTATGGTACCCATTTTCTTAACCTTGTATATGCTAAATAGCGTAATAAATTTCAAAATAAGACTTTGAGGTGGCTCAAGGGATCCTTTATTATGACAGTATGAGTCTGTTATGAACAAATATTATCGGCTATAGCTCATCTCCAAACGTGCCTACATCCTCTTATTTTAGCTTTAGGTTTTCTAGGTATCTTCGTTGGCAAACTTTTCTCCTGTGCAACCTTGCTCCATGCACTCAGAACTACAGCAGTAAAATAAATCCATCAGTTTGGGAACTGTAACCACATCATATACAGACAGCAGCCTTCACAGGGAGTTGGAAAACTTGAAAGCAATTTTAGCTTTCCCCGCTGGTCTGACCCTATTACTTCAGCAGATGAGAAAGCGAGAGAAATGAATTCCCCGGCACGGTGAGACTTTTTTGGGGCCAAGGTAGGCTGAGGGGCTGCACTATGCAACTGCGGGGCTGGCTGAGCAGTGCTGCAACTCCAATGCTGACTTAACACACACCCTTGGTTGGGGAGGGACCCAAACCGGCACCTCATTTTCCAAGAAAATTCTCTTTCTAAGGAAAAAAAAAAAAAAAAGGATTGCCATGGATTTTACTACCGATTTTAATCTAAATAGATTCGCTGGTTTACTGCTGATTTCAATCTCAAAAGAAAGGAACTAAAATTAGGGGACAAATTTCTTTAAAGTTTGGTGAAACACATGGGCACAGATGAGTCCTTTACGCATTTGCTGGTCTCAGCTTTCCTAATGAAAACATTTTATTCTTTCCACCATACTGCACAGCCACTAAATTAATTCTCCACTGTAATTATATTTGTAAATTGTCTGAGTTAGGTTTGCAAACCGAACCTACAGAGAGGGGAGGAAAAAAAACATCAGCAAGATCAGGATTGTTCCATATGGGTTTTTCCTTGTTTCTTTTTCTCCCCCATTATCAAATTCAAAGCTACTGTTCATTGCTATAGTACTTTCCAATTAACTGCAATTAATTAACCTTAGAGGAAACCTGTAAGTTGCTATTATATACTCCTTTTTTTTTTCTTTTTTCTGCTTTTCTCAAGAGACTGTTTGGGGGAGATGCTAGGTTAAAGAAGGATTAAAAATCACCAATACTAAGACTGAATGCTCATTTACTTGAAGCTTCATCTGAATTTCCTGGTTTAAACTGCTGTCCTTCACCGCTTTGAAAGCATCCTGCCCCCATACAGCACAATCAGGGAACATGGTGCCATTAGATGCCAGCAGAACTGTGGACATACACAATGATCTGTTTTCCATGGTGAGACTGCAGGAGCAGGGACACTTCTTCGGCTTTGCTGAATGAAAGCCTGGCTTGCAGCAGAGCAACTGGAGCTTAAGGGCTCCCAGAAATGTTTTTATGTAAATCAGACTCCATGCGTTATTTGAAGACACATTTTGAAATGTAATTTATTAGCGGGTCATTTTTCCTTAAAGTTGAGTTTCTATTTCACGGAAGACTGGCTTTTGTCAAAGCCTTTCTATGTATCTCAACTTTCACTCCGGTTCTACACCCCTATTATGAACAGAAGGAGATGAGGGATCATTAACAAGCACGAAGAAATTACACGAGACAATGCTATCAGTTTTAAACTCACCAGCCATTTCACCTAAGCTTTTAAATTACAGTAGCCTGCAAAGTATTCTTCAAAACCCCAGGGAAAACATGTACTAGGCGTTCACAGATGCACAAAAAGGGAGGAATCCTTTGTTCGTTATTGTTGGCTCGAGGACCATCCATCAGCACAGCCTGTACAAGACTTCTCCATAGGGCTTCCCAAAGATGGGGAGATGTTGGGCTGAGGACCCCAAAGTGGTACCAAGGAGTCAAAGAATGGCCTGGGTTGAAAAGGACCACAATGATCACCTAGTTTCAACCCCCCCGCTATGTGCATGGTCACCAACCACCAAACCAGGCTGCCCAGAGCCACATCCAGCCTGGCCTTGAATGACTCCACAGATGGGGCATCCACAACCTCCTTGGGTGACCTGAGTCTCCTGAGATGCATGGGAGCTGCCCCACATCTCATGCCCACCACTGCATGATGCATGGCCCCAGAAATAAACAGCAATAACCTCAATGGGAGAAAGGAGTGGGAAAAAGCATGGAGGGCAATCAAAGGGCATGAAAATAGATAGCCTTATTCTCTATGAGTGAAGGGCATTGGCACAGAGAAAGACTCTGTCAAAGTCAAAAGGTAGCTTAAATTTTTATAACAGCTGGCCTGACCTGCTCAATGCATTTGTTTTGCGGTGGCAATTAAAAGCCGTGGTTTGAGATCGGAACTTGAAAATGCTAACTGCTATACAAACAGTGATCCCAGCCAGAGAGTCCCCGCAACAACCACTGCCCAACCAAAACAGAACAGAGGCAGCAGTCGGGTCCAACAAAAGGTTAAAGCAGCATGCAATGACGGTAAAATGATGATAATCAGCACCACAGCCAGCAGCAACAGCGTGCAAATGCATAGCTATTATGGGGAGGGCTGTAAAACTGCATGAGAGGCAAGCGTGAGGAAAGGACCTACGTGTGAAGGTCTAATTGTTACAGCAGTTCTATAGAGCAGCATAGAAAGAAGCAGAGAATTGCTTTAAGACAAATTGACTAAGCCTTGCTGGCAGTGATGTACGACTGAAGACATAGGTGGTAGCAAAATAGAGATAACGACAGCATATGGGTAGTGTGGGAACCTTTTAAAGATGAATAGTTTTTATTTGGTGATCCCATTTTCCTCTGCTATCAGGATGTGTTCTTACAGGCACGCCAGCCCTTGCTACCTGGTGTCTTTTATCCACCTTGTTTTAAGTGGAAAATGCATGTTTCTTTCAATATTCAGGAGAAGCTGCCAATAATCATAGGAAAAAAAGCCCTAACTGCTCTGGTGTAATGGTTGTCGCTCTTTGAGACTCACATAACACTTGTCTAAAAATCCATCTAATAGCAGCACAGTTTAGTCCAAAGGAGACCATAATTCTGCGTAATCAATGCAACTATGCTTAAAACTCAGTCTGTCGATACGCCCTTTCAAAAAAGTATTTCCAAAGGCTGCTTTCTGACTGAAGGCTTCAGCACTTAACACATATATGCCTTTTTGTAGGTTTTCTCCAATCACAGCTCCACAATGCAGCCTTCAGACGTACAAATCGTGCATTTATCTACAAGCATCTGTGCTTGATTCCAGTGTGCCTTTTGCAAGAGACTGCAATTATCATCTAGGGGAAAAAAGAAATCTACATTTCACTGTTTTTAAAGAACTAAAATAACCTTTACATACAACAGCCATTCTCTTATCCTGCACACATTAGACGTGCTGAAGAAAAGAGAACCACCAGCAAGAGAATCCAAATCCAGCTTGGAAGCGTTTTCAGGTAGGATGGGAAGAGGTGATTCTCATCTCTCACATACCTGACCATCACGTCTTTGTTCCTACATTCTAATTGCCTTTGCTCAATCAACTCCTGCATGTTTCCCTAACACCTCTCCAACTTGCACTTATAGCAAAATGGATGGCTTCTAATGTCTTCAGACATCAAGTTTGCTGCATATTGTGGAGAAGCGGGTGCTCGTGAGGAAGAAGCACAACCACATTGATGAGGGATGGAGAGAGCAGATTTTCATCTACTGCTATTACAGCCAGGCCACTGGGTCCAGTCTAAGAGCAGAACTACTCCTTTGGTGCATGGGCAAAAATTTCCAAACTGCAAAACCCACCAGCAGTTTCCAGGAGTGATTTCACTGAGGTGAGCATTCCCCCAGCCCCCAATAATAGTTTTATTATACTCTCTCTCTCTCTTTCTCCCTATATATATATATATGTAGGGTTCACACTCCTTAAACGTCTAGGCTCAGGGAATTTTGAGATCTGTGCTGCATGACTAACTTAACCAAACCAGAAACCGACTGTATCCAAACGCAATCGCAGTGGCATCTTTTGCCCAGCTGGTGAGTTGTGTATAAGGGCAGCTTAAAGGAGCAAATTTCATAATCAAGAGCGGGTTCAATTTCCTCATGAGATCTACTACAAAGGTATTACAATCAGTTGGCTGCTTTCTAATCATTCAGGACAAGAGCTGAAAGCTGCTGAAATTATGAGGATCCTTGTTGAGCATGGAACAGAAAGTGTAGAAGGAAACACAGGAGCAGCCACTGGTCTCAACAGGAGGGTCCAAACCAGGGGACTGGGGAATGTTGGTCTGGTGCTGGAAATGATGCTGTCATTCACATCAAGCAGTCTGGGAGCAAAACCTCCTGTGACCTTGCACTGATATGGGCATTAATTGGCATGTATCAGCCCAATAAGGAAAAATAAGGGGTCCGATTTTATGTGTTGCAAAGCAGAATTAATCTTTTGGGAAAAAAATAGGTAACTTTTCACAAGTCTTTTCAATCTGTACCAGTGTGAATATCAACCAAACCCTCTGCCCAGCTCTAACGGAGAAAAGAAGAACCTCACTCACTAGATATGACGATGCTGTGTCTCTACATTGCTTCTGCTCAGACATCTCCATCCCATGCGTGACCCTGTGTGCATCCACAGCCTTTTTATTCCAGCAGTCCCCGCTGCCAGCCCTCGTATCAGCCAAGACAGCAGAGCCGAGGAGATGCAGGGCCAGAGGTTAAAAGATGGGGTGGGAGGTGTGAAGACACTTATATATGGACCTGTCACATATCTTGGGGGCTATGTGACATGAATTTTTGCAGCTCCACTATGTACTCCTGCAGAAATTGATGAAACATCATGCTTTTTTTCTCCCAGAGCCACTATACCCTCGACTCTGACGAAAAGAGCACCGAGGTCCGAGCAAGGAGACCGTGAGTTATCATCTCAGCTCTTGTGCTGACTGCCCATAATATTTCTCTGCTCTTTATAATTCTTAATAACCAAGGTCTTCAGTCCCTGCCAGGGGACAGATAACTGTAATTTACCAAATGTATAGCTACGGTGGCAGAGAGGTTGGGCAGGTCATTGCAGGCAGATCTGGGAAGAGAGTGCGCTGTCTCTTATCCTTTTGCTCTTTCAGGAGCAGACAGCAAACAGTAAGACTGTTGAAGGGCCGGCTGTCTGGCTGGCAGGTCACCTAATGATCACATAATGAGATCACAGGAGGAGATTTATCAGTCTGGGTTTTTTGGCTTTATATATACATCTTTATATTATGCACTGTATTTGACATCCAAGATTTTAAGACTTGTTCACAATCACCACCCAGAATAACATATACAATGAGTTTCTTTCCACTAAGTAAAAATCCCAGAGGACAAAAGAAGGACTAGAGGGAACGTTGGCTGATCACCCAATTAGCAAAAAAATTGAATTTAAATTAATGTGATGAACCAGGCGAGTTAAGAAAAGGAGGCTAAACTGCAAAATGAGCTGCATATAGGAGAAACTGGAAGCATCTTAGCACATGCTGAAGAACTTACCCTACGCCACGGGTGATGAAATTAGGGAGGACAGTACATGAGTTTTTATTCTGCTTATAGCAAATCAAAGCCTGCTTGAAATCGTCTTACAGCAGTTACGTTCAACCTAAAAAATTGCATCTTTACAGTGAAGAAGCCACTTTCTTCAACACACAATAATAAAACTCGTTAGAGAAACCAGGCTTCCCAAAGGCTTTGCATGTTTGAAGGTAGAGGCCTGAGTCCAACCCAAGCAATTAGGAGGTAACCTCCACAGCCATCAAACAGATGGTTCCAATAAGAAATAAGTTTTCTGAACCTAATTTGCTGGTAGATTTCTTAACAGCAAAGGTACAAAAAGCTGTGTGAGTGAACACTGATCTACTCCCCTTAACTGCACAGTTTAGAGATAACTCACAAAGGCAAGAGTTCAGCAGAGGCCGACCGTCACCCAAAGCACTCACAGCACAGAAGGCAGTACGCTGTGTATCCTTCTGCATACCTCGGTTTGAGAAGCACAGCTAAGCCTTGGTTGGATGATTAAGGAGAAAGAAATTAGAAAGAGCTTGGTCTGTTTAGCCTAGCAAAATGAAGTCTGAGAAGGGATACAATCATTCCTTATAGGTACATTTGGAAGTAAAAAGCAGGGAGGGAGAAGAATTATTTAACTTTAAAGGCTGACAAACAAGATTGAGGGGCTATAAATTGTTCATGAATAAATTTATATTGGAATTTAGGAGATTTCTGACAACTTACAGGCCTCCCATACAAGCTGGTATAGGCAAATTGATTTGCAAGGAAGCTTGCTATCTTCTTGGGAAAAATAACATAGGGCAGGTGTGATCTTGGAGACAGAAATTAGAGCTTTTGATATAGGACTCATGAGTATGATTTGCTGTGATTGTTGTGATTTGGGTACAGGATGACTTGATAGCCCTGTGCAGTCTTTTACAAGGAAGTTCCTGGGAGTTTCATCTTGTTGCCCATGTCCCACTGCAGCAACAAGTGCTAAATGCTCAAGATCAAGAAATGGTTTTCTAGGTGAAATGCTGTTTCCAGAATTAAAGTGGCAGATTAGTTTTTGGGGTATTGTTTGCTGGCATTTAGTATTTGTGTCTCCAATCTTTGTAAAGTCATTATTTTATCCAGAGTAAAAGAAAATATTCTGCATTATGGGTTAACAAAGACAAACGAGAGACTTGTGGTCATTTATGGATAATATACAGAGATCTGTCTTTATGGTTATGTGCACACTTTCCAGAGATGTGTTAATTAATACAGGCAGCTGAATAATATCTGGGAAAGTTATATTTGTCGTTGCATGATGGAAGTATTCATGTATTTTTATGCTTTGTTCCCTTCTCAATTTTAGATACACATTCCATATGAAAACTAATTTTCCTTCTAGAAAAATGTCTGTACGTTTGATGTTCACTACAAGTACTTCAAAGTAGCCTCCTCTTTTAAATGTACCAACAGGTCCTTTAGCTGCTACCTGCTGTAAAGGCTTTTGCATGTTAGAGAACCACTGTGATATTCCCAAAGGCTGCCCACATTTCTTATGACAAACGGCAAAAATTAAACTAGAAGAGGGATGTACCTGAAAAAATGTCACTTTTTATAAGCTCATAAGCAAGTTTTCAGCTGGTAATTAATACATCTGTATAAATTCACGCTTCTTCCTTGTAAGGCAGGAATGTTGGAGCTCAATGACCTTTAAAGCCCCCTCCAACCTAAGCCATTCTCTGATTCCAGTGTCCCTTCTACATCTGACATATTTTACCAAAAACCTTTAAATATTCTTGCATACCTTTGCACTAAAGCCGCTTTCTTTTCCAATGCATTTCAAAACGGGCCATTGCCACAGTGAGGATTTTAGTGCAATCCATCAATCTCACTATATTATGAACATCAATAATGACAGAAAGACCTTCCTGGAATATTTTTTTGCTTATTGGGAGAGGAGAATCATGACGTGTTGGAGCAGAATGCTGAGAAATTGATTAAGGCAAGCAGAGAGGGCTGACTCAGGTGTGCAGCCCCTCTGCTGACCCTGCAAGGGCTGCAGGCCTCATCCTCAGTGCTGGAAATCCCAGCAGCACTCCTGAAGTTATTCTAACATAAACCACAGGAGATCCCTTGGTGATTTGCCACAAAAATAAATCAAAAAAACACCCAAAAGCCTCAGGAACAGGGGCGAATGGCACTGACTTAGTGCATTCCCTGCTCCTACAGTAAGATGTAGGTCACATTGCACTGAAGGAGCACTCCTGCACCAGCAGATGCACCGCTCATCTGCCTGCCCAGGTTTTACACAGCTGTATCCTACAAGTTTTGCTTTTTCAAATCTACTCATTTTTATTATTATTCCTCCAGATTCTTTAAAAGAAAAAAAAAAAAAAAAAATAGCTAGAGGCATAGAAGGATGGAGATAATTCTCCAGTAACCTCCTCAGCACATTCAGTAGCTATCAGTGTAAGGCTGGGTGCGTTCAAGGTCTGTGCTGCAAGTGATTGAGTAATGTGTCTGCTAACACCATCTAAATATGAAATTATCTGTCTCCCTACTTAAAGAGCTCAGCGTTCACATGCCAATAGCAGAATCTGACTTTTGCACCTATTAATGTATGATAATGTTATATGCTGGCTACTACTTGAGAATGTAGGCAGACCTGCATATTTTATTTACAGACACATCTGGAAAATGCACAGCTCTCTGCTATTATTTTAGTACAGTAAACCAGAGCCTGTGAATTTAGAATAGAGCAGAAGAGAAGGGAGGAAAAAAAGTTATGAGACTAACTTTCAGTTCAAATAAGGTATAAATAGCTGTCAATCTCTCAGCTGGGATACAGGGGAGAATATATTTAACATCATTTACTCCCCGCTGCAAAAGAAGAAGCAAATTAAATGCAGCAGTAACAGTATTAAAACTGCAAACAGTTTCCAAGAACTCATCATTACAGAAAGTGCATCCCTTTCAAGTGTCAACCCTTCAGGTACTTACATCAGGTTGTTATTGCTAACCTCTGATCCTCCTGCATTCAGCAGCACTATAAAACCAGTTAAGTTACAACAAACACATAGATATTTTCTGCCATCGTGTTAAAGATGTGACATCATGCCATCGTTGTTTAAGTATGTGAAATGAAGAGCCTGACCTCCTAGGCTCTCCAATAGAGAGCAGAGAAGTTGCTGCTCAGGACAACAGACCTGATTTCTACCCAGAGTATGGTAAAGAAGTGGAAAATGCTGAAATGCCAACACTGTCCTGCCTGCCTTCCCAATTCTCTTTCACTTTTTCAGCATCATTAATATTAAACAGCCATCAAAATGAAAGGCAGGAGTTGAGACATTTGCTTTAAAGTAACTTCTTAAATTGCTTTGCTCCTTCCATGTAATTATTAATTACTCTTAGAGAGCAGTGTTTAAAACCATCATGATACAGCTTACAGCAATCCATCAATTGCCCACAAGCTCACGATAATGGGAGGATGAGAAAGCCACACAGGTGACCAGGAACAGCCACTTGAGAAATGGAAATTCCTATAGAGGATAGAAGGAAGAAACCAAGCAATTCTGTCCAACTGAAGAAAAACTATGTAATGCAGGTACATTGATTTTCTCTAAATGCTCAGTCTAACCCTTTATTTGCAGTAGGAACCTGGAAGGAAACACATTCAAAGCTCCAGTACAAAGCTGGGCACTGTACCTCTGACCTTGGCAAACATGCCAACAGCAAGGGGTTGGAACTGGATGATTCTTAAGGTCCCTTCCAACCCAATACATTCTGTGATTCTATGATATCCAAATGCAAAGCCCTCGTTTTACTGATTTTCTATTTAAAGCATATCCCTATGCATGCCATCAGTAGTAAACACTAGCTGTGAAAACCCACTCAGAGCAAGCACATTTCACCACATTTTGACAGATGAACAGGTAGAAAATAGCAGCTGAACATTCAGAGCTCATCAATAGACAAAGCTCCTGTCGGGGAGAACTGACCCACCACACTGCCCCACTGCTGGTATTTACCACATGGGGATCAGAGAAATACTGAAATAAATGAACTGTAAATTGCCATTCCTGTTGCATACCACTAGAAACTACTTGCTTTGCAGCCGACTACTAATATCGTATCACAGATGAAAAGGGCATTAATCTAGAAATGGTTTTAAATGTGTAGGACTATAGGTTCTGAGCTAATGATTCATACAATCATTTGCAGCTATTAGACTACAAGGATAGGAGCTGCTAGTGCTTTTATTTCCCTGCTTGTTGTGGTACCATCAATTTAAAATCTATCCCCGACACCACGATGGATTTATGTGTGCTGTGGAACCCATAGCAGCTTTGTCAGAATTTTAAAATCTAGATTGCTATATACAATTACAGGTGTCACAATATGAAATAACAATCGAAGACACTTAGAAACTCTAAAAATTCCTGTGCACACCATGAGAAGGCAGTTGCTTAATATTCCTCCATCACATTGTGATTATCTCACTTGGTGGAAGCGATGTATTTTTACATAACTTGATCTAAGGTTACATCTCTCCTGAAAATGACTTGCAGTCTTGAAATCCCAGAGGAGAAGGAAAAGCATGAGGGATATTTTTAATGGGCAGATGTCATCTCCATGAACGTTTCACCAGCTGTCAATACAAAACCTTTCGTCTGGGTTTTGCCTTGAAAAGGCACTTTAAAAGACCTGAGTTGGCAGATATTTTCATTCTTAACCTTTCTCTCGAGAAGCTTACAGAAGAAATCTGCAGCGTTAGGCATACGTAGCAAGGTCTGGATTATGCTGCTGTTTTCACCTGCAGAGCTGAAAGCAGCGGGCCCCTTGGATCCCCTCGGCAGCCATGGTCCCACTGGATAGGGGTCAGCCCTTCCAGACTACAGAGCCCACAGGAGCTCATTTGCTACCTCTCCCCAATGCAACCTGACAGCAGGACTTCATTTCCACCTCCCTAATGAATTAGATAAAATGGCTGGGGGTGTGGGGAGACTCACAAACCCAGGGGACTGTTAACACGATGAAGACTTTATTTTTTAAGTCACTAATTGACATGCAATCATGGAAAGAGTAATGAAGAAATCATAGTTGTCTGGAGACCGTGTGGGGCTGACAGACACACTCAATCCCTGTTCTGTAGGACAGGCTTGAGAAATGTATGCAGTATTACAATGTGCACTATTATACTGGGCAATCGAAGAGCGATTGAAGGGGCAGAGATAGATGAGCATCATTTCAACCTTGTCAGTGTGATGGCTGTACAACTGCTAAAGGGAACAAGTTTTTACAGCAAGAGCACTTGGTTCCTTTGTTATAAGGGAAAGGGGCTCTCAGTGGGGTTTGTTGGGTAGGTTGGTTTTCTTTGCTGCTCCTATTCCCTGGCATTTACTTGAACTGAATGTGCCACAAAAAAGTAATCTCTAGAGAAGACTGACAGTGAAAGTCTGGATGTCTGGCAGCACAAAAACAGTAAACGTGGTTCCTGAGGACTTTAATTTAACAATGTTTGAATTTAATTAAACTATTTGTATTGTAAAATTAATTATGCTAAATCGCCTAAGCCTGGAATGGATGTACTTTGCCTTTTAATCTAAATAAAACACACATAGCAAACCAGCAGCATTTGAGAACCGCATAACCTTTCAAGAGCCATCCTGAAAAAAACAAACAAGCAAAAACCCCAAGCTGCTAAGAAACCAAAAAGCACACTGAGACATTTCCTCAGACTGTAGAGCAACATGTCATTCAGTCACCAGGAGAGCCACAGGGACTACACCAAACACTTGGAGTTACTGCCTAGTTCTTTCTACTGACAATTAAAGATATATTGGAGAAATCAAAGTTTCTTTTCAGGTTCATCATCTCTATCCCTTACAACTTTCCTAAGGAAAGGAATTCAAAAGGAGAGAGCTGCTGAGCTGCCTGGTTTGCAGGGAAGGAGCCACAGGATTACAACAAGGGGTTGGACGTTTTTCTAATGGCAAACCAATAATCTGGGAGGTCTCATCTCTTTTTGAGCAGTGGGAAGGAATCAGCATGTGCTGTCAGCATCAGATTTTAAATTATAAAAGGCTTACATGCACACAGACACTCATCAGTCTTTTACACAACTGTCAATTTTTATTCTAGTATTTTGACTGTAATGCTGTGGCTATTTAACGATTGTGATATTTAACCACAGAGCACAAACCATAACTGCTCTGCTTCTAATAAGTCTCTGACCTCTATCCTCCAGATGACAAACTGTGCAACTCATTTCCAAAATACATAAATGTTCATCAAATTCCACATTTCCCTGCATAAAAATACGAAAATCTTTTATGAACTTCCATTAAACCTTCCTATTCAAATATCTTGCAAGAATTTGAGTAATACATGAAGATGACAACAACGTTGTTAAGACTATTGATAAAGAAATGCCATTTGCATATTGAAACTGTCCATTTCTATATAGGCAGTCAGAGGATGATGCTAAAATGTCCTCCCATTGCTTTAGAATGAACACCAGCAAGTTTAATCTAAAATGTTAAGACTGAGTAAAGCGTTCTATTTTCTTAGGCACTCTTAGGTCTTGCAACCAGCATCGATTCTGTGTTTGTGTAAAAACCTAACATCTCATTCACTCAATAGGCCCTTTGGGGTGTAGTATTGTTCCTTCTGCTATTATGGACCATTGCCTTCAAACACTAACATCTGTGTTACATGATTACCAACTTCTCAGACTGAATGAGTCCCCGGTGCAACTTCACTGAAACCAATCAAATTATGCCAGGGTGAGTCTGACTCTTCGCCTTTTCACATTTCTTCTCAAAAGTTACAGTATGAATGATGCAATCCTTCACCTAACTTTTTCTAGGTAAATAATCCAAGAAAATTTAAGCAACCTGGAAGGAATTACTCAAGAAAAATCCAGGAGTATTATTATACTTTTCTATGTCATTCCTAGCTTTCGGTACTGGAGCAGTCATTCTTAATTTCCTGTATCTCAGAAAGATGCAAAGTCAAAAAAAGAAGGAAGGGAAAAAAAAAAAAAGAAAAAAGAAAAAGAAAAAAAAAAGAAGCTGTTTAAATTAATTGGAACCTGGCATTTCTTTAGCACTTTTGGAAAGAAGCCTGATCCCCAGCTGTGTTTTTAAGCATGGATTCCTTGCAAGACAAAACAATGCACAGAAGTCCAGATGGGGAAGAAGTGGAGATGGTTCATACATCCTTAGGGAGTCTTATGCATCTCTTTAAATTATTTTATTTTTTTTTTAAGGCTATAATTGGAGCCACACAATAACTTCAGTTGGAAGGAACTCAAGAGGTCTAACCCCAGCCCATGCTGACTTCAGCATTACACTGGGTTGCAGATCTCTGTTCCTGCCCTTCAGTCCCCTCCTGGGTTAGCACTACAGATAGCCAAAGTACAGCAGGACCTCTTAATGGGGTTGTAACTGTCATTATTTGCAACAGCTACCTCATCAAGAGAGGTACTTCCACAGCTGGAAAGGTGTCAGAAAACGGGAGTTCTGGTAAAGTTGAAACACAACAGAGCAGCAGATCAAGGGAACGTGCTGAGAGGAACATAACTGGGGGAAATACAGGGGAGATTGGAAAAACTGGGAGATACAATATACTGGAGTGGGGGAAATTGTCAGAAGTTGCAAAAAACTATCACAGAGGAAGTTAAAAGACCTGAGTATAATCAGAAGAAAGAGATTACTTGCAAAACATGAACTACAGATGCACTGACCACAGGCTTTTCTTCAGTCCTACTTTCTATTGATGCACAGCACCAAAGATGAAAAGACAATAAGAGAAATCAAGACCAGCATAATTACTATTACAATTAATCCATATAAATATATATACATTTGCATACATAAAGCAAAATATACCAGACTGAAGTGATATCGCAGGTAATCACAATTCCACTCAACACACAGAGATGAACTGGATCTTTTTAGGAAGTCATTTGAGCAATCATATATACCCAAGAGGTATCAACATGAATATTAAAAAGCATTCCACTCTGGATTGCTCTGAATTCAAGGCAGAAAGGTTCCAAAGGGGAGATTTAGGTTTGATGGTAGGCAGAAATTCTTACACACAGGGTGGTGAGGCCCTGGCACTGCTGCCCAGAAAAGCTGTGGGTGCCCCAACTCTGGAGATGCTCAAGGCCATGTTGGAGGGAGCCCTGGGCAGCCTGAACTGATGGGGGCAACCCATCATGGGGGTTGGAACTGGCTGATCTTTGAGGTCCCTTCTGTGATTCCATAATTCTGTGATGACTCAGTCCTGCAGTCACTTGCAGGGCATCTCCTCAGTAAGCACAGCAGGGTGCGAAGACTTTCAGGCAGGGACAGCATGTCCCAGGGATGGAGAAATTATCCCTTCTCTCCTACCAAGTCATTTTCAACCGAGTTACAAACTAGCTGCACCCATGACAAAATCAAGCTGACAATCAGTAAGTGGGCAGACAAGAAAGGTTTATAGAATTCATTCATGCTACAGTTTCTTATACCATAAATTACCGTAATACTTTTTCTTCTCAGATAAATACATATTAAACATTAGAAACCGCAAGGAGATTATATACATATTCGAAACACGTATTTTGCCAGCAATACTCCCTTTCATATTTCCGGTAAATATTATTTGTAATCCCTGTTACTGCTGTGATATTCGAGGATCTCTCTTTTGGCTGCTGTGATATTTTAAGTGTTAGCAACATAAATGATCGTTGCTCACATTCACTGACAAGACACCAGCTCCCTGTTGTTTCATAAGAGTGCTCCTATCTGTATTATTTAACTCTCAGATACTTTCAGAGAGGACTGGAAGTTATGCACTGCATTCCATCAGTGATGGATAAAAGTAAGCTATGATTGAGTAGGAATTATAGAATTATTGACTAAATCAGGTTACTCAAATCCTATGATTCATTTTCTTCACGGTATGCAGAAAATAATTTATCAGTCTCACAATCTTGTCATTTTAATATCTGTAGCGTAATTTAACTTTCATTGTTAGCAGGACTCTTCAAGAGCAGTTTATGATCTTGGCTAGCTAGAACGAGAAATAAAACCTCTTAATAATAATAAAAGTAAATTTGTTAGAATTTACATGCTGCTTCTAAAAATAGATTATTTGCTATATAATATGCATATCCTATGTACTGAAAATGATTAAGCAACATAGGGAGAAGAAGGAGGTATAAAAGAGAAGAACCTTCAATTAAATGAAAAAGTTGAAGGGAGAAATTAGCTTCTGAAAGGTATGGGAGGTAGAACAGAAGTCCATAACTTCCTCACAAGATTTTATTCCTGAGACTTCCATTAATAAAGCATATAGAAAGATTAGGGACACTGAGGAAACAAGATAGGAAACAAGTCTTACAAAAATTCAAACGTTTTTGGGATTGATTGAACAGCAAAAATGTCAGCACGTCCACTTGCTTTAATAGATGCTCTTGATTTTTTTGACTGCTCTGAAATGAGCATCTCATTCAATATCATTTGTAAACCTAATTTCATTGGCAGCAAGTAAGAGTTAACAGGACAATTTTTATAAAAACATGAGGCATTTGCTTAAAATACTTTTTTTTTTTTCATGACAAGAAATTTGTCATACTTTTGGCAAGGTTATACATGATTGCCTTTTTATTTTTGGCTGTTACAGAGGCTAATGGTATACTAAAAATCTTCTTTCATGTACAAATTAATTATGTCCTTTTGCAATTCATATTAGCCTGCCTCACTCGCCATTCAGAGGCTTTTAAAAGGTTTATACAGAACCAATGGATGTTCTCGTTTATTGTGCACACAACCTCAATTACCCATTTTGCCCAACTTGAAAGCAGAAAGACTGGATACAGCCCTTTGTCAACACGAAGTAATTTGGCAAAATATAAAGCGAAATAAAGTTTTCTTCAAAATAATAATAATAATAAAGAAAAGAAACTCTCCGAAAGCTTGGGGGATTGCTGGCAAATTGTTTTTATGTTTAATTATAACAGAGAAACGTGGGCTCCCTAATGACAGAACTGCACACTAGCAATGTGCAAAGCTCTGGGTTTCACTCATGTTTCTGAGAAAACACACACATCCATCGCTCACCATTACCTGAAGACCAGAAAGGCATTTGTCCTGCTTGAATTCAAAAGAAGACTTTTTCAGGACTCCAGTTAAAAGAAAATTCAGCCATATTGCTCCCTTCCTTCCTAGATATTACTATTATTTTTTCAG
>JAOWBP010003503.1:28267650-28294358 GCA_028571105.1 Tragopan temminckii
TTTTTCAGGACTCCAGTTAAAAGAAAATTCAGCCATATTGCTCCCTTCCTTCCTAGATATTACTATTATTTTTTCAGTATTTGGTTAAAAGATTTTGGTATGCCCTACAATATTAGTTGCAGTCAGTTGCAGAGATGAAGCAAGCTTACTTTTTTCCAATCTGTATTGCTGCACATTTTGAGCAGGTAATTTGGGAAACTGCATTCCAGTGGGAGCCCTGTGCTGACCAACTTGGAGAATTATGTGTTACAGTGAGAGACCTTGAGTTACAACAAACATAACTACTGCTCCATTGCAACGAGCTTGAAATGAGTTCTCTCATTTTCCACTCACTGAAAATTTTAAGAAAATATTTATGCAATCACAGAATGGCTTGGGTTGGAAGGGTCCTCAAAGATCATCCACTTCCACCCCCTGCCATGGACTGGTTGCTACTCACCAGCTCAGGCTGCCCAGTGCCCATCCAACCTGGCCTTGAGCACCTCCAGGGATGGGGCACACACAGCTCTGGGCAGCAGTGCCAGGGCCTCACTGCCCTCTGAATAATGACTTTCCTCCTCACATCTAACTTCAGTCTCCTTTCTTCTAGTTTAAAAGCATTTCCCCCTGTCCTATTAACTATCAGACCGTGTAAAAAGTTGATCCCCCTCCTGCTTGTAAGCTCCCGTCAAGTATCAGAAGGCCCCAACCAGGTCTCCCTGGAGCCTTCTCTTCTCTAGCCTGAACAACCCCAGCTGCCTCAGCCTGTCTTCATAGGAAAGGTTCTCCATCCCACTAAACATCTTTGTGGCCCTCAGAGATTCTCTACAACTATATACCATTTCCCTTCCTTCTTGTTTCCTTTCCCCAAAAAGTACTTTTTGTACAAGAACGCTGACATTTTTAAGCACAGAAAAAAAATATTTTCTATTTCATTCCCTCTTAGCATGTCATGCTTTGTGTCATTTGATAATATACATGACTAGGTTTAATAGTCAATCGTTTTGCAAATCCAATTTGACTACCTAACAGGGTTTAATTTACATGATGATACAATTTCTCACACCAGAAAGCATAGTAACCCTTCTTCTTTGGAGGTTAATGGTGATCTAGCTTAAAGCCCAAAAGATAATTACAAGGAATGTGCTTCAGGTGACAAAGTACTTTTGACAATCCCAGACTGTTGATAGCTTTTTAATTATACTTCTTCTCACCATAGGAAACAGTATGCTTTCTCCTAAATAGTCTGAAGGCATTTCAGCCTTATTTATTTATTTTTCCATAAATTGCTAAGCACTGTAATCAATACTTTTAACTGACTGCTACCCCAGGCTCTGCTTCCTTGCTTTCCTTTTTCAGATGAGAGATTAAACTTTGGGTTAATTTTTTTTTTCTCATCTAAAATGAAATAAAAAAGAGCATCAAGAGAAGAATACAAACATTTATTGACTTGCTTCCTGTCTACTGCACCTATTTGATATTTTGTGACATTTAGAAATTGAAACTTTGCAGGATTTTTAGGTGTGAGCTTTGCTAACAGAGAAGGTCAGGCTCTTAAGCAACAAGGCAGTTCATGATTATTAAATATGACCAAAAAAAAAGGGGGAAATCTAGTGACTCATTTTGCATATTGCTGGGTTTTCTGGATAGTTTTCTGCTCTTGCTTTACTCTGCAGATACAAAAAGGCTGTTCTGGCCAAGAGAAGAAAGTAATTGTTCTAAATGAATGTGGTGCACGGCATGAGTAATAGCATAGAGGTCTGTGCTTTTTCCATTTACTTTATATGCAAGAGTTGATTGTCTTTTATGCCACTGAAATTAGTTTCCAACTAGTATTTATGTGTCTTACAACAAATTGTTTATCACTTTCTCTGATTAAACGCACTCTTAATAACACCCAACTTTAAAAGTCTTTTCAATTTGGAGCCCTCAGCTCCACCGTGGCCCCTCCCAGCCCCTCCTGCACTCCTTAAATAAACACCTCTGGTATTTAACGAGGAGAGAAGAAAAGGGGAAAAATGAGACATGGATGTAAGAGTGTCTCAAAAAAAAAAAAAAAAAAAAAAAAAAAAGGAATAGAAAAAAGCATGCAGAAAGCAGATTTGTTACTTGCGGGCATCAAAACCACTTTTGATGGAAATGAATTAAAGGAATAACATCACCTCCACCCCCAGGCTTTTGCTGCATCTCTATTAGGATTATGCATGGGAAAAAAAGTCCTCTAGAGGGGTCTATAGGAAGTGAAGAAAATGAAACAAAGCAAATCACTGAATGGTTAGATTTAGGACAACTTTTAGTTTAGTTTTATGTATAGCTCACAGTGACTCAATGAGTAAAACCCACTCCTAGCTGAATGAGCTTCCTTTACATTGGCCACCCCATAGGGGAAGCTTGACAGTTACAAGCTGTGTGTTCTTGCAAGCAAAGCAAACAGGAAAGAAAGCTCAAGCATTATATTTGATTTCTGAGTAACACTGCTTGTTTATAAGCAAACTGGCAGCTCCACACTTTTAGAACCTAAATTGGAATAACCCCCACCTCCCCAGCAAATGTAAAGGCACATCTCTGCTAAGGATTTAATGTGTATTTACATTCTTGTCATAAATGACCTTTTCTTTCATTGCATGAAGTTCACCCTTATTAAAGCCCAGTGACAGTGGAGTGCGGCATATTAAAAGCATGTCATAGTTAAAATATTCCATGTTTTTATTTCCTAAGAAAAAAAAATGGAGCTTTGTGTACAGCGATGCTTATACTTCAGTTCATTCTATGATGATTCTATGATTCAAAAGATGTGTTATTGTCTAAAGTACAGTTACACAGAAGTGCATTATCACTTATTACATTTTAATTCAAAATTAATAAAAACCTCTGTAACTGTGTTAGAGTCACTGCAGCCAGAGCCCTGCTAATCACTTGCTCTGGAAAACTACTACGTTTGCTGGTGGAAATTAAGAGTGGTCTTATTCTGTCTGATTTATTTGAAGTTTTGAGGACAGACTGAAATAGCAAACAGCATCTTGGGTTTGCACTCGTGTTTCCCAGTATAGATGTATGTAGGTTAATAGATAGATTTGGACCAAATTACATTATGGAAGTTAAAATGCACTGAACAGGGTAGGTTTTCTCAGGGCCCCAACAAATGGCATAAAGGTGGCTGAAGCTGCAGTTCAGGTTTTCCTCCTGGCTCCACACTGAAGCAACAAAGACCTCCATTAGCTTACCATAATCCTCAATTACTGAAATACATGAGCTCAAATTTATGCCAGAAAATTGCAAACGTTTTTTTCCCCTACTTCCTAGGTATCCTTTGGGTCCTCCAGCAAACTTTCATATCCTTAGTGAATCTCAACAAATTTCAGGAATTGTGAGCTTTTTTTTTTTTTTCTTAGTTAGTCTGACAAAAAAGCATCCAGTCAGAACTGTAAGTATTTTTAACATCCTTCAGCTCTTCCTTTCCTCTGGGTGTTTTTCCCTTTGTATATGTGGCCATCAGAGGCATTGCATCTGATTTACTTCTCTGTAATAGTTTATTTTCTACACAGGTCAACAATTTCAAATTGACTTTTTTTTTTTTTTCCTGCCACATTATCCTTGTGTTTTCAGATAACTTAATGTCAATATATTCAGTGTATGATTTTGGCCCATCAAAAATCCATCCAAAACCAGGTTTCAGCTGTAACAGCTTTCAGTGCCACTTCGAGTACCAGACAGCCCATGCAGAGTGCATATTTCACAGTCATTTTCATCCTCTCTATGTAGCTGTATAGCTATTAAAATAAGCTGAGAAGTTGGATAAATAGTCTGGGTCAAAGTATGATGTAGTGAGTTTTACTCACGATACAAATTTCTCCCTGCATTATTTTATTGTAGGTATTCATATAGCAGCTTCATACTATTTACATCCACACCAAAGCTTGCATTACCCGAGCTGTGCTGATGACAAATCCCTAAGATGTGCCACTTTCTGGAAGCTCTGTTTCAGGCTGTGCCCCAGCAGCCCCTCTCAAGCCACACTTAGGGCTCCTGGAGCTCTGCTTCCCAATAGTTCAGCCACGGCACCAACTGGGCTAAGAGCTATGCCTATTACAGAGACCACAGGATCACTCCGTAGTCTTATTAAAAATAAAACAGCATGTCTTGAGGGTGACCAAGCAACGAATGCCATGAGAAAGCAAGTGTTCTGCACGGGGAAGCCAAAGAAGCATAACCCCTCTCACCTAACATGTGAGCAATAAGAGGCTGCTGTGCAAGCTTTAATAAAGGCCAATTCGTATTTTTCAGAGCATAAGGATCACAACCAGTAGGTTGCGATCCTTCTGTCTGCACAGACCCACGTTCCCACCCCACCATCCCCTTTCTTTCCCTGCCACATGCCCTACGCCACAGTGACAGCTGAGCAGCAGTGGGTTGACATGTTCACTGCTTGAAGGATGGCCTGCTGTCATCTCAGTTGAATTGGCCTAATGAATAAGGAGGGGTACATTTTGTCCTTTGTGAAAAGTTCCTAGTGAAAAGTTGTAATAAAATATTTTTTTTCTACTTCTTGAAACAATGTAAGATTAGCTCGCTAGCCTGTCTCATTAAGGTAAAGTCTTCAGCTCCCTGACACTGAATACAACAGGCAAAGCAGCAAGAGGAACCCCAGGCTGCTCCTCAGCACGGGAGAAATGCGTAGGAGAAATATGTCATAAGGTGATTTTAAACACTGCTACTCAAAGACACCAGGCAAAACATGCAACACTACTATTCAAATGGCAAAGGCAATCACAAGCCTATTTTCAGGAGTACCATTCCTGGAGCTATTAACAGCAGGAAAAGGTCATTCGTCAAGGCACTATCCATCCACACATCCCGTCCTTCTAATAAGAAGGATTTCTTTCCTCCCATGACAGCAAAAGACAAACAGAGGTACCGCATGAAAATTTCTCAAATTGACAGTAACTATGACTTTTACGGGTGCTCTAAGACTGTGATCTATACACTTGTAGTAGCTGGAGAAGATGGTGTAATTCATTTGGTGCGGCAGAAGGTCATTCTTTCCCACATAGAGTTGGTGCCATACTTCCTTATGTATGCATTATAATAACTTTGTGCATACACACATGGCTAAGGGTTTTGTGTATATGGTATTCATGTTATGCATAAGATATATTGCTACTGATGATGATACATGTAATTCTACATGAATATAAATCATAACTAATTCATGACAGTAAGGGTTGAAAGGATAACAGAAATCAAAACCCCATATTGCTTGATAAAGCAGACAATTGATTCCATCCTCAAATGTAGGAAGGTTCTGAAATGTCAAGTTAGATGTACAATTTCTTATACTTTTGGCTTTTAAATTAAGTAGTAATTCAGTCCTAGCTCTAAACGCTACAATGAGTGCAGATGTCAGACATGACTGATGATTTCTCTTCTTCTTGATCAGAAAAATTTAATTTACATAGCACATTCAGTAAAATGTTAGAACTATATAATGCTTGCAGCACTTTATTAAACTTCCCCTTTTTCCTGCACAGCATATGTGTGAGAACATTTGGATTCAGGGCAGCCTACCTTTAGTCAAACAAGATGCAAAGCACAGAACTAACACCCTGTATAGCACAGACACACACAGTCTTCCTTTAGTTTCAATTCTGGACAAGCCCTACGTATGCAAAATGCCCATCATCACAAATTAATGTTTTAAACAAAAAGCTACGTGGGTCCAAATGCTCTGTCTTATATCTGTCCTTATTGCACCGTATCATCTTGCAAATACAAAATAAAGTATTCAACAAAATAATTTCAGATTGAAAGCCAAAAGTATTCCCAACAATGATTGTGTGGGATATTTCAGCATTGCCACATAGAAAAACTTAGTGAGGTTTCAGCATCCTGACAGCGTAAGGTTAGCAGAGATGGTGGCAAATGGATGCAGTGGAGGTATTTGGCTGCTCCTCTGCAAAGTCCATGCTGGGGTGAGACATGGGTGTCACCTTAGCATTTTTGCTTCTCCTCCTACAGCTGGACAATCCTCAGACTGATATCTGCAGCCTCTTTCCCTGTGCTAGATCTCAGCATAATACTCTCTCACTTTTTCCTGGGCACTGCAAAACCAGATCAAGTACAGCCAGTGCTACCTGCTGCAGCATGACACCCAGCTGTTACTTCTAGAAGCAGACCACATTAGCTATTTATATGGAACACATGGCAACTCCTCTAGGGTGCCAAATAGCCCCCTAACCTAATCTCTGTAGTTCCCAGCACATTAACAAGGCACAAGCATCCTCCTGGAGCCGCGCTGAAGCCACTTGAGACCTCAGCTGAGCACAGCGAGCCTCCACAAATCCAGATAATGGCATCTCACACTGCCTCCTGCCAAACGGTAACAGGTTCTCTTATTCAAAACTGAGAAAAATCTGCAATTTAAGAACCAGACTCCCAGTCTTCATTCGTGGAATTGTGAAACTTTGCAGCTGGGCAAGATTAGATAGGAACTAAGGAATCTGAGCTGTAAGAGATCAAGGGCTGGACCCAAATGATAGCTCTCTGAAATGGAGAACCAAGCTCTTCCAGGGCGCAGTGTAAGCGTTACTGGGAAATAAACTAAACTGCCCTACTCCTAGAATCTACAAAATCTGCTTTTGGAGTCACTTTCAGCAGTGGAATGAAATTAAATGCAAATAGTCACACTAAGAGTTGGGGTACAGCGAGTTTAATTTTCTTTATGGTCCTTATGCTTGCTTGTTAGCTATTTCCATGGACACTGCAACAGATACAAAGAGCACAATCACAATACTTGATAGAGTAAGTTCTCAATTACAAAATGTTATTTTTCAACATAGTTACCACCCACCCCTCACTGTGCTCACATCCACTGTTTGGTCCCCATAAACATTAAGCAATCATCAATGAATGTCAATGGGTGCCATTTTTTCCACATGGAGTAATTCAATGACCTTTGCTTCATGTGCACTTCCATGCCAGACTCCATTCCCTCAGGCTGCCTCCCTGCTGCCCCTGTGCCATCATACAGCAACAAAACATAACTAAGTGTAGGTGGGAAGGTTCACTTTCTACTGCCATCCCAGCGACATCCACCTCTGTCACCGTGGGTCAACACCATAAAACTGGAGGCATTACTTTTGGAGCAGCTCTCATATAAAGCACATATACTGTGCTTTAAAGATAGAGCATTAGCTGATAACAAAGATCTGAAAATCCAGGACTGCAGTCTTGCAGCATCAAAAGAGACTCCATAACCTGCATCAAAGGCAATTAACGTGGTAGGCAGGAAGACGGCTCAAGTGGACTGCTACAAAATAAATCTCAAGCACTACAGCATACATCACTGCTATAAGAGAAGGATGAAATCAAGCAATAGGATGAACATTTAGAGCTTAGAAGGAACAATATGAAATTCTCTCCTCTCCCCACACTCCCAACAAAGACTCGTAAAGAACCTTTGGCATAGCACTGCAAATTAAGTCTATTAACAAGTCCGATCTTAGCTATTCTTTCTAATTAAATGGAAAAAGATTTCCTCAGGAAGCAAAGAGCACAGGAATGAAAACAAAGAACTGACAAATAAAGCTAATGCCTTATTTCCACAAAGATCAAAGAGCCTCCTAAGTGCCATTTTGTACACTATTGAGATTTTCTGATGGTTTATCTGTTTACTACTCTTTCTTGCTCTGTTTTATGTACAATTCTGACTCTACCTGTAAAGAAAAGAGAAAGTCAACAAACCCAACTTGCAAGCAAGCTGCCTCAGCCATCCATCACATCTCTTATATCCAACCAGCAGAGATTTCCAACTAGTGAAATGATTTCATACTTGGTTTTGTGGGATTTATTTCCTTATTTTATAGGACAAATATTTTATTACTCACTTAAAGAAATGCTCATTTGTACATCTATTTAATCCGTATTTTTGCACCACTGGTACAACAGTTTTGTTGATTTAAGATTTTAGCTCTAAATTTGGCAACTTCTAAGCTCTATCTGAAAGGAGAGGTATCTTAAAAGATGACTAGATTGCGTCACTGCAACCTACTCTTTACAAAGTAGCTTTTGTGTAATTGTACATTAAATAATGGAATTCTAACACTCCAGCTTCAAAGTACAATTTCAACTATATCATGCACTTGGGGACTCTATCTTCCTTTTAACGGATGCTGTCATATTTGATCTTCAACCCATACACAGGAAAAATGGACCGCACCATTTCAGCCTTCGGTGCATTCTACTATATATGCAGCACTCTGCAATCCCAGCATCCTAATAATCAGCTCTGATTGACAGTTCTTTAAATTAATGTCATTTAGACGACAGTAGTGAATATGATCAATTTTAAAAACAACATAAAAGTTAACTGGCAGAAAGTTCAGCCTGCTATAAAAACCCCTAAGTGTCCCGTAACGGCCAATATAAGCTGCTTTGTTTTGGTCGCGTTTGAGCTAACTAGCATGTTAATTTATAGACCGTTTTGCAGCATGGCATTTTAGCCAAGCTCTGTCTCTTTATGGTTTTCCTTCTATGACATCTTTTATTTATCATTTAATAAAATGTCTCTTCTCAGAGGCCACTGGGGACTTCTCTACTCTTTCAAAAAGTTCCTTGATTCCGTTTGCCACAAGAGTAAATCATGACCCTCCTCGCTACTGAGATGAACAGCCCCATTGCTACCAACAGTATGAGGAGAAGTCAAGTTTTCCTTCCAAGGCCTTTGGACAGACAGAGGAACAACCTGTATTTTTTCTGCTTATGTTTTTATATAGTTCATATCTATTCCAGCCTAATCCCACCTTCAGAATTTCATCGGCGATATAAGCTCTGCAAGGTCACTATTTCCTAAAGGGATTTTAATTTTTAAAACTTTACAGATGGTTATTCAGTTCAGATCTGTGAGTTCATAAACAATTTTTGGAGTTAGCTGGTTTACAGTTGTATTTTAATTGTAGCAAGATGAAAGAAGAACAGGTCTGACTTCTTTCTAGCTTCAGGCACTATTTTTTCCTATATTTTTCAGCTATACATTTCAGCCTTTTTAACAGCATCTGAGATGTAAGAAAGCTAACATAAATAAGATTTGCTCCCTACAATCCAAGCAGCAAGTCTCTCTACTCACTGCCAGATGTGTCATACTGAAGTTTACAGTTATTTTGAAAATATAACATCTCTCTTTATTTTCCTTGACACCAACAGGCACCTGGATTCATTTTTTAATTGCAAATGCTTTCAGCTGAAGTGTCAGCATGTAGGTGTGAGCGATGATAAAGCAGCATTAGCTGCACCACTCTGGGAGAAGTTCACAGCTACGCTTATTCCAGTTGCATTCAGCATCCCTTCCATTTTTATTATATTTGAAAGTAACGCTGGCCAGGAAATAAATGACCAAAGAATTCATCCATTAAAACACACTAATTGCATCTACATTTATTCAATTTTTTAAGGTATTTTTATTATTTTTGCTGAACTGGTAATATCTTAATTAACTGGGAACATTTACAACGCTCTCCCAGGGTTCCATTTGCCCTAAGAGGAATGCTATTATTCAGTTATTGCTCACATCCAGCCAGCTGAGGCACTACTCCCTGCTAAAGAGATCTGACCATCGTGATTTACAGCCTTTAATAATAAATAATCTTTTACTACTTCTACTTTTCTTGGCCAACATCACCCCAATTCTTACAGGTGACATCATTTAATTTCCATTAGATGGAAACGTGCTATCCTTTTGCCAACAGGCCTTGCAGGTCTGCATCCTGCTTGGCACGGAGACACAGAACTGGGTATTTTTACAGTGAAACCTGAAGTTTTCTCTGAGTAACTTCATGGTCGTTAGTTGCAGCCGTTCTTTTAATTTTAATCCAAAACTCTGTGTTTTTAACTGTACTTCATAAATGTATTACTACATTAAAAATATACACATAGAAAGAGTTCATGCTGTCAGCACTTTACAGCGAGTCACCAGCTTCCCAGCTGCTGCTCTAAAATAATATTTTTAAGCTCCAGTTTCTCCAGCTGTGTCCAAGCAGACAACTGCTTCTGTGCTAAAATCCTTTCACTCTAATGGGCACTGTGCACTTATTCCCAACAGGGACAGAGTCTCAGTTCTGGCTGTCTGTTGTATGTGTTGAACACTCAGGGAGCTGTAGAAGTGAAAAATGAGAGAAGTAGGAAAGCGACACTGTCGAAATCCCAGAGAGAACACCTGAAAGTTTGTTTGGAGCACTGTAAAGCTGCAATTAATTAACTGGATTTGAGTTTGATGCCTCTTAAAATAGTCAGAGCAACTCCTCCTCCACCTAGAGGAAGGTGCTGCCCTGATTGCCTCTCCAGCACTCCCTCCCTTGCTACAACGAGCATACTGAATGCAGAGCCGATGTTTGCACGCTGCCTTCCTCCCACAGAGGATGAAATACAGTTCACAATAAAAGTCAATGAGCCTGCGTAACACAAGGCCAATTCCAGGGCTGTCTCGGGGGAATTCAGATTGACTGGAGCAATTGGGGATGCTGATTGCAGAAACTTGCACAGTCCACTAGGAATATTTACTCTCCATTTCATATCTGCCACAAAAGCCTTAAACCTGTTTGCTGAATGTCACTGTTCCAGTTCATCAACTTCCAACCACAATGATCTCGTATTTCCTCTGTTGAGAAGCATGGGTTAATAGATGGCAAAACGACTCATGACATCCTTCCTACGAATAATAATCTCTTTGCCTTTTAACATTTTTACTTTCCAAATTGAGTAAAACTGTTTATTTAAATAAATATTCACTCAGAGCCTAAATATTTCCAAGCAGGCTGAAGTATTCCTTACTTTTCCATTTTTTTCTAGGCCACCAAATCTATTAGAAGCCGCCTAAAGCAGACTGTTTTGACAGCTGCATTCTTAAAAATAAACGTTCTCTCTCTGTTTCTACAATTAAAGAAAAACATTACCAGACTTAGTCTCCAAATAAACCAAATAGAACTATCAAGTTATCTTCTTTTCTTCAGGAAGCTCCATGAGAATGTTAATTAAAAAATAATATTTTAGAGGATTGAGTTTTACCGGTGAATTTCCAGAATTTCCCTACTAATCATTTGCACTGATTTCTTAGGAAAATCTGAAATTAAAACTCTATTACTGTTGAATATGAGTGAAGGCAGATAAAGAACTGTCATGGAAGCACAGAAAGTTCCCTGTGCCAGACAGCGACTGATCCTGAGGATGCTCTGGCTATGCATTATTCATCCAACCCCTTTGTCACTGCCTCGCATGCCATACCAAAATAATAATATTAGCACGTTTTGTTATGTTGCTGCTATTTGTTTTTAGCAGGGGATTTGGTAGCTATGATCACATAGCTGTCAACAGCCCCACGCTCTGATATGACTTGGCCTATGCTGCTGCCAATCAGGTATGCATACGCAGGAAGATAAATAAGAATACTACCAACTTTTCATTAGAACAACAACAAAAAAGTTGTTTTGAACCTTTTTGAACCATCACTAAGTAAAATAATGCAATGATGCTTCCTTTTCTATTACCTTCCCCATCAATACCTGAAGATGGTATATATTAATGTTAATTCTAAGTGTCTACTCCTGCCATGCCACATCCTTGCCCAGCCCAGTGATCTGCATTAGCATGTCCCTGTTGCCAGGAGACCCCTGCAGAGCACAGGAACTGGTGGGTGCCAAAAGCACGCTGGGGCACAACATTCCCTGGTGAGAATCCTTGGAGAGAAAAGGTAAGGGAACCACAGGGGCCATGCTAATTGATTTTCAATGTAAACAAATAAGCCATTACATAAGCAACTCAGTGGTTTTACTCGTGTGAAGCTAATGGCTAAATACTCAAATGGAATTACATTTAAGTCCTGGTTAACACTTTAATCTATATATTTTGCTTATTCTCCAAAGTAACATTTCCTATTTAGGAATAACAACAAATTAACATCATATTTACATGAAATAAAGGCAAATGGATCTAACAAAACTAAATGTTTCAGAATAAACAAAGCCAAGTGCCAACATTTTAGATTTTTTGGTTGAGGAGACTTCAATAGAAGACACGCTGTACCTATTATATTTTTACCTGTGTGAGAATTTATGACTTAAGTGAAATGCAGTCTACCAGAGCAGAGCTTACTACCAGCCTGAGTCTCTACTGTCCAGAAGATCCCATGAGCACAATGGAGTGGGTAGCAAACCCAAGCGCTGTGGAATCTTCGCCAGTGCACTGGGACTCAATCTATTCATTGAGACAAGGTTCTCTTAGATAAACTATAAACTCACAAACTACTAAAACCATTGTTTGGCACAGCATTTTCCTACTAAATGCCTTCCTTCTTTAAGTCTATGGCTCTCTTTTGTCGCATTCAGCCTTCAGTGCCTCATCATTTCCTTTTCAATGCCCTTTCCATCCACAACCAAGTCCCATTATGACAATGATGAAGTTCTAAGACCAGCTTTCCCATGTTATTCACCAGCAGATTTCCTGCAACTCCACATCATCTCAACACTTTGTCACTGCCAAGATCTCAGTAAGGACCCTTTGGAATAAGGAACAGTTTTATTCATAGTCAGTGTTCTACAAGATTTCAGGAATAAATCAAGCATTTTGTTTCTTGCCAACAAGATTGGAACAGAAATCAGAGATATAAACTCAAACGTATCTATTTGATATAAAAACAATTTTAAGGAACAGCTGCAACTTCCTGATATGTCCTGTAGCCCAAAGCTCAGTACCTGCACTAGGAAACAGGGAGATACTCATAGACACTGCTGGCTTGAAAACCTTCTACAGACACATTCCAAGGGATGGCCAATCCTATTCTCCATCATGAAAAATATCTTTATTTTCACAAATATTAAGGAAACATAGAAATCAGGGAAGTATGCAAATATACTATTCTCATACTTAATGCCTTACTGACATCCCAAACTCCACCACTTTCCCCAACACTACTAACATTCCCCACGTCTTACAAACTGTGTCAACATATTTCAAAGCTGCAAAACAAACTCACAGAAAATGAATATGAAAAACAAAAAGTCTCTTTGTTTCAATCCCAATAAAGTTTCTAATAAATGTTTTAATTCCAAGTATCTCTAGATATTAACATTTATAAAAATTCATTAATTTTTTTGAATTGTAAATTAATGTAATAACCTTCAAATCTTCACTAATTTCTACTGCTTAGCAATTTTGCATTACTTGAATACCTTTTTTCTTTGACTGCAACAGCAACAAGCTCTTATAATAAATTTTGAAATAATGTGCTATAGGATTTTGGAGAATAAAAACCAATGGAAGTATCTTGGGAATGCTGCTGAAGCTGTTGCTTGGTCACTTCTAACAGAAGTTTGCGTAGGAAGCGGATAGAAGATGCTTTTAAATTCATTCAAGTCAGTAAAGCGTAGAGTAGAATAGAATTAAAGATTTGCACTGAAGTTTGAAGGGAAATTCTCGCAACTCCAACAAGAGCGGACCACAAAACACTCAAACTCTTTGTTACCTCAGCTGTATTAGCTTGGTCTTCATGCATAATTTAGAGTCTAACAGATGACTTAGAAAAACGATGGTAAGTCAAAAGCTGTAAGGTAACAAAAACATAAATTGCATCTAGCCCCAGAGAATTACCCTCTGCTATGCAGCCTGCCAGGAGGGTTCAGCAGCTCAGCACCAAGCATTCCCAACACAGTATCTCTGAATCCCAACATACATCCATGTGTGCTGCCAACAGAGGAGATCCCCAAGGGCATTTGTTTGAGGTGATCTCAGACAACAGTCAGCTAAGGCAAGCTTTCTTAGAGGTTCAATAGCCCAGAGCAATTTTCTTTGGACTCGATGAATTCATATAAGGACAATTCCTTAAGCAAAATGTGAATTTCAGGTACCTCTGGAGGTTCACTCACCATTGGTCTCAACACTTTACAAGGCTGATGCTCTTAAGCAATCATTCTTTGATTTCATAGGCACTGCCTGTATTGTATATTCTAGTAAATGCTGTAATTTACAGGTTTTCATATTGCTAGCAAAGGAATGTTGCACAAACCCTGAATAGGTCTTTTCCTTATTCAGTCACTTAGTGTAAAAATGGGGCTAATATGTCAACTTTAGTACGTCAAGGATAAAATTCAAATTCTGCTCTCCTTTGAAATGCTGTGGTACCTAATGGACTAGAATGACAGAATAAGATCCACAGAGAAAAGCATTAAAAAAATAGGGTAAAGAGTTACAGTATGATTTCTTATAAATTCAGTTTTATTTAACAGTCTATAAACTCTGGCAAAAAAAATTCTACCACTTCAGTGTTTTGGTGGGGGTTTTTTTTAATACTTTAATTAGTTTTAAAAAGATTGTGCTACACAGAAATTCTAATGAATTACTTTTTGGTTGATCTCTTTCTCCGTTACCTATCCCAGATTTTCTGGTCATTAGGTATTTCTCATGCATGTCGGACCTTTCATTTTTAATGCTCAGAATGATCAAGGAGCCTGGTGTTTTGTCATTTATTTTAAAATTAAGATGACCGTGAAAACTAGCTCAGTTAGTCATTTCTGTATAGTAGTCCCTTATCATTAAAGCAGCAACATTTTCCCAACCTCCATAATTAACCTTTTTTGTACAACCAAAAGAAATAGCAATCTATCTTTGAAAGCCCTTCTGGGGCTACTTAGCACACTTCTTTCACAACTAAACAGAAATAAGCCAGCAAAGATGAAAAAATCCACCCTGCTTAGAATAAAATTAGATACTTTGTTCCGTATCAGTCATAAAAATATCACAAATCAGAATTAAAACCTCATTAAACTTTTTTTTTTTTCAGGTCATAAATGCCCTGCTTTATTTTTATCTCGATGAACCCATCAGTTATGGGAAAAATTGTGTATTATTCAATTGCTTTCAGCATAAGATTATTTCCCCTTTTATGCAATTGTTTGCTTCTACTCACTGTTCTAAAATCAATTTTTATTGATCCAGCCAGTGGCTTGCACATTGTTCCCAAAGGAAGGGAAAACTATGTCATACAAATTCAAGACACTAGAGACAAGCAAGTTCCACAGTTGTATCCAGTCTTCTTTTTCAGAAAAAAATAAGTGTATCTTATATTTTTCTGCTTTAGGTTGTGAGAGAAGTTGATAATAAACACAAGTTTACTTCATGAAACCAAATGTAACGCTAAAGGAAAAATTGCTTCAAGGAAACTTCAGCTCACGTCAACAGGTATTACAACAGCGATACTGATGTACCCCAGAGCCTGCCTCCACAGGTGAAGACGTAACAATTATACTGCAGAGCTCTATTTATTATTCCAGACCTCCTTGGTGTTTGGGATTGTAGAAGAGCTGCCGAACAACAGAGCTAAGATTCATGCTGGGCAGCCCACGAGCATGTCGATAAGGATCCCAGCATCACCATACGTGATGCACAAAGCCTCTTCTAGGACACCACAACGCTTTTAGAATTAACAGAATAGTTTTTTTCCTTTTGGAAAACAAGCCACTGCAGATGACATAGACGAAACCATAGTTATCCTCTACATAAAGAGAGCAGTATTTAAGGTTTGTATTTTAAAGTCTAGCCGCTGCTTCTGGTTTGGCTTTGAGCCTCTATTTCTGTCATTAGAGGGAATGGAAATACTCAGTGTACAAGTGTGCCACAGCAGCAGAGATGGAACACGTGTTTGGAGGAGGAAAAGGAATCACAGTCTTGGCAGAAGGGATTTTGTTTGTTTGTTGTTTGCAGTTTTCCCTTTTCTGGCAGCTATCTGAAACAGTTGAAGAGTTTTGAATGATAGAATAAATCTCAGTAGAGATACAGTGAGTAAAAGCAGGTGAAGTGAACAAAGCTGAAATTTAATCACATTTCTGTTATAATCAAATATGTATTCACAGTTGTGTACAACATATTATAAAAACACACAATGAGATAAATTGTGATTTCAGCAGTGTAAATAGCAGAGAAAATGCATTGATCTCAAGAGAGCACTTCTGGCTTCACACTGGTATAACCATGAAGGATTTTGAACAACATATGCTAATTGTATACAATATAATCTGGCAATCTGTACAGTCATTGCTGAAACTAAGCCTTACTCATCCTGCCAGAATGCTCATTGGGCTGAAACTTTTGCTGCAGAAAGAAGTGACAGCTTGACAAAAATCAGAAGGTAAGTCAAACCTCAAGTCATGTTAAAAGACAAAACTTCAATTCATCTTCGATTTATAGCTAAATTCTAGTCTGTTTTCCCTACTCAGCCTGTGGACAAGGTATGATTCAATCACATAATTACTTACCAGGACTGCAAAGAAAAATATCCTGCACGTTTATTTTTCCATTGTCAATTTTACATAATTTGTCACTTGATAAGTAGAAGAGCATAATTAAAAACAAAGCTCGGGTAATTAAATGCACTTAGTTAAGTTGCATTCATGGTTGGAAAGTCAGCAACAAAACTCGGCTTGCAATTGGACAGAACACTCGTGTGGAAAAACACACTAATAAAGCAGCTCAGAGAAGAGAGGCCACGGGCACAGCATTTTCTACTTCATTTTCCTCTAAAAGTTGCACTGTTTGTCATGGGTATAACACGCATTTAGTCATAGTTTCACACTGTATCCATCTTATTTGTCTCCTTGGCCCCAAATTGGCCTTTCCCACTCTTATTCAACACATTGACTCTGATCACCGTTGGTATTTCCCCTACAGGTAGCCATGCAAAAAACACCTAAGCGCATTTTAACATCTACCCAATGAACTCTTCCTCAAAATCATCACATTGAACCGAAGGTTACAAGTAAAACATAACATATGTGATCATTTGTTGACCTGACACCTTTCTTTTTTTCCTCACTTGAAAAATTGATCATCATAATACCAAAGAAAGTTTGTATTAACATAAATCTATTCCACTTAAGCACTGGCTTGGACAACGAATTATTAAATCTTGACAAAAAGAATATTTATGAGATAGACAAGAGCCTTTTGACATAGACAAATCAATATATTTTTTTTCCTCTGAATTCTCGGAATCATCAAAAAGATAATATTTATATAGAAAAAACCCTAAGGCGGTGACAAGCACGGCATCGTATTTTTTGTAAGTCAGTGCAATAAAATAAACAGGAGAAAAAAATTCCATCTAACAGAAAAGCCCACAATATGTCACAAGGACATGTTGTTAGATACACACCAGGAAAAAAGCAAAGAGTTCACACAGTGCCGGAGGATTTCTGGCACCAGGCAGACAGGAGTTGCATCTGCACCCTCAAAATTAAATGGTACATCATAGTGGGGCATGCAAAGCTTCAGTTCCAGGATGTAAATCATCACACGCTCCCATTGGACTCTAGCACAAATACATGTTGTAAATACGGATATTAGATAATCTACCAAAATTCTTCCATTATCTGTTTTAAAATGCATTTTCATAGATACAGTCTGTAATCTAAGTCTAACAACAAACAGGCAAATAAAATCAGTTCTGCACCAATCTACCACTTCTGTTATCCAACTGCAATGGTTTACCAGGCATGGGATGGAAAGTGGTACTTTAAGCAATGATTCCAGTTTTTCTAGAGAAATTTTGCATGTAAAACTGCACCCTAGGATTTGAGGATATCCCTTTCCTTCACCTCCAACAGGACTCCATCACTTTTCAAAATGTCCAGTTATGCCCATCTTTGTATTCCAGTTATCACAAGCTGGAACACGAATACTTACATCTATTTTTAAAGGTTAATTAATGTTTGCACAGTACTTTGCTACACACTTTGATGACTAAATTCTATTATTATTGATTATCTCATACATCAGCACACAAGGCAGCATGATTGACATTTACTATTTCCAACTGATGCGCTACTGGCATTAAAGGCTATTGATGGTCATGGCTGAGATGCTGTAGAAGACCCTGTTGAGAACTGCAAATATTGTCTGCCTCGAGTAAAGCTGATCCCAACCAGCATTATTGATCTTCCATTAAATTCACCTCTCACAATCAGAAGAGGAAAGATACCTAGTTTCCTCACTTCAAATTTGCTCTGCTCCTTTTTCCTTTGACCTATTACTCTGCAACAAAGCTGCAAAAGGTCTGGAGCAGAAGTCTTAACAAGGAGCAGCTGAAGGAGCTGAGATTGTTTAGCCTAAAGAAGAGGAGGCTTAGGGGAGACCTCATTGCTCTCTACAACTCCCTAAAAGGAGGATTTAGTGAGATGGGAGTCAGCCTCTACTCCCAAGTAAGTTGTGATAGGATGAGAGGTGATGGCCTCAGATTGCACCAGGGGACGTTCAGATTGGATATTTGGAAGAATTTCTTCCCTAAAAAAAGTGGTCAGGCAGACTGCCCAGGGAGTTAGTGGAGTCACCATCCCTGGAGGTTTTTAAGGAAAGGGTAGATTCTTAGTGGTTCTTAGGGACATGGGTTAATGAGCAATATTGGTGGACTGTTAGACTAGATGATCATAGAATCATTAAGGTTGGAAAAGACCTCTATGATTTAATGAGTTCAAATAGCCCAGACTAGGGCTATTTAAAAAAACTCTGATTTATGTATTCTGGTAAATTTAAGTACAGTTTTCCATTGGGAGATGCAGGCTCCTACAAAATGAAAATACTGCTCCAGAAAGAAAAGGCAGAACAGCACAACCATCCCCTTACCAGAAAGGGAAATAGGCTTTTTGTGAAATAACAAGTTAAATCTAAAATCAGATATCTAAAATCAGATAGACTGAGATGGCTATAACTTTTGAACTTGAAAGGAAAGGAAATGAATTTCTCCTGCTTTGACATACTAGAGTGAAAGCATTCAATTACTCTACTAACCACGCTTGGTTTTGTTCCTATATTTACCATTCACCGTATTCCTAAGGTGCATTAAATCAAAACACAACCTCGTTTCTAGCACTTACAAAGGGACAAAATCATGCCTCGCTGAATGGGATATTAAAATCAGTGGCAATGATTAATTATTATTTAAAAAAGCCCTTCCACCAAAAGACATTCAATACCAGAGAATATGACTACTTTGACAGTGTCTGTGTGCATTCATCTGCCGTTGCCTTCCTTTTAGACAAGGAAAGTTTAGAGGAGCTTGGCTGACCTAAGTGTTAACATATTTTCCTCTTATGCTCTGTGGTTTCGTTCAGGTCTGTTATGTAATTTAAATGCTAGTTGTCACTGTTCAAAGGTATCAGTACTTCTGAGATGCTTCTGATAGGAAACTGTTTTCATTTCATTTGTGGTAGCTTGAATTCTTTGCCAGCTGCTTTTTATGTTAGCTGATATTGAGTTTTACACTGCAGCGTTATGAGAAAAACTGCAAGAAAAGATCAGCAGCCTTCATGCAGCACAAAGACATGCATTTAATTTGACCAAAAAAAAAAAAACAACAACTTATTTTAAAGCTAAATATGAATTCATAGCATAGCACAACATTCATGTTTTTTGTTTGTTTTACCATGTGTTCTAACCGTTCCCCTGGGATGATGCTGTACTTTGTCTAAGAGAACACTGAACTGACAGTATTTGATTTTGTTTTTTTTTTCCTATTCCAGACCAATCCAATGCTATATTATTAATTTAGAAAACACTGCTACAAGATTTACCAAGATAGAAAAACATAACCGAAGTACCAATGATCTGAAAGCCATCTTAAAAAATAAAGAATAAAATACAACAAAACAGTTAGAAAGAATATATTTTAACTAGATGTCCAAATGGATAAACAGCATCACAGCAATGCACCCATTAAACATTTAAAACCTATGCCTCGCTCTCTCTCTTCAAAGAAGGATTTTCTGTGACACGAGTGTTTATGATGATCATATGTTCACAACTCCAAATTAGCTCAAAGAGTTTTACCAGCTTCAGAAGCATTATTCCAGCCAACACATTAAAAAAAAACATTAGCTGAGAGCCAGGCACCTACACAGGGTAGCAGGTTATCGGAGCAGACAGTTGTTCCCATTCACTTAATGAAGTTTCCTCAAGTTGCTAAAGGGTACAGCTGCTCTGTGCCCTTTTAGAGCTTTAAAAACCTTCCCTTGGAGATCATTTGCTGTTGCTATGCATTCAACAGTTTCAGAAATCCAGCCATCCATCTTCGCATCAAAAAAACCATATGCCCAGAAGAGGTCCACAGAGGGAAGCATCTGAAATTTTGACCTTCTAATTTCATCTTTAAACCTAGACTCAGATGATGGCAACAACTCCAAAATAAGCACTTGACTGATAATATTCTGACTGCCAAATATGCATTCCTTAAACACTGATGAACCTGCAAAATGTCTACATCTGCCTCCATTTCCAGACTGACGTTCAACACTATATGAAGATTTGTTTCCCCCCCCACGATTACATACAAAGAGGAAGAAACACATTTGGATCTGCGACTTCAAGCAGAGCTTAAGGCTATGATTAAACAAACCTTCAAGTTTGTATATTGGTGCATTCCGTATGTTCTAACTCTTACTTTGTTGTTATCAATGCTTTGCAATACCACTAATGCAAAGCCTAGCAGTGAAGCAGGTTTGACGAATTGAAGGTTCATAAAGCTAAGGAAGAAGAACGAAGGCCAGAGGGGCAAATCACTGATTTAAGTTAGAAACAAGATGCCAGGCTGAAAGCAGGAATCTGAGCATCTTAGGTTTTCTTCTAAGTTTGTTTTTCACTCTGCGTTAGAAATCTTGCTTCCACAGCACAGATTATGGCTGACAGTGGGGGATCTGCATGTCTCAGATACAGAAGCCTCCCAGATGTTCAGATGGTGCAGCTACTCTTAGTACCACTCAATACCCCTTTCTGGATCCATCTGATGTTTAACAGAATCCAAGACTACGCACCCAAAAGAAAGAAAGCTTTCTTGAGAGGCTTTCTAAAAATGGGCAGAGAAACATTTTCTGTTCTCCTCTGAGATGCATCCTTCCCACAGCGATTAACAGAACTGCTCTCAGCATGGTCAGCAGAGCCGGTCTTATGGCAACAGATTGATCATTTCTATTTCAGGAATGTGAAGAGCAACGATTATCACTACATGAGAAATTTTACTCAAGTTGTAAACTCCAGTGATTCTAAGGAAAGAACCACTCGTTTTGCACCAGTGAAGGCTTCCTATTTCCTTGAGCTACCCCTAATTACACATGAGGAACTGATGGAAGAAGCAGGATTCGTGAAGACTGTACAGAAACAGGCTCTTAAACCCAAAATGTAGGAACAGCTGAGATCAAAGCTATGCAATTCACTCATAACCCAGCACAACACAAGGCAGGTCAAGCCTCTAGCTACTTGTTCCTTGCTTTTCAGGTTAAAATTTAGGGCTGGCATCTTTATTCAGTGCCTTCAAATTACAGCTAAATGAGACCTTTCGTTAGTATCAGCCCCATGCAACACAGCCACCCTAAAGCAAAAACATCTAATGGTCACGAAGTACTGACAAAGCTTTACAGCCGAATGTGACACTCGCTTCCAAAAAATCATTACCATATTTTATATAAAAGTCATTTTAATACGCCCGCTCCATGATTAGAAGGTAAAGAGACAAACACTTCAATAATGTGAAATAAACATCCTATATTCATGGTAAATGACAGCAGAAAAGCTGTACAGATTCCCAGCAATGAGCCACTCTTCTTCAGGAATGTCTTTAAAAGGATTGACAAAGCAATCAAAAGAATAAACATCATTCATACCACAACAAGCCTATAGACATGGCAGCTTTCTAGTTACTATGCATCACACAAACCCTTTCTAGTTGTTTTTTTTTTTGACAGTAACAAGCATGGCTACTGTAGGACAGGATCCCATTTTTCCCATGCCCTCCTGCATGCTGATGGCAAGACAGCATTTTACAACCACATCACAATGATTTCCCCTGGGTCAGATGAGATGCAGAGTGCTGAGCACTATGGGGTTCAGCATTTTCTCCGAGATGTGAGTGCCTCTGGGAAAGCTCGCTGTGGGGCACCACGCATCCAAAGCATGGATTTCCTCAGCTCCTTCTGGAATCTCACAAACATTAAATCCTGGGCAGCCCGGTCTAGTATTAAATGGGGAGGTTGATGGCCCTGCCTGTGGCGGGGGGGATGGAGATTCATGATCCTCGAGGTCCCTTCCAACCCAGGCCCTTCTGTGATTCTGTGAAACATCTCACCTGAGAGTCAGCGCTATGGCATGTATGTGGCATTGCCTACAAGAGTCCACAAGCACTCCAGTGCTGCTGGTAAGGCACAGGAAGAAAAAATAAACCCGAAGTGAATGTCCACATACACTCCTTGAGTATTTCAATAACAAAAGTATGTGACTACTATCGCATTACGAGGACAATCACCTTTGAGGGGAAGCATTCACCTAAGCCTAGATGACACCCTGTGCTCACGCTGCTTGTGCTATGGAAGGGAACGATAAGCACATCCCATGGAGGCATTCCAGCAACACCACTTCAGCTAAGCATGGCGTGACCAAAAAAGACTTGGATTCAGGCAAACATTGCCTAGCAGAGGGGAAAAAATATGCTGACACCAGTCTCATCTTGCAGCCATAATTTCCATTCTGTTTTTACACGGCAAAGTGACTTCATCAGCCAAAATACAGCATTTTAATAAGTCACTGCATGAAAGCTAAAGCTGTTGAAATCCAATTTTTTCCTTTCACAACTCAAGGACTCCAAGAGCAGTCACCGACTCACCTGAAGAGTCCTCGATGTTTGATTCAGACATTTCTGATTAACAGGAATAAATGCTAAAACCCAGGTATCGTCAAGATTTTAAAAAGAAATGCTCAGAAATGTAAGGAAATACTGGCAAATATCCAGTCACATCACATCCTTCCACTGTTTTGAGAAGTGAACTGAAACAAAAACCACATTTTCTTCAAAAAGTGTTTTTATCACCTAAAAAAAATCATGTAAAAATCCTTGGAAAATACAACCAGATTATAATGCATATATCCTCATCTCCACAAAAACATCATGTGACAGATGAAAGAGAGAACTGAAACACAGATGTCTGCTACAGCACCTGAATTTACTACAACAAAGAGATAAGCAGCATTATTACATCCTATTCTGGGATTCATTTTTTGGGCTTGTTAATTATCCCAGAGCATTCAGCAGTCAGAGTTCAGAGCTTGCATTTGATTCCTGCAGAGATGAGTCAAAATTGTACATTCAGAACAAGTACAGCGTATGCACAAATTTATCTTCATTACCAGTCTGTTTTCAATGGCCAGAACAGTTGAAACAAGCCAGATTTCGGTCTTTATTTATGACACTCATGAGAATTCAGATATGCAGCAACATATTCACATCCTAAGTTTGTGAAGTCTGAAAGATGCATTTCACCAGTTGTAAAATGGGAATAACAACGCTCAGCAGAACCACAAAGCTCACCTTAACCAGCACAGTTGCTGGACACTGAAATACTTCACACTAGCCAACAAGCTATCCACGGCTCTTTATTTCCAACGGTCTCCAGAGTTCAGAGGTACACATCTCTACAAGTACAAATTTTGCCTTGAAAGCCTGTTATTTATTTTTCAATATATAAGTATAGCTCTGCAAGGAGAGAAGCATCAGAGGTGGGAGGGGCTGCAGATGTCAGGCACAGACTGCAGGCAGGCTGCCACTAAACGAGCCCCAGGGTAAATTTACCCTAATGGTGACCAACAGGAACACAGTACTTACTGGAAAATGGTTAGTGCTCAATGTTGCTTCTACTTTGGCTTTCAAGATCAACATGACATACATTAAAGAACGTTTTCATGAACTTTTTCTTTGTACCAACAGTCAGTGGAGTACTTTGCTGAGGGTAAAGTGGAACTCAGCCATTTAATGATGTATACTTCAGGTTCCATGTGAGCCATTTAAAGCTCTGAACTTTAACACAGGAGTTAAGGGTATTTCAGGAGCCATTAGCATAATGATCCCTTGTTAGAATCCTCAACTGCTAGAATTCTCAGCTCAAATGGGCTTTTTTCAATTGTAAGGTCAGAACAAACATGCTATCATGTTGCTAAATATGACACGCACAGATGTTGCACATCTGTGTTCCTATGGAAACTTTCCTTCACTTCTGTTTGGTGATGTTTATTTCTGTTACTTTACCATCTCAAAATTCACCTATTCATCCAACACTCTCAACTTCCAAAAGCTGCTCTCAGTACTGGGAGCATTTTCTCTGAAGCAGACTTAAAAACATGACTTTTCATTCAAAAATACCAAATCAACAGTTTGGTTGCGATTGGTACAAGTGTCAGAATTTGAAAAGAAACCAAATGTCTGAAGTTTGAGATCTGGAAGCCTCAGCTGAGTCACTCCTGTCCTTCAAACTTCTCTACATCCTCAAGAAGAATACTTGAGCTACTTCACCAGTCAATCTACAGCCTCAGCTTTGCTTATTTTTATTGCAAGATGTCTGGTTAGCCAGAGCTTTTCCCCTTGATAAATCCATCTTGTCTGATTTTCTTGCTACATTTATGGAGATGCTCATAGACACGCTATGCTTCACAAAGCTTTCTTAGACATGCAGGAACTTGTATTAGAGGAGCTTGGGAAGATGAAGCCAATTTAGCAAGAAGAGAAACTGACCCAAAGTGCTGTCAAAAACTTAAAACCTGAAATACTCGAATAGTTTAGATGAACACATCACTTCAATAAAAAGCTGCATTCTTCTGAACTTCCGTATTGCATTCCTAACCAAAAAGAAAAATTGCTATATGAGATCACAATTCTAAACGGAGAAAACCAGTGGAAGCAGTTTTGGTACAGGTGACTTCATGCCATCACTCATAAAACAGCATAATTTCATGTAAATAATTTGCCTGATCATCCAAAATCATAAGATACAAATTTGACAAAACACATAAAACAAGGTCACTAAAGTCAGGCTACTCCAAAACACATAGAACTGCTATTTCATTTCTGTTAATTTTAAGAGAAGCATTTATTAGAATTTGTTCATCAGCAGCTGCTCCACCCTGGGAGGAGCCTGCTAAAAGTGACATTATCGCTTATAGAGATTTATCCATGTTATTTCAGTCCTCAAAGCAGCATTTTCTCCTCTCAAATCCTGTGGTCCCCGAAGCAGTCCCTGTAACTAAACAGCACTGTAATCTTTCAGCTTTTGAGTACCTTACAGCGATTTGCTGGCCCCGCTGAGCACTATTTCAGGATCATTTGTTTTACTCTCAGTCCCCACTACTTCTGCAATTAAACCTCAAGTTAATTAATAGCACTGGTGCAACTAAGAGGTGTCAGAAACCACTTAGCTCCCCCTTCCACTGCTGCTTTCTCTAAACAAGGATAGCTTTCTCTATGCTTTCCAATGTTACTCCTGTAATTTGTTATACCCAGGTTTCTGGAACTGCTCAGCTCCCCCAAATCCAGCACTGCCATTCTAATTGCTCTTTACACTGAGGGATGCTTTTCCAGCACAAAAGGGCATCAAAGATCTCTGAACTAGTTGAAATTCTGAAGATAAATTATAGCAAACAAAATTAATTATTGGACCCCTCATGAAGGAAGAGCTGAAGGTGCATTCTCAAATACCACTTCCATTGCATTGGCTCAACTATTATATAGTTGTTCAAGTGCAAGAAGTTTGTTTTGCCATGCATTATTTAATGCATAGCCAGCACTTCATCTCCTCTGCTTCACATTTATAGTCTTCATGAAGCTAACATCAAGCCTACCTTTACCTGACGATCAACACCACATGTCTGGCTTAGGCTGAAGTAAAGTTTCTGAAGCTGAAATTTTTCTGCCCATCTTTTCTCAGTCTTTTTTCCAAGCATGATCAATGCCACTGTGCACAGCTAAACCTGTCAGTCTTCACTTTGTCAAGCTGCTCATCATATTTATCTTCGACAGCTCTGCAACCCAAAAGTTAGTTTCCAGTGGAAACTCAACTCTAAGATCAATATTGCTCGCAACACCCTCACCGCATCAGTAGCTACCCCACGTATGTCCCATAGCATTTACAGCACTGACTAGAAACATTTCCACTGACAGAACAGCTTCTCGAAATAAAAATCTTTTACGTGCTGAAAAATTCTGTTGCAGATTTACATAGTAGCTCCTCTTTAACTTCGGGTATTTTGTACTATATAACGATTCTCTCAAACACCTCTGCTTTTACAAGTCTTTTTAGGAACAAGCCATGATGTAAGTTAAATGGAAACGCCCCACCTTAACTAAGTGACTGTCTCCACAACAAGCCTATTATTTTAGTGCAGTTTTCAGATGAGACTTAGAAAGTTCTTTCACAGCATCTATTTTTTTGTTTTTCAAGTGCTGACATATGCATCTTATGTTTTAAGTACTTGCTGGAAAGGAGGTCTGAAATTCTTAAATTCATTTTACTGCTTAGACCCTCCTTGTTTGGAAGTTATACACTCATGTAAGTTGAAAGAGATTCCTGGAGGACAACTTTCATTCAAAGCAGACAAAAAAAAAAAAATCAGACGTTTCAGGTTACACTCAGCTTATCTAGGAAGCCATTGAGTATTTCTAAAGATGGAGATACCACACCCTGCTGTGCAACCCTGTCTCACTGCTAAACATTATCATGATTAATATGTTATGCACTTTTATTTGTAGGATTTGCCTTTCTGCAACACATAACAGTCTTTAAACGTAGTTCACCTCTGAGACCAGAATTAGTCTTCTTCCATCCCCTGTGAAGAAATGCTCCTCCTCTCTATCCAGTCCCTAACTAAATTTCATTTTTCACATCGGCATA
>JAOWBP010003503.1:28338377-28353831 GCA_028571105.1 Tragopan temminckii
TGCTCACAGTATTCATTCAATACTTTTGAATGAAGTTGAATTAAGGTAGACAAAAATGATTTTTTTCCTTTTCCTAAACTGATATCTAAGTGGAGGGGAAAAAAAAAAAACCCACTGCCAAATAAACATAAAAACTTCAAATTTCTGAAAACATGTACGCAATCGAGTTTACACACCCAGTTATCTAAATGCAAAATTCCTATTGAAAAAGAAATTTCATTTCTTTTCTAATTCCTAACTGGCAATAATTGACTAAAAGGAGAAATCAATGCTGTCATTTATGCTGAAATGTAATACTCCAAGTCTAATTACATTGTGCAGCAAGCAGAGCCTCAGCATTGAAAAAATCACATCTGAAGGTGATGAAGAACTTCAGAATAGCTATTTAAGTTTGTAAACAAACCTTACAGTGATACTAATAAAGGGAATTCTGAAAATTTCACACTGATTTTAGGAACAAGGTCTGTATTAAATCCTGCCCATAACTCCTGTGGCCATCACTGAAGAAAACTTGGCACTAAGGGAAAAAACCGTTCCCTTGGATGTGTCAGATTTGAGGCGGAATGACACCCAGTGTGACCACGCTGCCATTAATTTAGAAGCCCTTCTCCTCTGCATCGTTCCATTATGGCTTATACTTTTATCTGTAATAAAATACCTTTTCACTACTCAGTGTCAAATGCCAGTCAAAACATACCCAAACAGCAAAACAGCAAACTCAGAAGAACACTATGTGCCCAAGTGAATGGCATTCAAATGAGGAAATATATGGAAATGGGACATATCCTATCACTGTGCTCAAGGGTAATGAAAGTTTGACACGGAAAAAAAATGCTAAGACTGCTGATGGGAAGAGGTTTTTTATTTATTTATATGAGGAACAGCAGCCAGGAAGCACTGGTGTAGGTGATTATTAGAGTACCAGGTTGCCCTAAAGCTGCAGACGGTCACTTATGACTGCATAAATAAATACCATCTTGTTTCGGATAAAGATTACAAAAAGTGCCTAACTTGAAGTAAATAAGATTTAAAAAGCTATTTCATACATAGCTCAGATATGGGCAATGTGTTTGGAGAAAGAGTTTGTTTGCAATTTTTTTTTTCCCTCTATTTGAAACAATTTAACTACTTCCACACAATTAAACTTTTTGTATTTATTCTATTCAAGACTAAAGAAATTACGGGGAGATAAGCCTTTCATATCCTCTATCTACAGATAAACCCAGCAGAGTGAGAAGAAATACTAGCTTATAAAAAGAACACTTTGAAAAACAGATCATATTTTGAAAAAGCCTCTTAATATTAGCTCAGGGTTCTATTGGCTCTGAAAATGTTTTTTCAAACTGTTTTCTTTTGCATATCTATAGAATTATCGCTTATTTTCAGCTGCTATCTTTGAATAATGAATTGGACCAGTTAATCATATATATGCTGTAATTGGAGTTCTTTTGGGGGAAAAAAGAGAAAAATACATCCTAAAAAATGGGCATCTAAGATGGCCTTATTTCTCAACAGAAGAAAACAGTGATTTGCAGTGGCACATCTCTGCACACAGTTTCCTTCTGTATCATATGTGCTGAGCTGGCAGGCTCAATGTGGATGAGAAAATTCACATATTTTTAACATACCAATTCTGAGATATAGAGCAGATGGTTAGAAATCATCTCTGTACGGGTAAATGAATGCTTTGTCTCCCAAAGGACAGCACTCCTGCCCTTGGCTGCAAACACCTAGCAATGCCTCTTAGAAGGAAAGTTTCACCAAAAAATAACCAACGGTGAGTGTTTCTAGATAGAAAAAAAAAAACAAAACGCAGTCTGTCAAAAGACAAGCAACAGGTTTAAGAGGACAAAGCTCTAAATCTCCATTAGGAAGCTAATTACATGTGCATAATTACAGTAAAGCTGGAAAAAAAAAAATAATTCTGGATTAGATTTATCAATACTTGCACTTTCCAAAGGTTTGGACACTCCTATCTGCAGCACACTGCAGGTCATCAGGGATCTTAACAAGGACTATGCAGGAGATAGTGTCTATGTAATCGAGTGCTACTTTATTTCTACAGCAAGAATAAATGATTCACTGCGAATCTGATTAGTATCTGCTTTTATCGAAGATCCAGGCACTGTGACAGTGCACTCCTTTTCCTCCCACACAGCCTGGTGTCCTGGGACTGATACCAATCAAGATTTCACCTGAGACAGTTAATGAGCATCATATTGTTTCAAACTGGGTGCTCAGATAACCTGATAACAGACGCTTAGTTCAACAGATCCAGTTCTAAGTTGTACAAGTATGAGTCAATCATCTTACTCCACAAACAGCAAGCAGCCTAAGAACCCCTTGGAGAATAGTTCTAGCAAGCAGCTGACTGCACACCTGGATCTCCCCTTGAGTAGAAATACCTCTTGAAGTTACTCAGCACCTGTGCACATTCACCCAGGACATGCTGATGCCTCGCCGACAGATCAGCAGTAAGGGATTGCTTGTTTTTAAGCTATACTAGCTTTGAGCCTAGATTTGTTATGCACACCCACCCTCTGTGTACCAAATAGTCAAGGATATCAAGCCATTTCAAACTGTGTTAAGTCACTGCCATCATTGATTAAATTATATGATATCTATTTTATTTAAATTAATATCTTTCTGCCTTTCTCTTATGAGCGAAGCATGCAGTGCTTTAGTCTCCATCCGTGATGCCTCAGATGGGAGCTGCTCCTTGTGCTGTCCTCAGAATGCCTCAACCTCCATCTGCTGAGAACACCCAAGAGTCTCCAAAAAACCAAATCTCCCATATGGCAACATTCTTCTAAGTGGAAAAAAAAAAAAAAATCAACAAAAATAATCAACCTAGAGGCCTTGATCTATTATAGAAGGAAGCTTGCTCATTAAGCTTTCGCTACGTACTCATAAAAACAGCACGTGGTAACTAATCCAAAAATATATATTCAAACACAAGCTTCTTACTGATATGATATGCTAGCAAATAAAGGAATGACTAAGGGGAAAAAAAGATCATAATGTCTAAAATGTTTTGTAAAATAAGCTTAAACTAACTTGAAGTTAGAATATTATATGAATTCAATGTTGTGAATTTTGGTACCAAAAAAAAATCATCTTTCCTATGATTCAAACAAAATTTGGTGATGGAAAAATTGAGAAAAGAAGAATGCCACCACATTTTGCCATCCTATTAGGTAAACACTCAAAGTTTAAAATGACAGCATGGCTCCACATGTAAATAAAAGAAAATACAGAAAACAAAACAAAAATGCATACCAGTATTGGATTCAACAATCTTTGTAGGACTCTTCCTACCAAACTATTCTGAAGTGCTCACGTGTTTTGTCTCTAACTCCTTACACAGGAAAAACTCCATAGAAAGATGGAGAGATACCTGCCCAAATAGCACTTACTTCAGAAGTAGAAGAGCTGGAAGACTAAGGAAAATTCGAAAGGTCAATGGCAGCAGGCACAGAACTGGGCTTCAGGTGTATTTTTACATTCTGATCCACTCAATGGTGTCTACATTACATGTGTACAACTATGGGGAACTCCTATCAATGATAATAGAGCAGTTCTGCCATGTTTCAAATATATTATGCAACCATAAACTTGCACTTTAAAGTCCTTAATTAGCTTTGCTTTGATTTTAATTAAGTTATCTTCATTACAAGAGCTTAAAAACTTAGAATTTTTTTCCCCTCTCTCAAAAGCATGTTTTCCATTTGGGATTTTCTTTGATCTCTCACTCTGAAACATGGAAGGTTTTACAGATTAATTTCTGCAAATTTTACTCAGAAGTTGAAAAGTATATTCTGGAAGTAATTTATGATAGAATTTGTCATATGCTAAAACCTAAATTATTATAACTGAAAGGGAGATGGGAAGAAAAAGCATGCACTGCAGTTCCTACTTAGGACTCCTCAGACTGAGATAAACCTTTTCCAATCTTTTATACCTTTTGAGTTAAACCCACATTATTAAGAGCCCAGCATACAGTAACACATTCGGGTTTTGGCCGCGCTGAAGTACAGGCAACATCCTTAGAATGTGTCTTGCAAAATGCTAAGCAGAGTTTTACACTCAGAATCTAAAAGAAGTGCTGTTATCATTGGTTTCTGTCCTGCTGAGTTCTGTACAAAGTCAGAGAGCAGTTGTTTTGTTCAAGGGATCCAGCGATCTCCCCTGGTGAACTAGGCTTTGATTAGTGGCCCTGCATTGGAAAAGGGCTTAACCAGCAACATGTTTCTGTACATAGACACCATCCACAAGAAAGAATGTATGTTTTATACATACTTATTCAGATCCCAATGTGCTCATCATCACATAATCAGTAGTTACTAATCAACTAATTGATTTTACTTTACTCATAAGCAAAGCACATACACGGGTACCAATCACTGGCATCACCATATGTTCAGCTCCTGCTACACACCTTCAGATGGTGCGTGGAGGCATTCCCCAGTCTGCACATTTGACCCCTCAGCATGGTTGCAGGCACTCTGCTTACTGTTTGGTCAGCCTTCCAATTGCCATCAGACATTATAGTTCTCAGTCCATAACCTCATCTATAAAAATTCACGCTCAGATTCCATATGTACATTATTACACAGCTAAAATAATTCTTCACGTTTTTCAGATTTGCCCAGTGTTACAAATCTAGCTGAGCAGGTAATGTTAGAGATTACTATTAACAAGAGGACCAGAAACATCCAGTACTTTATACAAATTGTATTTTGGCAGCAGGGAGGTGATAAATCTAGGGGCAGCCCTGTTCCTCTCATTTTTTATTCTTCCTTCGACTACATAGTACCCATAAAAGGGGTTGACCCTGTGTCCCTTCCTGTGGATTTGAACCACAGAAGGTTATTATTCTGCCTTAATTTGGCACACTTTATGGATAGAGAAGTCTAAGAAATACTCAGATAATGAGAAAGACCCAAATATTCCCAAGATGATTTGTACCTAATCAAGAAAGGGTCACACAATACTACATATCTCAGCAAACTACGAAATGACATGATAGCAATGTTCTCTAATGACACAAAAAAGCTACAGAATAGCAAGATACCATCTTTATTACAATAGAGCTATACTAAAAGGAAAAGCATTACCTCTAATCTCGTAATTTACCAAACCTTACTCAACTAGTCCTGTATAAAAAGTTCAAAGTCCTAACAAGCCCACTGCAAATCAGTTCTTTACAATTATCTTTTATCTTCTTGAGATCTGGAGGAAACAACCGTGTTCCGCAGTGTGAGGTTGCTCTTCCCCCAACAGCCAGATTTCAAGTGACTATTAATGTCAAGATGAAGGGTCGGAGAGAATATCACTTATGTCCCCTTATATACAAAGAACAAGCCCTATAAGAGTCACCACCAAACTCTTTCAGCTGACAAGATAAACAAGAGTAAATCTGTTCATTTGTGAGAGGTCCTCAAAGGTTTCCAGTGAGAAAAGTCCTCCCCCTTCTCCATGCTACAAAAGAAAATGTCTTTGAGAAAATTGTTTATGTGGAATATGAAAATCTCTGGGCATTTCCATCTTGGCTTGTACCATCACATGGTGTTCAAAGTATCATTCAATTTGATGTGGTGTAAGCCTCCCCACCAGGAGGGAATGGTTGCAAGAGAGGACCTTATAAAGACTATATTTTCCTATTTATTTTTAAGGAACAATGAGGAACTTGGCAGGAAACTTAGTAGGACACTCTACAAACCATGATTCCTACCTAAAATAGCTGTATCTGAATAGTCAAGACAAACTTCCACATGCAAAAGAAATTCAGGAAGCATCCAGGAGAAATAGCTTGCATAATGCATTACTTTGTACACTTATTCACTTTGCTGCCTCTTGAGGAAATTCACCAGAGAAAAGACTAAGCCTAAGTCTCTCAGCTACTCCCAGGATTATATCTCCAAAAGATCTGAAATACGCACTCCTGAAAAGAAGAAGAAATAAGCAGAAGGACTGGGACTGAAGAAAAATCACCCACCCTGAGCCAATTTGAAGACCATTTCAGTGCAGTGTACATTTTCTTTTTCTCTACTACCTGCAGTAGTTGTTTTAACCAGGAAATTTCCAAGTACAATTTTATTTCTTTACTTTCCATATTTAATTGTAATGTTTCCAAGGTAAAATTGCTTCTTAACAGCAGAATGAAATTTTGAGATAAGACAAAGTAATTAAATAAGTGGCAGACACAAGATTTTCTCTTCTGAAAGCTTAGAACATCCATTACAGTTTAGTACAATATCTTTGATAGATTCTCTGTTCATCAGATGTTCTCTTAGTAAATAGTGGAAGATAAGTTTCCTATGTTTAGATAAGTTTAGATAAGTTTCCTATGTCAAGGGGGACTCAACGATGTCATTTTTTTTAATTCAGTAGCTTTTTTTTTTTTTTTTAACCATGTAAAACAACAAGACTTCATTCTTCAAATTTTTTTTCAAACATTAATAGAACTTCTTCCCCAGCAAGGAAGAAAGAGCACATTCTAAAAGTGCTTCAGTACTTGGAGATATCAGGGAGAATCAGGGAATAAAAGAGCTGCTCTATTTATCAATGGTTTTAATGCAAATAAAATTTCAAATGCTCTTTTAAAGTGTTGATAACTCTATGGAACAAAGAAACAGCTGGACAGGATGTCAGTAATTCAGATGGCAGCACAATAGAAAAAGCAATACTATAGTTAAGAAGAGTAACTAACTTCTGAATTATCATAAAGAACGAGTAAAAAAGCATTACAAAAAGGAATTCTACAATATCTGGATTGAACTGAATACTTGTCTTCACTTTCTCATCCATTTCTTTGGGAGGAGGATGTTGGGATTGTGCTTATCATTGGCTGTTGATTTGTCTGCTCTGCTTTAGGTCTCATAGTTGTTTCAATATTGGACCAGATAGGTTAATCCTGAAACCATTCGGTCTTCCAGCAACTAAATGGCAATGGCTCATTCAGCTATTCTGAATGGAGAGAACGTTTGCAATAACGTGCAACCTAGCTGTCATTACTGCAATCAGATTATATTTATCCAGCTCAGAACCGCTGCTTGCAGCTCACATTTAAGTGCAGTAACACCAAGCCATCCATCTCCTCTATCTACTTTTTTGTCGTTCTATTGCCAGTCGCTTACTGCTAACTGCTCTGCTAACCATGATCATGTCTTGGAGATAGTGGCTGAGTTTGACAGATAGCAAAGCTGGTTTCCCCCCCAAGAGTGATTAATGCAAAGGCCTGGGGGAGACACATGCCAGAACTTGCAACTTGCACATCATTCAAACACACAAGCATAGTGCACAATGACATGGAGGATGGCAAGACGCGAGTAGAGAGAACCAAATTCTTGGGGGAAACCCCAGAAGGCACTCAACATTAAGATGTTCTTGAAGTGATGAAGGAAAGGGCTCTTGTGCAGCTAGGGTTATGGATGGCAGGCTTCTATCTCACAACAGTCCCATTTAAAATGACAGAAAATAACACTGAACAGGCTTTGACAGCAGATGGAATCCTATTGCATAATTCAATTTTAATGACTAAAGAAGTCTGAAATATGAAGGTTTTGTTTTGTGAAACAGAAGATATGAAATTAAGCAGCCAAATCTGCCACTGTAAGCAATTACATATGTTTAATACATGTTAATTTTATATTAGAATAATTAATCTACAGGGAAATAATGCTAAATGTGCTAAACTCAGAGATTAAAAGGATGGAAGAAACAGGAGAAAACCAAGCTTCCTAAATACCATCTACATACACAACTAAAAGGAATCTTATTACCAAGGTTAAGTATTCTGTTCAATTTGCATACTGAATAACTTCAATACCAAAGAAGAAAAGAAACAATCACTAAAAAAGTAGGTAGCAGCATTCAAAACCTACAATGGAAAGATAACTACTTTAAAATTGTTTATATCTTTGATTTATACTTTGACTCCATATTTTCCTGGACCCTACTGAAGTCATATCCATTATTTAAATAGCTCAAATCAACAGCTCTAAGTTAAACTGTAAGAATTAAGCCAATGACATACCAATGGGTCACCTAATATAAGCCTTACAACAATTTAACAGCTAGGAAATTAGTTAAAATTGTGGTCTTCCACAGTTCAGGTCTATCTTTTTTGATAACATGATGCTGATAATTTTAGGTGTAATTTAGAAACATATTCATTGAATAACAATTTTCATACCAGTAGAGAATGCGTTGTGATTTTAGGTAATGCTGTCAGTATATCTTGAATACAGATATTCAAAGGTAGTAAGATGTAATGTTTATCAAGTCACTACTGGAAAGTTTTAAATATTGTTTACAGAGACAGCTTGTATTCTCTCCAAAAAGGTGATGTTACAAAGAAGGATCATATTGAAATAATGGGCATACTCCATATCTGGGGCTTTATGCGTTGTAAAAATATAGCCAACATAAATGCATATTGCATCACTTAGAACAGCACAGTGTCAGCTTGCTGCCTACAAATAAGTTTTGAAACCGTCTCTACTTGGATTTATTATCCCATGCAGGACAGCAGGAATAGCACTGTGTGAGTTATAGGAGCACTGAGTACAGGCACACAGATTAATGAGTAAGCATGCAATTTGCACCTTGGACATGAAAAGGAAACAGTCAAAGCTTTGATGCTGTCTGACCTGGGAGATAGGTTGATAAAAGAACAAGGAGACCATCACAGGCCTTGGGTTCAGGTCCATTTTTTTAAAGCAAGCTAGGAATTCCCATCTTCTAGAACTGAAAAATCACCATGATGTACTTAATCTTTTGTAATGCTAACATCTTTAAAAATAATAATTGATAAAAAAATAGTGAGAGCAAGGCACAATCATATATATAAATTTATAAGTATTATTCAAAAGAAAAACAAAACCAAAGAATTATGAGTTTAGATGATTATTGCTTTCATTCCTTTAGATGAAATTCTATTAGCCTTCATAAACATTAACTTGCATTTAAAAAAATACTGTAGACATAAAATAACAGATAGAAGAGAAAATAAAGAAAACATTTGATAAAAGCTTTGTAAAGACAGAATTAAAAAAAGAGAGATTGCCAACATGTTTGGACATTTAAGAAACAAAAAACCCAATGCCACACTCATATGGAAATAATGTTTAATTCAACAGCAGAGTTCCCATCAGCAGGCCTATTGTTTTCTCATATCTCTGCATTCCCCCCTGCTACCAAAATCACATGAAATGGTCAAGATGATGGAAGTGGGCAATTAGGAAACCAAAGACAAAAATCAAGTACAGAATCAATGCGATAGCGTGTGATCCCATGTATCTGCTGAAGGTTTATTTGCACCAAAACACGGGACAAAATAATTTCACTTTTTAATGTAACTCCTTTCTTAAAGGTATCAGTTATCTGAGGATTGAATGGCAGCCAGTACAATCCTAACTTTTAAAGGGTTCCAAGGCAGTCACGGAAATCATGATCATAAGTCTGATGTGCTTAATAAGGAGTTGTGGAAACTGTATTGATGTGCTGTGTTTATTCAGGTGTCCATCCTGCACACCACAGCTCTCCAAGTGGAAAGTCCCATCTTACCACGAAGCAGGCTGGAGGGCAACTAGCAAAATCAACTCATCTTTATCCCCCCTTTCTTTGGTCCAAAAAAGCTTAAAACTACTCTGGAGAGCTTCCACATATGGGCAGCAATAATTAAAATTCAAGTGAAGGCTGAGGAGATGGAAAAGGAAACCAGTAACTCCATATTCAGAAAAAAATAGGGCAGCTTTAAATAAAACCCAAGACACCTGTAGTTAGCAAGCTCAGGACAGAACCTGCAGATATCATCATTTTAGTAGGTCAAAAGGCTGATCAATGTTTAGCCTGTGTTAGCAATAACCAGAGCTCACCTTAGCAGGAGGGGTGCTGAGGGTTCTATTAGCAGCTTTGTGAGCTACTGAGGCTGTGCTAAGAAAATTATGTCTTGGCTTTCCCCACACAAAAGGGGAAAAAAAGACTCTCTGTGCATAACACTCAGCTACTCGGGCTCTAAGTTCTTATTACTGCTTACCTTTAAGTGATTTCGTGCATATAAAGGTGAGCCATGCTGTATATTGTAAAATAAGTAAAATCTTGTAAACTGCCACTTTCTTGACAGTGTTACTACAGTCATTCCCAGCTACCTCCAGGTGATGCAAAAACATATGCTTGAACTGTCTCTGCTGGGACTTATTAAACAAACAGTATGTTCTGTAGATTAAACCATAATTAAGTATGATGTCGGTATCGCAAAAGCTCAGTAATTATGCCCCCATTTGTTCTACTAATTTCTGCTGCAATAAAATATGAATACTCACAAGTTAGCATGAAACCAGTGGTTCACAGTTCAGAAGTCTCCTGTCACCTGACAGGCAAAAAGACTTCTGAAAAATTAGTGAAGACACCAGGTTCCTCCAAATATTTTTTACTTAAAGATATCAGTGGACTTTGGATCAGACATAAATAAGGAGATGTGATATCTCTATGTAGAGTGGTCCACTTAACAGAGTCAGGTAGCATTCATCCTTATACTATGTTTTCCCTTGATAATAGAATAATAGCAGATGCTAATGCAGGAGAAAAAAAAAAACTAATAAGAAGCACGTATTTTTAGCAACTTTAATTATATTCTAGCAGCAGGAAAGAAAGAGATGCAGAACCATATGAGCAAGCAGTTCTCCCCAGAAGACAGACATGGCTTTGGAGCATGTTAAAATAATAATTTCAGTTGTGAGTGATTTTAGAGTCAAGGAATTACTGGCAGGGCTGTTTCTTTGGTGCTGTGCTAGTTATTTTTTGCAGCTGTCCTACAGCAGCTCAGCTTCCAAGCTAAAGCACTGAAGCAGACTCAATCCATATAATTCTAAAAATAATAATAATAATATGTGTATCTATACACATGCTCCAGGAAGAACTAGTTTGGTCTGATCTATGATCACATGATAATATTTCTTAGTCTGTCATATATTATTACATATATATCTTTTTCTCCTGCTACTTACGTGAACAAATTTCTAAGGTGCCCCCTAGCTGTGGATTCATTAACAGCATGGGGAAAAAGCAGCATTAGCTCTCAAATCTAGAGCAGTTGAAGGGTTGTAGGATTGAATGCCAGCCTAGACTGTGAAATATTTTCTACACGCGTTCTAAGCAACTGATATTCTTGAATTGATAAGCAACTGAAACTAGATGATCACTGTGGTCCTTTTCAGCCCAAACCATTCTATGATTCTATGATATTTCACTTCTGTTTATTTGGTTTATAATGGTTAAAAAAAAGAAAAACACCTCCACTGGTGCAGATTTTCACGAGCTCAGCATGCAGGCTGTTGTTCATCACTGGCAAAAACGCACAGTAATGGTGGTGACCACACTGAAAAAATAGTGTTTTGTACCTGAGAACTTGCTCTACTGCAGTGCTCTTCCTATCTGTTGTAGTTTCCACAATAATAAATAGGAAGCACTACTTTCAAAGCAACCTATATACAACGCATTTCATCAAACCATTTTTTCATTAAACATATTAATTTTGCAGTATGCAAAACATGACAATTTAGATTTCATTTAAGATGTAAGTGAATAAAGAGCTTCATCCCATCGTAACAGGCAGTTTTTCCTGTCGCAAAGCCCCTATCTCTTAACAAGCAGTGAAAAGAGGGCCACGATTTGAAGGAAACCCAGTTTAGAAAATATTTACATCACAAAGGTAAATGTTTATTTTGGTGGTTTAATACCATATTAATTAAGAGGGAAACAAAAGTTCATCTGCTGGCTGTGAAGGGACGTGCTTGCAAGCTGGTGAAGGGCACCTGCTTTCCCTTGGTAAGAGTCAGCAGAAGTTGTGAAAGAACCAGCCCCAGAAGCTGCTGGTCCTTATGGTTTGATTAATTAATACCATATCAAGCCATAGAGCACCACATGCATGTTGTGCTTTCTTATATTATTGACATGGACAAAATTAAACTAGCAAAGACGTACGGCAGAAATAAATAACGGGTGAAAGAAACCCTGCTCAGAACAACGTTGTTTTATGGAAAGGCATTTAAATGAATGAGTTTTACAACACCTATTAAAATAAGTGTTAATAAAAGCTGCACACTCCTATTTATCACAGCTTGGAGAGTCAGGAAAAGCTCACTTACAACGTAACACCCATGAAAAAGGGACATAAGGAGGCTGCTTCACTGCCTCACAGGCACTATAATGATCAGGGTCCTGGGCATTTCAACAGTTGTCACAGTTTGAGGCCGTATTTAGGGAAAGCACCCGTAAGGATGCATTACCACTGACACCCTTTTAAACTAAACAGAAAGAATTTAAAGCCAAACCATCAATAATTCAAGGACAGCTTTTGCACAGCAGGTCTTAGTACTGTTGATGCACTTCAGCACTGAAACTTGATATGTTCTCTAACAATCCAGAAGGATTATAATGGTGACTGCGAGTTATTTGCAAATGAAGACAGGCACATCAAGAAGAACATGGCCAGCACAACACAAAGATTCAACTTCCCCTCTGGTGAGGCCACATCTGATGTACTGTGCCCAATTCCAGGCTTGCCAGTTCAAGACAGGCAGGGAACTGCTGAAGGGAGTCCAGCAGTAGGGCTACAGAGATGCTAGGGACCTGGAGCATCCTCTGTATGAGGAAAGGCTGAGGTAACCTGGAACCGAGCAGCCTGGAGAAAACTGAAGGGGGTACTTCTCAGTACTTATAAATAACTAATAGAAAGGAGTCAAATGAGACCAGGATCTTCTCAGTGGTGCCCAGCAACAGGGGTGGCCTGGCCCAATGGGACACAAGCAGGACAACAAGGAGTTCCATACGAACATGAGGAAAAATCTTACTTTGAGGGCTAGGGAGTACTGAAACAAGCTACCTAAAGAGGTGATGGAGTCCTCTCTGGAGATATTCAGAACTAATCTGGATGCTTTCCTATGGAACATTCTGTAGGAACCCACTTTAGCAGGGCATTAGACTAGATATCCTCTATGGATCCCTCCCAAGCCTTACATTTCTGTGCCTGCTCAAGAATAGTTTTTGTCTAAATACTTGCCAGGAACACATTCTCCCCCTTACTGATTCCCTTGGTACATTAGTGTTGAGTCCTCTCCAAGTACCAGCTTCTTTAAGCCAATTCCTACAAAGTTTTATTATTTAATCAAATTACTACTTCTTTTATGACTGCTTATGTCCTCATTTGAAAGTTTGTGTAATAACCAATTACATTTTTTAAAATAATTGCAATAGGTACTATTACAGCATGACAGTGAAAAATATTAATTTTTGTTTTACTTACTGTATTTGCAGAACAAATACAAGCCTGAATTAGGGCTCAGGGAAAAGAATATTTAGATTGTGCAATCTAAATATATCTCCCAGGGAAAAAACAATTAATTATCTTTGTTACTGCCTCCACTGCAGAGAACAGCTGCAATTTCTGGCTTGCCAAGTTCACGTCATTGAGGGTTATTCCTATTAATATCAATTAAGAGCTAAACTGTTTGAGTCTCTTCAATAATGATACTCAAATAGGTTTAAAGTGCCATTTCACAGAATACAGGTTTCATCAGAATGAGGATACTTGTTTTTTTAATCTAAAGATTTATTTTTTAAACATAGATATGGATCAAAGCAGTGTGTCCAGATACCTGTAACTAAGGCACACCAATTACTAAGATAGACCCAAAGACCAGCACATTCATTTCCACTTAAGAATCAAGGTGAAATATTTGTTCCTCAATTGAACCAGAGATAATACTGCCCTTTCACTTGTGGACCGTATCTAAATCAACCCATGAAGTCAAATCAAAGTGATACTGAGCACATTTCACGACTTCAGTGCTGAGGGTATTACAGCTGGAAGGAGCTCCCCACTTGCCGTCTCAGCCATGCCTTTCATCTACTTGAACTACAAGATCAGCAGAGACATAAAAGTTTATCTTCTCATTTCAAGAAAAGTCCATGACTTTCCTCACACAGCTTTCCACTTCCATTCACTGTTTTGCAAAACTGACCAAGGATCTTTTAATCATTGTTATTAAGAATTGACAGAGAAGATAAATAGAACAAAGCTGGCCATAACCTCCTCATTCTCTCCCCTAACATTCCCCAGGATCCTAGGCTCTGTTCAGGTCGCTGAGCACCATTCTCATCATCAAATGGCTTTAGGCATAAACACTCAAATTACATTATATTTCTCAAAAGTAATTTTTTAAATATCTTGACCACCGGTTTACATTTTTCAGTATAATCACTGCTATCAGTGCAGCAGGAGATGAAACAATCTACATCAGAATTGTGCTGTTACCTTAGCCTGGACCCTGAGCAGTACTTTCCTTTGCCTTAGTTCAATCAGAAATATCACACTGTGAATCCATTTCCGGCAAAAGGAGCATAACATAAATCAGTCTAAGGATTGAGAAGATAGGACTTGGTCTGTATAGTTTCCCTTCTTTAGTAGTTGTATGATCAACTTAACCTCCCATGGAGGTTTATCCACCATTCCAAATGAATTTTATGTTCTGCAGCAGAAATACTTGTGAATTCAGGAGCACTGGGGAGAAAGAATAAAGCAAATTCCCCATGCTTTACAAATATGAAAGAGTTGCAGATTTGTGTTTCTAGAGACTTCCTTAAAGTGCTTATTTTTCCAAGGACAAAAAAAAAAGTCACCAAAGCCCCAAACCCATAGACCTTTAAGGTTTTTACTGGGCACTTCTTAAATAAGACACTCTTTTAGTGTCTCTGCATTGGCTTAAACACACTGCTGTCCAGCACCTCCCCTCTCATTTCCTCTAGGTGACATTACTTAATGATGCTCCAAAAGTGGTGCTGAGAGGCCCAAAACCAAACAGTAATATGGGACTGCTGATAATGAAGCAAAAATGAGATGGAAAAAAAGACTAAAAAATGAAAACAGAAACTTACATATACATGTCTCAGAATAAAGGCAAAACAAAAGCAGACCATGGATTTGCTAGGTTCCATGAAACATCTTTCATACACATAGAAACTGGAACTTCACACAGCCAAAAGCCACAGAGGATCCACGTGAATCAGAAAGAACCTTTCATCAGCATTACACTAAGCTCGCATCAAGAGAAAATAACCTTTAAAAGTGAAGTCCTATTCATCATTCAAAACCAAATGCGGTATCGCTCCCATTTAACTCAATGCTGCTTCTAATAAAGTGGTTTAGACTCGCTTTATCGGCTTACAAGTTCATTTTTATTCTGATCAGATTCACTGATTCTGTTCTGCTTTCCTGTCTTGTCAAAAGAACACAGGACCAAGGCAACCTCAAGGTTGACATTTTAGTACATAATAGCGCATTTATCATTCAAAAGCAAGCACTGTATTTTTTACCTCTAGCAGGTAAAAATTCTTCTAAGTTTTTCTAGTAATGGTTTGTTTAAATACCACCAACTTAAAAGAGACTACT
>JAOWBP010003503.1:28353931-28365639 GCA_028571105.1 Tragopan temminckii
CCTCTAGCAGGTAAAAATTCTTCTAAGTTTTTCTAGTAATGGTTTGTTTAAATACCACCAACTTAAAAGAGACTACTTCATGAAAAATCCCTATTTTCCCCCTTGTCATCCCTTAAGTTATGTGCTTCAAGCACAACATAAATTAAAATTCAGAAAGACAGAACTTAACCTATATAGTTACTGTATGCAATTTAGAGGTGATAAATACCAGAAATCTGCAGGAATACAGGAATGACTTTTTAATGAACATTCTGGAGTCCCAACCTTTCCTTTGAATGAACTTGTTATGTTTCTTTTTCATCTTCGGCTAACAGAAATTGGGCAATGTTATGTTTCTTGTGAGAGATTTCATTGTCATTCTTCAGAGTTTTGATCAGACTTTCCTTCCTGTAGGCATACAATTACATTACGTCGCACAGACATGTGGCCTTCCCTTAGTTTTCTGGTGTCCATTCCATGGAAGAACATAAGAGCACTATTTCTACTTCCAGTAATGGTACACTGGTACCACACTGGCATAAGTGAAACTAATTCATGCATAACATGAAATAGAACTTCTCCTTGACTGTCAGTACACCAATATAAAATATTAAGAATTCCAGCATGCTGAAATATGACCTGGGGAATAGAGATCACCTGGAGAAGAGATCAAATGAAATTTATTTAGCAGAACAAAACAAAGCCTGGAAGGGAATATCGTCATTGATTATGAAGATGTCAGAAGAGACAGAAACAGAATGTTGGGTTGGTTTGTTGGGCTGTTTTTTTTCTTTTTAAACAGGTGTTCTTGTGCACTAGTACATACACTGGTCAAGATTTAATATAAAGAGAATTCCAAAATACAGATTTTTGAGACATTTCAAAGAACGCAAAGATTTAAAAATAAGATACAACTACTCTTAAAGAAAGTCATGAATAGGACATAAAAATGCTATATTACATTCCCAAACTTCTTCATAAATTGTAGTCCTAAATTTTATATAGCCTGTACTAATGAGCACGTGTGCCATTCAATTTGTTTATTGAGAGCTGTTAAATATCATGCTTTTTAATTGCATTACAATGACCAGAAGCTGGCACCAGTCAACTTGCATTTAAAAACAGCAGCCAAAAGGAAAGCATAATGTTACCCCATGCCATACCCTTTTAAAAATCTCTGTCCTCCACTTAATTGCAGCAACTCTAAGATAAGCATTTCCTGCAACATCCAAACTATTCTTTTTTTGTTGAGGACAGAATACATTTGTTTCCCAAATTAGACGAAATCCTACAGATGTTGGCATTAAGTGTACTGATGGGAATCATGATAATCTGTCAGAAAAATGTGTAAATCCTTTGGGCTCTATAAAAAAGTTGACAGCATTCCTGTGAAATATTAACAAGGCACAGTGCAGTCATTGACATTTAACTATTTCCACTGTGTTGTTGGGGTTGTTTGGTTTTTTATTTTTTTGACTCATCATTGCTCTCTCCAGTTTTCTCAGGCTCTGTATTTTATAGAAATGACCATATGCTTCGATTTGTATTTGATGACATAATTGCAGAATTGCAGAAGGTGAACAGCTAGATCTGTGTGCGTTAGCTGGTTTGGGGCCGCAGAGCTGAAGAAACCTTCTGCAATGCAATGAAAGCCAAATTCCTGCAATGAAACAGGCATTTGTATTACTGTGGTCTGCACGCAACCAGGCAGCCCTTGGTACAATCTAGGATCCCCTGCTCCTGTTACAGAGGTAATAAGGGAAACAAATTTGAATGCAAGTTTTTCATTTCTGTGGAGAAAGGAGTTGGCCTTTCTGCAGATCTATCATCATTTGCAACACAGCAATATGGTAAGACAGAAACTTCATGAATGTTTTATGAAGTTGTAGGTGGTAGCAAACTGCTTCTTGCTCAAAAGAGCAAAATTAGTTAGAACCTTCTTCTTGTAAAGAATTCCTTCGCAAAGCCAGGGACCCTAATTTAAAGCTTCACCAGAAGTGTGTACGTGGAAAAAACATACCACCAGAAGTTTCCCTTTTGACAAACAGGCTTTTTTTTCTGCTTATGTCTACTTAATTGAAAAAAAATAATTCCAAGAAGTAACATTTGAAGCACTCAAAAGGCAACATGGTTAAGATCTGTCAGCAGCAGAAGAGGGGAGATGTAATGGAACTGCAAATTTTGTGCTGTCTCATGAGCAACTCACTTGGTAGTTCCTGCAAAAGAGCTCCAGAAGACATCAAGTTCTCACATGCAGGACAATATTACACTCTTGAATCACAACACAGCTCTTGGAGGCTTTCAGCTCTTGACAGTCTTAGCTTAGATTTCCTCAAATATCACAGGAAGCCAAACTTTAAAATCTTTCATGGAACAAAACTTCTGTCCACTGCATTCTTCTAATCAGAAATATTTAAGTAATTAAATATCACCCAGCGCAGCAAATTATAATTTCAACAGAAGCAGAGCCAAGATTCAAGAAGGGAAGCACTATTAGAAAACCATCACACAATCAACAAAAATTTGTACTCTAGAAAAACATAATTGGCCTAACTTGATATAGAAGTACATTAGTTCTTGGATGCAAAAAGCAAAGCTTGATTACAGCAGTAGAGAAACCTACCATGATTATCCTAATTAAAAATTTGCCAAGTTATTTATAGTATAATACAAGGAAATGACATTCATTACCTTATAAACTATTCAACAAACCATTAAGCACTATAATAAAAATCAATTGGCAAAAAGAGGTGCAATTATATTTATATTCATGTAAACTCCTTAGCAAACTAAAACCAAAGCATCACCCAGGCCCAGTATTCTTTATCAGAGAAGTGTTTGAGAGATTTAAAATATAACAGTATCATTCAATTAGCATGTTAAGTTACTAAATCAGTTAACTTCCAATTTAGCAGCTAATCACCAATCACACGTCAGGTTTCCAGAGATCAGAAGAAATAGAAATTAAAAAAAACAGTTATCACTCAAGAAAAGATAAATAAAAGTCAAAAAACTATTTTACCACCTTTTAAAATGTGTTGATATATTCTTAATTAACTGATGAAGCAGCATTCTGTAGTCTTTCTCTACACACACAATTAACTCATAAGCAATCAAGGAAATTAGAGGAAAATTAGAAACAGGATTGTCATAAAGCATTGATCATCTACACCTGCAGTACGCATCTGCTGGAATTTACCTTGCACTACCAAACAACGAGACTAGGCTGATTTCTGTAGGGGAAAAAAAACCAAAACAAAACCTTAAGCATAATGTTATTCACATGCATATTCTTGAAGTAAAGAAAATAGTTGCCCTACAGGTTGCCTTCTTGATTCAAGGTAAGTCAAAACCAATTTAGATGAACAGGAATAAATTTCACAAAGGTAGAAGTGAAAACACCATGACTTGACAGAACCTTTTCAGTGTCAATCCTATTTAAACCCACTTAGAATGGAGTCCCATTCCTATGCTGCCCTATCAGTTTTCATGCTGGAAAAGAGTTTATCGCGCTTGTCTCCATCCATATCTCCCATCAGCTCACAGCCCAGCCCAGCAATGACCTTTGGCTATGCCAGCAGAGCGCCTCCACCTGCCAGGGTCCCTTTTCATATCAGCTAAGCTGGAAAGCGTGCTCTCAAATAACTTGGCGTCAATTGCAATAAAGTGATGTTTTTCTCAAAACTCACAGGCTGGGTAAGCACCTGCAAAAACAACATGACTCTCTGTGGTCTGCCAACATATACATGTACTTTGGAAACACTGTTCAGGAACGCGTAGGGAAGCAATTACTATTTTTGAGGTAGCGCAAGGGGAACTGTGTGCATTGATCTCACCAGCGAGAATGAATCAAGACTGGAATTCACCAGGGTAAATAAACCCAGGAGACTGAACTCACAGTCATCTTTGCTACCACAGAAACTGGAAAACGCAACTAGGATTTCTTCACAGTAATGTCTTATTCAACAGATTCATCCCTTCATCTCCAAAAATGGCCCCCAAAAAGCAAATAGTCTACTTAAATAGCAAAATAATAAAATACAGCTATCTTTACCTCTTTTGCTCCAAGAGATTAAAACTCATATTTTATGGTTTCAGTTTTCAAAAGAAGGCATTAGGTAATGTTTGTACCCTACCTTAAGCCCATTTAAGTCATCTGAGTAAGAGATGCAAACTAGTTTGTACATGTTACATTACAGTCCCCAACCCTCCTACACATTTACTAGAGAGTTCCAGATGAACATTGCCTCAAGTTTAAGTTCAATTGACAAAATCCATTAATTACACAAATAAAAATAATAACATATAGAGAGAGACAAGAAGGCATCCACAAATGCCAGCTGACCACCCACAATCTCTGGCAGCAATGCATTTAAAGCACCGCAGAGCAGAAGGATTACAGGAAATATGTAGCTAAAGTTTGCAGAAGCAGCTGTTTTCTCTCTGGTAATGTAGAAACGAAGATTCACACAACTTTTTTTTTCCTCTCATGAGAAATATAAGTGATGAAAAACCCATTTCACTCCTCTCATTTTGGTCTCCAGTTGCAAAAACGGACATCTGCTTGGGCTGCAAACTCCACCAGCAGCTGACACCTTAAAAATACCCAAGGGAGTGAACAACAAGAAGCAAACATGGATGCTTTCTTTCTTACTACATTTGCTTTATTTTATTCCCAGCATTCACTGAGAAGAGACAGCACAAAGAATTTGAACCCATGTTAGAGAAGGGGAGAATCTAAGAGCAAGATGTGTTCCATTAGCAGACAAATCCTTCAGGTTAATAACATTAGCAGGAATACTTATGCTATCCGACCAATTAAAGTATTAGTGTCTTTCCTCACTCTTCTGGAAACTGTCAGTGGTGTCATGCAAGATAGAGAGGAGAAGAATTCAGCCCCACTCTGTCTTCCTCTCACCAGCTGCAATCTTCAGTGTTTAATACCTACACCTGGACCAGTGGGTTTCATGGCTTCAGTGGTCTAGCTTTTACATGGCACATCCCATGCAAAGCCACGTGAGAAAGCAGCAAACAGGGAAGACACAAATGGAGCTCAAATGCACATAGCTCAGAGCTGCTGAATGATAAGCATGAAGTCAGGAATCAAGCTAGATCATCACTTAAATGGCCTACTTAGTTTTTAACAGTTTTTCTATAATATGGGAAAGCATAAGGAGCCAGATGCAACAAAGCAAGTCCTCCATTTAAAGAAACTGAAGCACTTTGCTTGTCTGAGAAAAAACTTACAGTGGCAGCAAACATTTTTAATTCTAACAACTGTATGTGGTGTTTGGTTCCTTATCCCAGCAAAGGGATGAAGGGGACGATAAAGAGGAGGAATAACGTATGCAATGAATTCAGTGAGAGAACATATTGAGAGTGAGAAACCTCACTTTCTCCAATTGCAACTTTGGCAATCCAGCACTCGCTCGCTATTTTTGCCCCACACAAACTCCACATCCTGGCTTTAAAACAACTGGTGACCCAGTGGTGACTGCAGCTATTTGTCACAAGCCACCAAAGCGATCATGCAATGTTCTCTCAGACTAGACTTGTGAGAGGACTTCTATCAGCTCTAAAAACAGGAATAAATCCCATCACGGTTGCTACAGCACATCCCTTTTGTTTGCAAAACGGAAGCCAGTTGCCTCTTTTTAATTACTCAAGTGCATAAGCACATAGCCAGGTTACATCATCTTTTCCTCTTTCATAATCCTACAGCAGGGGCTCAGTCTCTTATCATATATATATATATATATAAATACACGCATATCTATCTCTCTCTATATATTCAGTGTTTACTGAATATTATTCCCTTTTTGCTTTTCCCTTTCTTAGGTTATTTCAATTTTTATTTAAATACAGCTAAGGATGAACAGCTTTTTTCAAAAGCAGATAGCTTGTTTGACATCCTTATGAAGTGACCGCGTTTTTCTGAAGGCTGAGTTTAGTAACAGGAACAGCTCAGGGCTGAAGCTCTTCAAACATGTAGACCCCAAATTACCTGCTGCTGTCTTCAGACCTTCTGAAAAAAGATAAAGAAAGTGAAGAAAGAAAATATTTCATCTTTCACACTATCTTCAGGTAGAAGTTCCTTCCTATCTTTTAAACACATTTAAGGTAAGTCCTGGAAGTAAAAAGCCCATGCAGGTGAAAGTAATTGTATGATACCAGAGAAGATCTAGCTTTGAAGAAAATTGGAATTCTTCAGCGTATAACTAGTACACGTACTGCATTTCCCCTGTTTTTAATGCTCTGCAAAACTTGTGGGTATGTAATGAGGTTTAGTCAAAGTCACGGGAAAAGGTTATTTACTTGTACCGGCTTGTTGATACATGGAAGATTTCAAGGCTGAACTCTTCAATGGCATTTTGCCACTGACTTCAAAAGGGTTGGGATCTTCCCTTGAGCAAAGTAACGTGCATAAGAACCATAAAGTTGTTATTTTCTTAAACCTTTTATATTAGCATAAAATAAGAGCAAAGCTTTGCTCAAGATGGCATTAGCACTTGCCAAATTTCTGTGCAAGAACAGCAGTGCCCTGTTTCCAACCCCTTTAGTTGAAAAGGTGCCCTAGAAAGCGCCAGAGAAAACAACAGTGAAAAGAGCAAACAAATCCATCCCTCACCACATGCTTACTGGGCTCCTGAAATCACCACTGTCTTGATCAGCAAAGTGATACTATGACATTATAGTAGCATAAAAATTCAAAGACTTGATTATTTCATTTCAGTAGGTTTGTTACGGGAAATAAAGAAGTGTGAATATTAGAGGAACAACAAATGACTGATGCTTTCTAAAAGAAAATATAGGATTAACTGTGCTTGAATATTATAACAATTAGTTACCCAATTGGGGGGGCTGTGGGAGAGACTCCAACAAGAACACTACAACTCTGACAATTATTTGTTACAAGCTTCAATGAAACCAACGATCTGAACAGAGCAAACATCTGATGTTCTGTAGGCCATATTGGCTCCTGATTTATGCTGCTGGTAGTATTAGGGATGGCACAAAAAGGGTCAAGATCAGTGGAGATAAAACCTCCACCACAGGGAGCAAGACTGAATAGCACACTTTAACACCACCAACATCTAGGAGAATGCAGATAGCAGAAATAGCAGCCCAGAATTAAAACTTAATGAGAAATGCTGCACAGGTGGGCTTCAAGTCTCACTCCTTCTGGTGCAGGTACTTCTGATTTAATAAAGTGCTCTGCATCTCCACCTGCACAAAAGCCACAGATTTCTAGAGGATAGCATAAATATCCACTGCATAAACAGGAAAAAAAGTTCTTTTAAACCACGTTGGAGGACCATTTCTATCATAGTCAAAAGGTGGCAATGTCACCTCACACCCCTCAGCTAAGACAACACAGAACTCAAAGCTTCTGTGGGGATTTCTGAATTAGGACTTTTGACTAGGATCTCTGCATGTTTCCCCTGAAACCACATCACCAGGCAGCCACAAGCATCCTCACATGAAGGACTGCATTTGCACAAAGGAACCTACTGCACCACACACCATTTGACAGGGCTGGGCTCCAGCCCCTTGTTCTAGGGGCCTCAACCAGTTCTGCACGAAACCATTACTGAACAACAGTGAAAATCACTCAGTTAACTCAAAACATCTGACTTGTTTTCAAATTACATCTTTGTCACCTTTCCAGAAGGATTCTCAAACCTCCCTGACAGTAGAGAAGTTTAATAAACCTGTGAAAACTATTCTGAGAAATCACTAAGAATTAATTGCCACAGGAAAAAAAATCCTCTTCTAATAAAGACAGAACAGAACAAACCACTTGGGCACAGTAGGTATACTTCAGCAATAAAGATACCTAATTAGCCTTCTTCGTCATTACAATGAGTAAAACATAAGCAGTAACTAACTAAGATAAAATGAAACTCAGAAAATGTAGAACACACCGTTATGGTTTGTGTCTTTCTCCTTCCTCTTTTGAAGATCTATGTCATGCTTTCTTCTGTAAGAACTGCCTGAAGTTGAAAACACCTACAAGTTGTCCAGGCCTGGAAACACCTGGTGGTAAATCACCACTGAGTCAATGATTCAAAAAAAACTATCCCGCCCCTGTACAAAGTCATTATACTTCACAGTCAAACTTTCAGAAACAAATCTAATAGCTGCTTATCTCCTAAGCACTATGACAGCACACAACTGATTCCTCTCCTAAAGCTTACGACCACGTGCAAAACGTAACACTTTCAAGCAATGTCCAGATTATGTAGTAACATCAGGCCTATTGTAATCAGCAAACAGGAACATGGTACCTCGCACCGCATCACGCTCCCCAAGGACCAGCTGATGAAAGATGCTGGCAGCTGCTGAAAGGAAAAAAGCTCAATGAATTATACAAGCTACATTAAAGCAGCTTTCACATTCGCTTCACAACTGAGGGACAAAGATTTTGAGGAGGTAAACAGAATCTTAAAACACGGCGTTGTCATGAAGTGCAATATTATAGGGACATCTCGATTATTCACCACTGCCAGCCTCCTCCTGTTACATTAGCTCTGCAGATGAAGCCTCTATTTTCTTTTTGAGACCTTGATACTTGTCACTTGCTAATAAGCTCTTACCAGACTCAAACACCAGCTATATTAAGGAAGAAATAACTCCAAAAGGAGAAAGACCAAGGAGAAGACTTTGCATTGATACAATAATCCCAGCACCACCTTGCCCATTGGGTTGATTATTTCACATTTCTTTTATAACTCACTTGAAATTTTGACAGCTGCTTTTTGGTTTTAGCAGTTTAACTACGTGACATCGGATGGCAGAAAACCTGGATGAAATTATCTAATATATAACAGAATTACACATTATCATCCTGTTTGGAAATATTATTGGGTACAGGCCAGATAATCAGAGTTTTAATTAAGGGCTAATTAGAAACATGGGCCTTCTCTTGGAGACTCCCAGTAATCTCTAGATATCTCTAAGGTTGTTATAATGTCTTTTACAACAACTATTTTGCACTAATTGGAGCTATGTTTCTCTCCCCACCTGTCATGCCCCACTCTGGCTTCTCTGAGTACACCTCTAGCACATTGCAATGGAGAAGTTTGGTCAGAAAAGTCCTAAGAATTAAATTACTCTAATTACAATACATGGAAAGTGTTGATTTATTTTTCCCTAAAGCTTAAGTTAAATTTATGCTTCTATTTATTGGGTTCTGAAAGCTCAATAAACTCTTTCAAGAAAAGAGGAGATACAAGTGTATTTGAAGGATATTCCATTTTAACTGTATGCAAGATAGAAATATCAAAATTTTCAGATATTTTGGTAAAGGAATTCCCCCATTACCTCTGCTTGAAAAGAAAATATCGCTCAGTTGAGCTTCTTTAAGAGGAAGGAAGTGGTCAATGCAGCATTCACCTTTGCCCCTTGGGCAAACCTGTTTTTTATTAGCTTTGCCCTACAGAGCTGAATAGTGTAGGTGGAAGAAGAAAGACAGCTGAGATTGTTCCACGGCTCAAGGGAACACTAAACCATCCAGAGACATACCCCTGGGACTTGAAATTGCTTGGTATCACTGCGGCTGTCATCCAGCCGCAATCACAAGACAGTGTTTCTCAATTGGTATGAAGAAGAGATCTATTACACGACGCCGGATACACTGATACATTCTGCTGACACTGCCAGAAACATTTATTTTAATATAATGGAGTAAGTAGCCGAGGTAAATGTAAGTTTGACCTTGAAGAAAATAAATAGTTATGTAGCAGATAGAATAGGCATTGAGGGATATATATGGAAATATATCTACATAAAAGCAGTTCACTAGTAATGGAGCATTAACATAGATGCTACTCCCATCCAAGTCGAAGTGCTTTACCCTTATTTAACCCAACTCAGAGAGGAATACGTGGGTGCTGGCTAAGGTGGATGCATGCAGAACATGACGGATCAGCTCATGTCCCCAAAATGCTTACTGGAAGCATCAGCAGCAAGCAGCTATCACACTAATTACTCACCAACTCCTGATTTTCGTGAATGAGAGGGGTAAGTCCCCAGCTCCCTCACAGTGAGCCCTAGGGCAGCATGTGCGCACAACGCACATTATCCTGGTGATTAGGATGCTTCAAGTAGCTGACAGTCTGTATTCCTGTTCCTTGCCTCAGCAAAGTTGCACTGTGATTTACCTCTGAAGCACCAAGTAAAGAAACAAGCCAGGCACTTTGCTAGCTTTTGCTATTTAGATAATTTAAAACACCTTCGTGTTCTACCTTTCCGTCTTCTCAAGCATAAAAGGAAATACAAGATCTTTTTTGGGAATCTGTATGGTTATTATCCAGGCACATGGAGGCACTGTGCTATGCCTCAAGCTAAGAAATACAGGATCTTTGCTTTTCAAAGTGGCTGAATCAAGCCTCAGGAAACACTGAATTGATACAGCCCAGACACACAAATCATTTTCAAGTAGACAGTCAATCCCATTTCTCTATCCATTTATATCCAAGAACCTAAATGTTTCTCCTCTGCTTTGACCAGGGATATAGCCCGACTTGGTAAAAGCTTTCTGATGTAGCAGAACAACGTATGTGGATTTTTGCAATCTCAGTCACTCCAAGAATTATGCATGTCTGACATAGTTTGATCCAAATTATAGACAGAAAGACAGTATTTGGACGAGGAGCCTTATCATTAAACAAGTAAACTTCAGAGCTAGTTCTGTGTTATATAAAATGCACCATGCTTTCACAGCTGACTTCAAAGGAACGATCAGGAATGATTCCTGATGCTGTAAACAATCCACTCTGCAAGGCATTGTAAATTTTTAAATAAGCCAGAGCCAACATTAGTTCTAGTCTACACCTTTCCAGTGATTACAAGGCAACTTTTTGTCTTCCCTTTTTCTTTCCCATGTTTACATATATCTCTGTTTGTTACAGTTCTGATCCTACAACATTCTGAACTCATCCAGTTACAGCTAATAAACACAATTTGACTGTTTCTTTGTTTTGTATGGAAACTTTCCCAGACATTCCAGAGAAATAGCCCACTGCCCACCTCCTTGTAGTCTCCACATTCTCATTCTCTTCCCTGGACCCAGGTGTGTGAATTTCTCCAACAAACAGATCCTTACAGTTACTTCTGAGCACTTAAAATAAACTTTACCCCTAGTTCAACCAGTGACCCGCTCCCCAGAACAGTTTAAAAGATGAATAGCATTATTCATTAAGATCTTAACCAAACAGTTCTCTTAAGAAAGATCATTGGAGCCCTTTGATTTTTGGTCCTAGAAATGCTGGAACTCTACCCCAAAAACACCAGCCCTACCTTACCTTTCTTCTCTCCACAGTAACCACCGTAATCCCAGTGCTGTAACTGTCTCAAGACTTCAATAATTAAGTTTCCTTTGTCATTTCACCCTTACCACTCTTACTAAGCAGGTAAAACAACACATTTCTCACAGACCTGCCCTTAGCTAAGGTCTCTCTTTTCATAACTACTAACTTTAATTTTATCTTCAATTTTTTATGCTTCTACAACTCACCCTGTTTGTCCTACACAGTACTAAACTTCTAATTATTCATTCTTCACATAGTAAATCCCAGAAGCAGTTCTATAACACAGTAGTGAAAAAGCAGCTGCTTTTCTTGTTCTGCCTTTTCTACCTGCATCTCATAGGGTCCAGGTGTTTTCCATAACATCCAATGAGAATACAGCTAAATAACGAATCACAGCTGAACTGAACACTTCTCCTC
>JAOWBP010003503.1:28372550-28385354 GCA_028571105.1 Tragopan temminckii
AAGAAAAGAAAAGAAAAGAAAAGAAAAGAAAAGAAAAGAAAAGAAAAGAAAAGAAAAGAAAAGAAAAGAGAAAAAGAAAAAGAAAAAGAAAAAGAAAAAGAAAAAGAAAAAAAAGAGAAAGAAAAAAAGAAAGAAAAAGAAAAAGAAAAAGAAAAAAAAGAAAAAGAAAAAGAAAAAGAGAAAAAGAAAAAGAGAAAAAGAAAAAGAAAAAGAAAAAGAAAAAGAGGGGGAAGAATACTTAACGGCAAAGGTCAAGGACTGAAATCAACAGCAAGCGATTCTGGTCAAGCCATCGGACCCGTAGTATCTGGTATTTTTCTCTCAAACAGCAACTTACCCAGAGAATTACTAAATTTCACCCATTCAAAACACACATCATTCAGACAATACATCAGGATTGCAGTCCCACAGCAATTTAAAATATCTGTTTCTGATCTTCCTCTGTAACCAAAGCTCTGTGTCCTCCTTCTGCACACCAACATTTGCACAACCCAAGTCCACTTTGAAAGCTGGATCAGGCAAAACCAACCTCACTTACAGATTAGCTCCCAAAGCAGCTCACTGCGCAGATGAACAGATCTCAAGTGCCAGCAACAGAAGAAACAACAGAAACTCTTCTGTTAGAAGAATCATATCCAAATAGCATGATTCGTTTTATTATTTTCTTGATTATCATTATTATTGAGCAATGTAAAATAGCAACCTACATTTCCATAAGCCATTATTTCCCTGAAAAAGGTCCTGACTAAAGATGATTTTTTTTTTTCCACCTTTCACGACTGAATTGTCAACAAGGAATTGATCTGCTGCTTGTCCAGTGACATTAACAGGGCATAGGAGAAGGAAATGAGGGTGGTATTGTTAAAATACCATATCAGGTTTTGTGCTGTTATTATTACCAGAATATCATGGCTGTCAGGCAATTAAATATAATATAACATGTACATATAATGTAGCACTGTCAATCTTTCATCCATGATGCCTTTGTTACCTTTTTGTGGGATGAGGTCAGGACTCAGCAACCTGAGTAAGATCCACTCTGAAAAAGAAGAGCTGACTCTACCATCAAAACCAATTACAAGACATAGGAGACCACACTTACCAACAACATCCCACAACCATTCCCCTGATACTTATGTCATGCACACGTCATGGTTTTATGATTTCTGTTATCAATATTTCACATCAGAACATATGTAAAGCACTGGGAGTTTAAGAGTTAATGCTCCAGTTCCATCGACTGCCGATTTTCCAGGTACCTGGTTCTCAGAAGAGAAGAACTACATAACTCAGAGGACTTTGCTTTCAGACAGAAAGAAAAAACTCCTTGCAAGTCACAAGACTATCTCTTTGTTTTGCTACTCATATTGGCAGTGCATGCACCCTGACTGTCTTGCCGTCAGCTTTATAGTAAGGCCTTCAGTTTTGGAGAATCTCTCTCTCATTTTATTAATCAGCCTCAACTCCAATTATATTGTATTATATTGTGTTACCTTGCATTCCAATACCATATTTAGTAAATAAACTTTCCGCCTCAGATCATTGCCGCTGTTCCATTTTTAGGCCATCTCCTATCTCCCTGCCCTTCTCCTTTTTCCCCTTTCTGAGGCATGGGTCCATGGGTCCCCCTGCCTCATTGGTCAGAGAACTGAACCAAACCAGCCTGTAAACAATTGACACCTTTCCATCTCCCCACTCTTTTTCAGGCCAGTGGGCCTATGGGCCTGATGTCCCCCTGTCCTGGACACAGATAGATCTAGAGATAACTGTGTCACAGCACAGTCATGCAATGCTGTGGCAATACTTTCACTGCAGATTTAGGATTTCAAAACCTAACTGTTCTAACTTGAGAAAAATAAAACATTCTAATGGTCACCCAGTGCAGGCAGGTTGAAATACCTTGTTTCCAAATTCGGCTTTCACTCCTTGCCTTTGAGAGCTGTGCATGTGTGTAAGGTGGTATTTGTGAGGACTACACAGCTCATCACAGATCATGCTCAGGGTTCTGCTCTCAGACACAGCGCTGTGTGCAGCACAGTTACAACAATGTTGTTTTGGGAAGTCTTTTGTTTCTCATCCCCTTTTCACCCATTAAAAATACCCAACTGTCAAGATTCCTGCAGAATATATTGGCTCTGTGAAGCCAGCAAGCTCTCTAGAAAATATTTGTTGTTTTTCAGCACCCTGTCAGATCAGAGAAACAAAACTATATGCTACGATAAAAAATGCTTCTCTCCTGACAACTCTGTGTAGCGTGTGGTAATGAGGCAGCAAGCCTAGCTGCTCCATGCTTCTGTACCAACCCAACCATTGGGCATGAGCACAATGTATTTAAGCACATCCCAACAAACCTCCCAGACAGCAGTGAGGTTAAGGAATAACAACCATGTCCCAAGAGGGGATGCAGTTCTTTCAGAAATAATCATTTTTCAAAGCATTTCATTTCAGCATCTTGCTTTTGGAATTCTTTGGCAGTTTACTCAGCTCGCAGATTTCCTTTCTCATCTGCTCAGAGCTGGCTATCCTACATCTAGAAAATTTTATTCAGCTTCTCCAAAGGGAATTTGTGCATTAATTTAATTAAAGCTTCCTTTTCTTCAGCTAACCTGTCTGGTTCAGGGGATTACAGGGATTCTTGTCCCAGGCAGGATTGTGTTCATGTTTAAGGCACACTGATGCTGAATTACAGCATGGAGATGGAGAAGACAGATTCTTATGGGGACTACAAGGTATCATCAGGAACTTTCCATTTTTAAATCCCTTTTATAAAGAATGGCGGAAAATTGAAAAATACTTCTGCTTTCACCAAAATATTTGCTCACTACCAGTACAATACTGAATTAATTGAGCTTCTGGCTCGGTTATGAGAAGGTCTGTAGCGTTTCAGATCTTCAATAGACTCTTCTATTAAGACAGAAGATTTGGAAACCCAGACATCTGCCCCCAGTGAAAGATTTATAGCATTCCTCATAGTTCTAAGCACAAGGAAAATTTGTCTTAGATTATTTTCAATAATTTCTCCCTCACATCAAAGCCAGGTCATGAACCAAAAGTACATAATTCTATAATAAATAAAATATCTTATTTCCTCCCTACAATATTATTTTCTAAAGTGTCTGGCTATTTAGGAACATTCCACCAAGTTTCCTTTAAGCTTATCTGAAATTGTAGTTTGGGGGTTCATTCTGTTTTGTTTTATTCTATCTGCTCTCAAGATATCAGAATTTATTTAAACAGATTGAAGCACACTGCACAGTAAGATAATTGATATATAATACTTTATATATATATATTTATATATATATTTATTTATAAATATATATATATATTTATATATATATATATAAAGCATTACTATCTGGAGAATGCACACTACACAAAGGAACATCTACCTGAGTATTCATTTATAACACTTATTATTTAAGCATGTGAACAGTGAGAGAAGTGTATTCCTTTTTATGTGCATACAAAGGTAGCAACAGAGAAGAAAAACAATTTTACTGTGCCAAACTAGATCTTATTTTGGAATGTCATTCTCTTCTGCCTATAAGAACAACTGCTACTACTTTCTCCTTCCGAAAACACCTCTTGAAATTCTACACTAAAACTTTATACATGAGAACAGTACTAAAATTTGAGATTTGTCCTACATTCCATCTTGTCTAGCTGTTGAACTCCGAAAAACTCCAAATCTAGTTCTATAAGAATATTTACAATAAATTAAAATAGAAAAATCAAGGTTTTTTTCTTGAAGCATTTTAGCTGTTTGTTTCTAGCTGGGTTGTTGTTGTTTTTTTTTAATTGAACACATGAATATTCATAGACTACTTAGTCAAGGAAGATCAACCGTAATGTTTTTTAATTTGCATTATGAAAAGCTGACAAAATTTCAGCTTTCTCTGTCCTGTTTCATTACCCTTTCTCAGTTTTTAACAACACGTGCCATGTCAGCACTCTTCATTTATAGCATATTTCTCTATTCCCTCTGACTGATATATATAGCTAAAAATAGAATTGGGAATTTGTCTCACATAACTTGAATCTGAGAGTTGTTCTGCATGTCTTCCATTCTTTTCTCACCTACCAAAACTCAACATCCTGTCATTTCTTTCTTGAGGCTTCTCAAATAATATACACCAGTAAGGTATGTATTGCTCTTTCTTGTCAGTTGCTGGTTTCTTAGTATTACAGAGTTTTGCCATCCTCTTATAGATAGCACTTGCACAGGTAGCATTTACCCACTCTTCAATTTGTGCTGGATTATTATTTTTTTTTCCCATGTCTTCAGCTAACAGCGATTTCTACTCTGTAGCTACAAAGCTATACTCTAAGAGAGACTTGCACGTTTACCCATACTACAGTGACTGGAAACTATTGCAGGACCAAGTTTTGATGAGCTCACCTAGAAAAGCTCCTGGCACGTATCATTTATTGGATGCTCTGTTGGACAGTGGGTCAATTGGCCTCCAAAACACAATGCTACCACCACCACGAAGACAGTCCTTCCGAACACAATGGAAAAGATTACTGCAGCTCTGTAACTAACGCTCAAATAAATGGTTTGAATATTATGCTATGCAGAAAACCAACCAAAGCCATATACCTATGGTTTCAGCTTTTAGCTATTATTTGTTTGACAGCAAAACACCTTTCCCACTCCAATTTTCTATTAGCATACTGTTCCCCATGCAAAACAAAGTCAGGCTGTAACTTTCATGCCTGTGACTTGTACAGATATTATCTTATAGTTTCTTCCAGCTTCCCATTACAGGGAAAGCATATAAACTTTCATCTTTCTTTTATGAATATAGTTTAAATTGTCAACACATGCCTTGAATTGTGGACAGCGCTAGATGACTTTCTGATAGTGTTATAAATGAACAGAATTCAGACATATCATTTTTCCATTCCTAGCTGGTATACCTTGTTTACATACGCAAGGGGATAGCACTAAGAACTCATATTTAATTCATTTCCATCAAACAACAGCCCGTAAGTGTAATGACTTCCTAAGTAGGATTTTCAGTTCTCAGAGTGTGACTTTTTCAAAGGCACAGGCTTTTTTTTGCATGCTGTTTTCTTGTACATAAGATATTCCAGCCATTCTGAATCCAGTCTGTCACTGTCATCATTAACTGCATCCTAAGGCCCTGCATAATCAGAAAATGTTATGAATACTCAATGTATATTTTATTATATGTGATTAAAATGTTAAATACTAGAGAGAAAAAAAGAACCTAAAAACATATCTATGCAGTGATGCCATGTATATAATAGTTTTAAAATATACTAGTTCCTTACTTTCATCTCTGGCAACATGTTGTTTTGCTGCTTTTCTTTTCCAAACTATCCTGCACCAGAGAGCTTTATCTAAGGCATATGACTAATGTCAACATCTTTATTTTATCAATCAGACTTGTAATCTCATCAAAGCGGCATCAAGGTAGCTCGGTAGAATCTATTTTCTCTAAGCCAATACTGTCAGGCATTAATTATATTACCTCCCTTAATTTTTTATTAAGCAAGCCTTGTATTAACCGCTGAATTATTTTGCTCCAGATCAATATCAGGCTAACAGGCCAGCAATTACCAGGTCTGTTCCATTTACTCTTTTTAAATATTGGCACAACATTATCCTTCTGTCTGGCATCCGCACCTTCCCCAGATGAGTTATTTTATTTATCACAAAGAAGAGTTTTACACAAACAACAAAAATGTCACTGCCATCGCTGACATTTTTTGTATGAAAATCTAGAATCTATTTTCAAGAAGCCTGAGGCATCTAAATCCATCAACATTAGAAGCCTGTTCCCAAATTTCTAATACTACTGCCACTCAAAAAATGCCTAAGTTTTGGGTCAACGTCTACATCGATAAGTTCTGATGGGTACCCAGAGCTCCTCTGACACAGCAGGCATAAAACCCAAGCCTGAAAATATTTGCGTTCATATTGGAGATGCATCAAAGCAAGGCTACACTCAGTTTTCATTGCAGGGTTCATCACGTAGATGTGCTCTGATTATTTCAGGAAAAAGAAAAAGAAGAGGTGCCTCCTGCCTGCTTCTGCCTCCCCCGCTGACACCATGCTCCCCAGGGGACATCCCGGTCCATATCCTTCTCCACCTGAGGAGGCTTTAATCCCTTTTTCACATCTCTTTGGAAAGCTCCCAACTGTTATGATGTCTGGTATTATGCAACTCCATCTGTTCCAGTTAGTATATTTTATATGGATTACATATAAAGTCACTGAGCTAAAAGCAGAGGGAAAAATGTAAGCCTGAAGGAGTGGGCACTGCTTCTGCCTCCTCTTCAGTATTTTGGTGGGGTGTCCTATTCAGTGAGATAACGGGGAAAAAAAAGACTTTTAAGGAGTATTACATTTAATTGATTACACAACACAGTGTCAGACATTGTCTAAAATTACTGCTTGGTAGATAGTATCAGAAAGCTATTGAATCCGTTTGAAAGGAATTTGTTCCTAAAATTTATTATGCTGTATTGTTATGCATATATTCATGCAGTTCCTATGCAGTGCCTTTCTCACTACTGAAAGCAGCAATACTGAACAAGTAAACTTGTAATTGTTTTCCAACTCTAGCTAAGAAAATCTCAAGGAAACCTGAAAAATGCCAGGGTACATTTCCTAATGTGATAGAAATGCTTATTTTTTTTAAGAAAATTTCTGTAGTCTTATCAAAAAGAAAAAAATTACCCTTAGCTTTAATCTTTTCATTTACCCTATATAGTGACAATGAGATGTTTGCATTTAAGTTGATGCGGTCTTTTCTAGTTTTAGTGATTCTATGATTCCAAGTGATATGCAGTAGGGAAACATATGAACAAATGTGAACTCCTTTCCTTTAGTGTGCTCTGTGCAGGGTTTAAAAAGCCAACTGTTTGGCTTTTCACTCACTGCTATCACAAGTACACATAAATAATGTACTGCAAAAGATACAATACCAAGATTCTCCACGGAAACCCCATGTTAACTATTTTTTCTATTAATTCTTAATGCACAGTGAAATGGCCAGTTTCTCTCAGAGCACTTTGCTGCTCAGCAGCTGACCTAAATAAAGCAGAAGTGATGTCCTGTAACAGAAACAGGAAAATTTTAAACAAGCCCTCATGGAGAAGGTGTTTGTTGGTTTGTTTCGTGATACCAGACCAGAGATGAATACTAAATCTTCAAAAAATATTGAACTCAATCTCCAAATGAAAATACCAGTTGAAATCCTGCCTAGACAATGCTATGCTGTCATACAATTTATTGTTGGTTTTTTTTTTTTAAAGTACATCATTTAGGAGGATTAGGTATGGAAACAAAGAAAAAACAAACACGTAAATGAACAAATGAAATTATCTAATCCACTCATTTTCAGTCACAAGAAAATAGAAATCAAGGCATGGAAAGAGGGAGGAGAAAGATGACTTATTCCAGAAAATCTTGTGAATCACTTATCAAATCCCTATTTAAAAAAAAATAAACAAACAAGCAAAACTATCTAAAACATATTTTACAAACACTGCTATAGCTTAAGTTAACCAAGCCTAGTTATCCTAGTCCTATATATATCCTAGTCCTTTATATATGAAGTCTTGTAGCCTTTAAAAAATAAAATAAAATAAAATGCTGTAGTCTAAAGAATTGCTGCTAACTACCACCAGCTACAACTTTCACAAAAATATTCAGTTTAGGAGTCATTGTGGCTTAAGAAAAAAAACCTGAAAGCATTGAATGTTCCCAAACTCTCAAATTGGTTGTGTTTCGAGTACAGTCATGCACAAAGTTCCTACTGGATGAATAGTTTATTCTGCCCATCCTTAGCTGTCAGCCTACTGCGTTCTCAGTATCTGTGTTTGAACATTTTCATCAGGTTCAGTCTAGTCAGAAAAGTGCCATGCTGCATTATATTCCAAAACACACAGTTACTTGCGGGCTCATTAAGGCTTGTTTTTAACTATCATATCGAGTTTTTAACAGATTTTCAGAGCACAGGGTATTAAAAGTAAATAGTGTGCACCAGACACGACGTTTAAAGTTCCTGCTGTGAATACCAGATTTCCTTGTGCCCTCATCTTCATCTTCAAGTCTTGCCTCACATACAATTCTATTCTGAATGCAGTACTTTAGCAACACACAGATAACACAGAGGAAATAAAACCAAGTCATTAATTGCTGGCTAACAGTTCCCTTAGCTGTTTTTAAGAGCTGTGGCCTGTCTTTCAAATTCAGTTTGAGTGATTGTAGTAACTGCTTTAAACTTTCCTTCGCTGTCAGTTTGGAAAAAATATATTATTTCCTTCACAAATTACATATTGTACTCCAATCATTTTCACAAGCTATCCATGCCAGATGTTATGTATCTCAGGAATGGCCTCTCTTTCCTCTCTTTTGGCATCCTTTGTCTTAAATGGGACAGGACAAAACCAAGCCTGGGGATAGCGCACCAGGGGGAAGGAACAGAAAACCTATTGTCTTGTTTGCTGGGAATTCTGGAAATTTTCAATAAAGCAGGTAGAAAAATTTTCCTTCCACATCCCTTGTGAGAAGGTAAGCTGGGAAACACTCCCCTGCAAACAAGGAATGGCAGAAACTTCCTACCCCAGCCTCCTCATGCTTCCATCCCAACCACTGGCCTTTCCTCAGGTCTACTTTCTCACGATGTTCTGTTTATATGGAAGATCTATGAAGTTTATATTAAGAACACATTTTTGAATCTGTTGATTTGCCTTTCTGTAGCAGATCAAGAGGAGGCAGAAATTCAAATACAGCTCTGCTGGCCAAAAATGCACACACACAGAGCTTCCCTTCATATGTGACAGCAACACATCAAGGGTGACAGTACTCCATATGGACTCTCTGTTTCCCAAATCTGTCCACTAAAGCCTCAATTGCGTTGAAAACCTTGCCATTTGCTCACTAAGAAATAAAGGGCTGGTGAGCTATGGGAATTCCAGATATTTGCATCTACCCAAACTGATGTAGAGGCTCTAAAACATAGTTTAACAGTGGTAAAAATCATGTTTTCAAGTCAGACTGAGTATCAAAGTATTCAAGGGCTGCTGTATGTCTGAGGTAAAATGTGTTATAAGGAACAGTTCCTAAGACTGTAACAGGACTAGTTCAAAACTGCTGAAAAGTACAAATTAAATAGCTCTTTTCCTAAGAATATTCTAGAAATTAATAAGCATGAGCATTATAAGAAATGTCACAGCTGTGGGCTGTTTTCTTTTTTCCTGACAACTCTGGAAAAGAAGGGCAAAGAGAGATGGAGAAGATAAAAAAAGGAATGAATCATCTTAAATATTAAATGCACTTTAACAGAAGAAAAACACAAAATTATTATACCTTTTTATATGAATAAAAACTGTGAAGAAAAAAAAAACCTGTAATTTGAATTCTTAAACTAATAATTATATAAAATTATAATCAGAAACAAGACTCAAAAGTTTTCTGCTTTATGATCGGTCCTGGTCATTTTTTCTTTTAAACAGATAAAGTTTGAAAAGTTGTATTTACAACCCCAGAGGCAGCATTACATGCTGTCATATAACCTGCAATGGAGAATTAAACAATGCAAAAACTAAGTTTGCGTGAATTTTGGCCAACAATTAGTTGGGTTTATGAGCTCACTCATAACGTTCTGTAAATTGATGGGGGAAAAAAAAAAACAAACTGTTATTTCCTTCATGAGCAGTTGACATTTGTGAACAACAAGGCACCAGACCATCAGGTGCCTAATTTAAGTATTAACAGTCCTTGGCAGGAAAGACAGCCAGACTGCACGCAGGCATTTATGACAGCATTTCTAAATGTAGGTTTTAGTCTGTAATCCTATAAATGAACATTCTTTTGTGCAATATTTTGACAAATCAAGGGAAAAAATGCCAGGAAAAATCCAGTAGATAGTATGAGTCACACCTTTCCTAAACCATTTTGGGCATCTGTTACCATGGGACCATATGGATAAAACAGAAGACTCAAGTACCTTTTCCAGTCACAAATTTTCTACAGATACGCATGTGGAAAGAAAAATGTTTGTTTTTTTTTTTTTAATTTTTTTTTTTCTGAGCCTGATTTTATTGTCTGCTAATATTGTAAGTACTATGATTACAGCAGCTTTTCTCTTATCACTTTTACAATTAATTATTCTTCATTGACACTCTTTACATTCTCACATCGAAGTGCCAAAATCCAAAACAAAGCACTTCTTTGTTAAAGCTTCCTTGAGGCGAAGGATTTGGTTTTACTGGGTTTTGTGTGGCTCTTTTTGTTGCTGTTGTAGTTTGTATTTTTAAACCACTAAGATGCTCACTCCACATTTATAATTTAAAATTTGATTATTTTACTACATGCTTATTATACTGTTAGAAAATGAATTATTTCAACAGAACAGGCTTGAATTGTACTTATTTTCCCCATATTAGAAGGTCACTGAATGACGAATGTGAAAGTTAGCAGTTATAACACAGGTTAATGGATCATTACCTACATTTGCATAAAACAGACTTATTCATCAATGTTCCTTCATTTTATAGCCAGAGACGATTCAAGAGGTATCACTGCTTTTTTTTAAAAAAAAAAAAAAGTAATAAAAAATTTCACACATCTTAAGTCCTATAAATAACATTTGCTTACCTCATGTATTTCTATGTATGGGTTCCAAAGTGTTGGCAGACCTATAAAGAATCAAAAACTTGGAGGCAGCATAGCTCCTGCTGCTTCTACATATGTCCAACTGTACTTTAGAGAGAAATGCCACAACTGAAACCTCAAAGTTTTGAAGACAGGTATGTGAATCAATGCACAAATCTGGGGCACTTATTCACCTTCTACATAAAGATCATAAAACTCAATTGGCCAACACAGGCAAGTTACAATTTTTTCTACTTATGATTTTTGCAATTAATTCATAGTATGATTTAGCACCCTTTCTACAAGTATCTGCCAGTTTTACTACCTTTTTTTCCTTTCAGGTATCAGGAACACTTCAGGAACAGACTGAAAGGAATTTTCAAGCTATTCTCAAGGTGTAAATGAACTTGAGCTATTTCCAAAACCGGGAGAATTAAATAAAAATAAAAATAAAATAAAATAAAATAAAATAATAAATAAAAATGCCATTTTCAGGCACCTGAAGAGCTATCAAAATGGAAAGCAAAGATCAAAATAATATACTTCTTAAAATGCAAAATCACATACACATATACTTAATTCTGTATGTCAGAGTTTGAAGTCAGCTGGGCTAAACTGATTGCAGAAGCTAAATTAAAAATTAACATTAAAGGAATTTGTGACAGCTTTTTGAGGAATATCCAAGTCTTATAATAATTTATCACTACTTTTTAAAAATGTATATATATAAGTATATATCTATATATATATAATTAAGTCAGTGCTGCCATTTTGAACACTTCTTTTGCTTTGATCTGAGTTCTACTTCTTTGATTTGCTGGCACTCTTTTGGTCATGATGCCAATCCATGGTGATTTAAATCCAGCTGAAACATTTAACAGTCAGAACTTTTCTTCCCTTCTCTCTTCCCTTCCTTCCATCCTGAAGGTTTTAAAACAGAGTATTACCTCTCCAACTTCTTTATCAGTGAACCATATGCAGTGCTCATCATGAAAGCTGTATTACCACCTTTGGTTTTCCCATGACACTACTAAGAGAAGTCAGCTTTAAATCAATTACAGCATCAATCAACCTTGATGTACTGCAGATTCAATAGGATTCTTGCTTTTGAAAATATCCACCAGAAAGAGGGAATGCAAATACACACACGGATGACTATCTTCTTTCTCTCTGTTGCAGTATCATTTTATCGTAACGATAAGCAATGACACTTGAAATAAAAGTGCTTGAAATCTGAATCTCACAGAACAATGTTAGGGTCTCAGAACATTAAAAAAAAGAAATAAAAACCTAATGTTATCTCTTTTATTTTCTGTGCTTCTACCTGTTCAAGAAAATAAAAGCTCAACTCTGTAGAATACACAAACAGTAAAGAATACTTTTTTTTTTTTTTTTTTTTTTTTTCCTCCTTCTATATACCCCTTGCTGTCCTGCACTGAAGGCAGTTCTTGTCTAGTCGGGAATTGCTTTGAAATAAAGGAAGAAGCTGCAATTGCAAGCATAACACAAAGGTGACAGCATTCAACCTCTGAATGTGCTCTGTACCAAGCCAGCATGCTCTCATTTGTTCCTTTAAAGTTAGCTAGAAAAAGGTTAATTTTCTGTTAGAAATCATTTTCAGACCCAGTTTATAAATACTACATATATATCTCAGTATAGGCAAGTTTTATCAGTCTCTATTTAAGTTCATACTTCACTAAAATTCTATTTCTCTATTTTTTCTGGTTGATGCTAGTGATGTGTCAGTGGCTACTTTCAACCTTCATACCCCTAAGTATCCTATCACAGTATTGTTATGACAATCTTTGTACCACTTACAATTAAAATGTTACAGGGAAGATTATTAGAGATAAACATACTTCACACGATCATTGGAATGCTCCAGTCATCCTCACGGATTTTCATGCATGTTGTCAGTTCACAGTACATTTGAAGTCTATTTGAAAACGAATAGAATATTAACAAGTATCCAGGTGTATAGATGTAGGACTATTTAAATTTTATTTCCTTAAGGTTGATCTGGATGTAAATGATTGTCAATGAAAATGGATGAGATTTTTAATCAAAATAAATCAAGAAAGATTACGTTTCTTCCTCTCGCTATTTCTCCAGAGGAAGCAATCAAGTTCTCTTTTGAAAACTAACAGACATTATATTAAAATTATTTT
>JAOWBP010003503.1:28393222-28403868 GCA_028571105.1 Tragopan temminckii
GTTTTCCAAATGTCACATCAGCCTTCCCAAGGAAAAGACAAGGACACAACCATGTTGCACTCCTCCCATGGATGAGCACTTTTTTAGTGCTTGAAGTACTCTAAAATAAAAGTAATCTTGTACTTTTTATGTATAGCACCAAATTAGAATTACAGAATTCTACAATAGCACTAAGTTAGAACAGACAAGGTGCTCCAGCTATTTGCGTGTTTAACAAAAGACAAATTTGGTGTAACTACAGAAGCAGTAATATATGTGTTGTTGATTAGTTTTAAAAATAAAAAAATAAAAATATAATTCCAACAGTCTTCTCACTGCAGTTTATGAGGATTTATGACAGCCCATAGGACATTTTGGAGATGTCTCCTGGACTGCCCAAGTGGCTCTCTCCAGGTTGGACTGTTCATGGTGCTTGGTCCCTTGCCAGCTCTCATGGCTGCAACCACAGCAGAAAATCAGCTGAGCTTTCGTCAGCTTAATTGAGATTTATGTTCTGTGCGGTTTGATTGAAAAATAAAAGTTTGGGTCATTTTTTATTTTAACCAAATTGTTTCAGCAATTGTGAGAGCAAAGGACAAACAAGGTCAAAGGAAAATGAAATCATAATTCAGTGAAAAAACACTGAACAAAACACATGAATGTATTGGCAAATCAGGCCCAACAATGCAACACTGGTCAACAACAAGAAAATGATTAATAGATTTTAGTGTTTCTGTCAGTGATTAAAATATGTAACTTGTGCAGTTATTAACTTTATCATTTTCCCCCTACAAGGAACAACAGCCATGAGGTAACTGATGCTTTATGTAAGTCACCAGTGAAGGTTGAGTGTGCTCAAGTAAAGCTATCATTGCCTTAAAACCATGCAAAATGATTGCAACCCTCTTTGGCATCTATCAATAACAAATGGGTTTGTGGTGATTTTAAAAGATGAAAATCACTTTCTTTCACTCACTGACATCTCCTTTTTGAAGTTAACTTTATGACTAAAAAGAGAACAGCCACCTTTTGTCACTGTTGAAAGATGAATGGATTAAAAGGAACACATATCACCATTGCAAATAGGATATGGATCTTCATCGCTATAAATCCACAAAGCATTTGATACTATAGAGAGAAACATATTCTGAAATTTTCATTCTGTGAAGAGATTACGGGAACTTAAAAGGCAAATGGCCACTGATTCTTAGGAAGGAAAAAAAGCAAACATTTAAATCATTCCTTTCAAAACTTTTCCTCAACTTGTGATTCGTCCTAAATGCTAAACACTGTTAGCAATTTTGTGCAGTGTGTGTCATTTTTCCCCCTCAAACTTACTCTCTTAGTTTGCAAATCAATCAAGTCACACAGAAATTGTTTGAGCTATTTTCTTCATTGGAACGCAGCAGGCAGCATTTTCTCTACTCTCGTTAGTATATTTTTAATTAGCAGAGCCTGTTGCACGTTCTGAATATAGCAGTCAAATTGATGATGTTTTATTCTATGGTACCCTACAGCCTCATTGATCCTGCCTCTGCATAATAACCAACTGGTTTTCCCTTACATGCATAATCGTCTTTGAAGAGACTAGTAACACATAATAATTATTACATTAGTACAGAGTTCAAGACACGGACCCAAAGCCCTCTTTAAAGTCAGAACTTTGTTCCACAAAAATCCCATCTTTCTTATGTCAGGAATGCAGGGAAATAGGAAGGAAGGCATGACTGGCAGCAAGTACACTGCTCAGTACTACTGGCAAGTACCTGATTTGCCAAGGATGTTATTTCATATATTCTGATATTTTTTTTTTTAATCATTCTAGAACATCACTATATCTCCTGATTTTCTTAAAGGTTCCAAGTGCCCTCAATTTTAACACAATTTTATTTTTTAAAAACATTTTTGACAACAAGTATGAATGAATATGATGAAATTCAGTTAATTTCAAAACAACCTTAAAAGCTTTATCCTGCAGTGTTTTGGATTATGCGTCTCTTTATCCCTGAAAACATCCATTAGGTGACTCTCTGAGGAGCTCAAAGAAACGTTAGTGTTATATTCTAAAAGGAAATTACACTGCAGCTGGTGACACACATCTCTTAAAATAACAGATATGGATTGAGATAAAAGAATTAGTAAGCTTCTCTACAAAAACTTGACTACATATTCCAGAGCAACCAAGATGAAATCACAGAGACAAAACAATACTGATTCAAATGCAGCAAATCTTCAAATTCTTAAAATATTTCATTTTTTGAAAGACCTTAATTTCCAACTGCTATTTTAAATTTTTATCACAATGAATAAAATATTTTTTTTTCCTAGCATTCAGGAGTCTAATTATATTGCTTTACCTTTTCATAAAGACTTCAAAATCAAGTTGCAAAGAGAAATTCTGGAAGATGAAAACATTTCCTAAACTGTTGTAGCTTTTCTGTGCTTCTATCTCCCCAACATGCCCACCATATGAGCCAATACTAATGTCAATAAGTTTCCTAAGAACAATTCTCTTGGAAGGCAGATAAATTATTCCACAACCATACTTTTTGTCAGAACCCCTAAATGCACAGCTGTGCCTTCATTAGGGAAGAAAGAAACATGTGAGAAGCACTTTCACAGCTGAAGTTGGAAGCAGAGGCCTGCAGATGGATCCCTTAACAAGAATTGTATTTCATTCATATTACTTTTTATTTTGAAAGAGGATTGTAACTCATACTAACATGAGCCAACAGCTATTTCTACTTTCACTTACAGTTTACAGGCAGACAAGAGCTTCCTAGATCCCTTGCTGAACACTGCTGAACTGATGGCAGCTTTATTAAGACCAACAGATTAGTTTTCCTTAAACAACTAACGTAGGGTAAATTCACTGAAAGCGCTCTATCTCCTTTCATACATATGTTGGTGTGGATGTGGAAAGCCATAAAGCTGGGGTCCAAACTAGCCCATTTTGTTCATATACTACGTATCACTTACATCCTCAGGTATGTATTTTATTTATTACATATATCCTTAGTTACACAGCAAAGGCTCATTTGGACCATAGCAATTCTTAGGAAAGCTGAGGCAATTTGCTCATATTTCCTCCCAGTTGTAGACCTCTGTCATCAGAAAGAAAAAAAAAATTCCTGCACTGGAAGAATTTTTTTTTTTTTTTTTTTAATTAAATGTAATGAGTGGACCTCATTAAGGTACGCAAATTACATGATTGCAAATTTCTGAATTTTACAGAAAATGTTTGCCTTTTTCTTAAATCCCACAAATTCCAATTTCAGCACTGGAATGATACATTTCTTTACATCAGTTTCAAGACAACGTAAAAAAACCTGACCTATATCGGTGGAGTTCAGAATAAGAGGTCTGTTTTCAAATAGTAGAAAGACTGATTTTCTGTTCAGATCACGTAAGGGCATTTTCTGCCTTTCATCTGGTTCTTCTTTGTAAACCTAGATAGGGTACATATATAGAAACCACTAACTGTAAGAGAGAAATCATCTATGATCTCCATTTTACTTCATCTTAACAATAATCCACATAATGTCACTAAGAAGTATGATGATATTTAAAGCATTTTTCCATTAAGCTCAAGAGAGGGAAATTACTGTTTGAAGATGACTGTGTTTTATCCTTTCCTCTAAGAATAGACGTTATGACCAACAAGAGATTTTGTTTGGATATGCGTTTATTTCCCTTTTCTAAAAATCAAAACATCCAACTCCCATGTTAAGAAGAGCCATGTTTTCAGGATGATTCTTACGCAGCATATGACATTCAGATTTAGCAAGAGTACAAGGACAGACTCCACGCTGTGTCCACTTCAATTTGTAATTATCTGATTATTATTTAACATAAAATGTTTGTATCAATTCATGGCAGAATAGTTACACTCCACAAAAGTATTTCTAATTACAATGTCCTTAAATGCAAGTACTCAGGATATGAGAACAGTTTTGTTTTCATGTAGTTGCATAAGCATTTGCAGCACAGACCTTATTCTCATCTTTTTTTATTCTCCTGATGCTGCTACATGCCATTACTTTTTGAATTTAAAGCTACATTCATGACTTTCCTGTAGAAATAAACTCTTGCACCTAAAAATTTCCTGTGCATAAATATTTCATGCTGCTCTTGGATCACATCATTGTCTTTCAATGAAGTAAAACAGCTCCAATTCACTAAAAGACAACTAAGTGTTTTGATAGTTCAGAATTGTGAGCTATTCTCCTTCTAATCTGCAACTCTATGGCACTTCCTACAGTAATGCCTTGATCCCAAGTGGAACTGTTCTGTCATAAATATTTAAAAGAGAACATAAAATGTGACTGCACATTGTTTTAACTTTGGAAATCTAGTTAAGCAAATAAATCGAGATCTGAATGCTCATTAAATGATTATATGTTTGTTTTTAATAAATCATTGGCGTCAATAACAAAGAATGCAACTAAGACATGGTGATGAAAATGATGACACAACCAGTCAGGGGCACAAGCTGTTATCCTGCAAGTACATTATTTATCCAGTAGGTTTTTGGGATGGTTCCTGAGATGGTTTTGAAATAATATTGAGACAGCTTGCCATGGAAAGACCTCATCATGTTTAAAATTAATACACCAAATGAGATTATTCTTTCAAATACAGGAGCTTTATTTTAAAAGCAGTTTCAAATTAGGCAGCCTGAGAACAGGGGGTAGAACAATCAACAGCTCTTGTGTTTTAGTGGAGGACACTTCCCCGCTTGCATATTCCCTCTGACACAAGTACCTAGGTCACAGCTCCAGGCTCCCTAACCCAAAAAGATCCTTCAAGGGTCCACAGGGACTTCTGTCACCATTAGATTTGCTCAGTGGATGTACATAACTGATACAAAGAGCCGCCTTTCCTACGCACAGCTGGATTCCCTTCTGATAAATTCTAGGAGATGCACATCATTAAAACAGGGAGAAAAAGTCAGCTAAACTAGTGGCAGGCCCTTCATCCAATGCATAATTTTGAAAGAAGCTATCAAATATGCAAGACCATTAGAAAATAAAAAGTACCATAGAAAGCAAAAAATTGTGCTGAATTGCCTGCTGGTAATCAAAAAGTGCATTTGTTTGGCTCTATGTAGTTCTTAATGAGCAAGGATTCTGACCTTCAGTAGCATGGTGAGGAGATGTGTTTGGGGCTTAAATCACTATAAATGACTCTTTCATTTTAAGACACAGACATTTTCTCTCTGGCTAATCTGGCTCTGGGAACGTGACATCAGCTCTCATGGAAGATCACACGAGCTTGGAAACCAAGCTACATCCCACAGGGTCAGAAAAATGTCACTGTGCATCTGATAAACCCATTTTTGTAATCAGAGTCTGCTGTGCTGCGAACTCCTCCTCTTTTACACTCTTATTGGCCTTTACTTCCTTCGGGAAAAATTGAAAACTGACAACGGTCCATTGTTCCACTGACCCATCCCATGTATAAGATAACTTATCTACCAAGTGGTATTTTTAATACTTTGCTCCATGTTAATGGAGCTTAAGAATGACTGGATAGAAAAGAAATTAATTCAGAAAGATGTTAAATGTAGTCTCAGGAAGTTTCATGTCATCGAATACCTTTCTACAGCACGATTTCCCAAGTTAAAAAGTTCAGAGGGCAGCCAATACAATCGTAACATCCTCACTCAACAGTTGAGATACATGCCAGAAAACATTAGTGTTCTGCACAGAGTGGGAAAAGGTCACATCCTGCACTTCAGATACAGCTCACCCTTCTCTGGATCTAGCATTTTCCTAGTTTCTTGAAAAATAATCATCCTTTTGTATATATAAATGCTTCAGCACCAATACAATATGAGCATTTCTAGAAGATAAGCACAAGCTATTTTTTCGGTTTGGATAGGCCCCATTCAAAGGCCTACACTCAAGGGGATACTGCCATCAACTGAAGTAGGCTTCAGATTGGATCCCAACTAATTTTTTTTTTCCTTTTTGAGCACTGTTTAAATTTTTTAACAAGTGCTTTCATAATTGAAGAAGTTAAAGAAAATTAGAACCTTTGGAGCACATTACTCCCACAGAGAACAATAGAGAAAACATATATTTTCTTTGCATAACATGTTTGGTTAATAAAGATATTGATTGGAATGTCTCTTCTGCAATACACCAACAGTATAAATTATATGTGATTCAAATGTAAGCAATTTCTATTAGTTTAATTAAGTGAGTACTACTGAAGCTTGTACAAGTACCATTTAATATCATCTGTGAATTTTAAGAGCTTCAGTTCCGGGTGAATTTTGTCTGTCTCCAAATTTCAAGGAATGGAAGTTTGCAGTATGTACTTTCCTCAGCTCAAAATCTATAAGAACATGATGAGAAATCATAAGTTTCAACCACAGGTCTGCTTTACTAGCCCTCATGTATAGCAATGCACCAAACCTTGTATCTATGGACCTCTGTATTTTCCTAGTTTTCATTCTTTCTTAATTGTTTTCAGTGATTCTTCTTGCCATTTACTGCCTATATTTTCCCATGATATCACATCTCTTTTTCACATGTCCCTACAATTTTAACTTCTTTTGTTTCACAATATGTTAACATGTATTTTTCACGTGTAACTTGAAATATGGATCTTAATATTGTGAGTTAAAGTCATTATTAAGTTATGCTTTCTTGACTCAGATTTTTGTGAACAAAAGATGACCAAAACCTTTCAGACAAGAAATAATGAAGTCTGAAAATCACTTCTTACATGCTATATGCACGTTCTTATTTTCGAGAGGAAAACCAAGAGTTATCTCTCAAAGTGTGAAAGCAAAATTTTTCACACCACTGAATATTATCAATCTTGCTTAAGATTGCTGGTGTCATTTTGACTTGTTTATCATAGTCTAAGGAATGATAGTAACTTTTAATTTTTAAATTGTATTTTAAGACATGAAAATGACTTAAACTTTCTGATTATACAGTTTCCTGAACATAAAATTGCAAAATGTAAGAAGTGGGGTAAGAAGTGGGGTAAGAAATTGAAATCCTTGTTTAGGGGAAAAATGAATGAGTTCTTTTTCTTTCTTTCTTTCTTTTTTTTTCTTTTTTTTTTTTTTTTTTGACCTGTAAATTGTATTGTGTAAAAAGGCAGAATAGCCTAAAGAAATCTTCCTGATGTATTACCTTCTGAACACTTTAAAGGAATGATTAAAAACCAGGCAAAGGAAACCTCCCTCCATCAAGTTTTCTGATTGTGTAAATAACTGACCTGAAAAGATTTAAGCTTGGCAATCCTGTTTTCCTTAATATAACAAGACTACAGATTGCATATCAGGAAGCCTCTATAGAACCTAAACAATGCTTCCTAGCTATGAAAAGCAGGAAAGGAAGGGTAAGAACTGTTTGAATGAAACCTTTACTTGTTTCAATTTGTCTCTCTTTTATTCTCAAGGGAAGGAAGACAGGGGACCCAAGAGAAACATGTTCATATCTTTGCACAATTTAGAGGCACTTGAACTCCTTTTTCCAGGAGTGCCCTAAATCCACTGCCCTGAGATGTCCTTTTCATTCCATCATTCTCCAGAGGCATGGGAATACGCAGTGCGGCAGGCAGCATGTCAGCAGGGAAGGAGACCAGCCTTCCCCAGAGAGCTCCAAAGTGCTTCAACACTGAGTAGAGGCTGAAGATTGCTGTCTGATTCAGTGCGTGGCCTCAAAATGATGCCTCCAAGTTCTCAGATATACATTGTATAGGCATGGCCAGGAAAGTGGATGCCACACAGGAGCATATATGTATGCCAAGTGGGAGTACATCTACCCCAACACACAGAATTAAACCATTTTGGTTAGTAATATACAAATAAAGGCTAAGACAGAACTAACTGAAAAACAAGACCGACTCTTCGCCATGGGAAAGAAATAATGAACACAGCTGGAGCTCCAAGTATTTGTTATAATAAATGTTTAACTGTTTATGTCAGAGAGGAGCGCCATGAGGAGGAGCTGTATCCCCCACACAGAACATCTTGTAGTCTGCTCATTTGTTTATTCACCTTGGGAAGATAAGGAGCCGGGAAGTCAAATCCCCTCAGGCAGGGAGGGAAAAAAACTTGAAACCAAGTCTCATAATTTAGCTTGGCTGAGGGCTCCTGGGGCAGAAAACTGACAACTACACTCCTGACAAATTACGTGACGCTAGCCCTGGAACTTGCTCTTTTCTTTCTTCCTTTCTATTTTCCATTTGATACTATTCTGTAAATTTAGGTCAGCTTTATGAATAAACTTAAGGAGACCAAAGCCATGTTTTTCATCAAATGTACCTAAAACTTAATTTTCATTCTGACTTCAAACATCAGGTTACTCCTCACTTTACAATTCTGTTGATATGAGCAATGAATACGCAAATAATGTCACTAGAAAAAGAATCTACGGAAATTTAATAGTGATGACTTTATTGGTGGATGGCTGCTTCCTACCAGGTTTTCCTCATCGGATGTAATTTTATAATTAATGTAAGAAATATTAACTGAATTCTTACTCTGTAGGAATAAATTTAAAAGTTCCCATATACTCCAAAAGATGCATACTGAAAAAGGAAAACAAATGAGCAAACAAACAAACAAAAAAACCTCAAGCAGAAACTGGAAAACGTACCAGATTTCAGTAAGTCTAAACTATACCTTCCTTTCCCTCCAGTAAGCAGATGAGAAATCTTTTGCCATCATTCTCCCAATGCCTCGAGGTTACTACAGTTCTATATGCACTTGGTGTCAGGGCCCTAGTTTCTCCTCACTGGAAAGCTGTCTCCATGTCTATGTTTTGAAGATGAATTGAAGAAATACTCTGTGATGTGAAATACTGGAAGCCAAGTAGCAGCTCTAATTCCTGCTCACGTAGTGAATTTATGAATTTCAGGGCTTTCTGCCCCAGAATTCCTAATATAGAGACTATTCCTAGAGTATTTATTTAAATAAAAGTACTTTGTAATTAGTTTTCATATATAATTTTACACACACACATAGATATACATACATGTTATGTGAGATAACTCCTTAAAGAATGTTACTGGCTGTAACAAGAAAACTTATTAGGTAATAGTACACACTAATGAAGAGAAAGATAATTAAAATTCTTAAAACTGAAACTGAACACTGAAAACTGGATGCTTACTATAAGAGTTTGAATGTCAGTTTTCTTTTTTCGATAGCAAGCAACAACAAAGAGCATTTAACCTAAATCCCATGGATGTAGAACAAAGCTTTCTCAGATCATTCCATCGCATGCTCCTGCTGCACTGACTGGAGCTCTTCTCATCAAGACTGTGTAAGCCAGCTCTCCACCATGCCAGCTATCTGGTTTGCTCAACTACTATGATCTAGTTTAAAATATAAGACATTAATGTCTGTTAAGCTCTATGCATTTACTTGGCAATAGAATCATAGTAAAACTAAAATACTGGAGTTATAATTTTTAATCCCGTCATATAAGAAAGATGAGAAAGAACTCCATGGTTCAAACATGCAAGAGTGTATTTTCCACTGCAAAAATGGCTTCCATAACCTTGAAGAATGTGTATGTATTTAAAACCATTTTTGCTTATCAGGAAAGCCAGTCAGCAATTATACCGAGGGAGGCTGTAGCTGACCAACCTTTGGTTTTGCCAGTAAGTAACATTATCCATCCTTTTTCTCGCAAGAAAATAAACAGTGCAACTTGAAATGGGATTACAGATTGGAAGCAGACAAAACATGCACCACTCTTTCAACGTACAGAATCACAAAACTCTACACAGCCTGCGTCCTATGCTTTTTAATGATCTAGTATCACATATTATTATTATCACATATGGTGAAACTTTTAAATTCTACGCATCGTGTAGAATACGGACAATACTGACATCTTAACTGTGGTGTTCATTTGTGTACTCTGGCCTGAGACGTCTCTTTAGCAACAGCCCATAAAAGGTGGAATGAAATCACATCACTCAAATTCCTTCCTCTGCTCTCCTCCCCCTTCCAGCCACCTTTAATTTGCTTCGCTGCAATAGGATTTTGTGATAGAAAGTTATTAAATCACCAAGCCCATGCCTTCTTTCTCTTGACAGCAGAACAGACTAAATGACCTTGGATAATTTCAATGAGCCACATCATAGTGCATAAAGGTAAAAAGATGAGAAAGAGAATAGCGTACAAGGAACTGGATAGTTGGATGGTAAAATGAGAAAGAGACAAAATAAACCCCAACAATGCAAGATAAGCTTTTGCCCAGACAAATGCAGTTATTTACTACCAGCTCTTTTCCAAAGCAAGACTACCTATGATCATCTTTTTTTTTAGTGCCTATTCTTTTTTCTCTTTTCTGTCTTATAACCAGAAGTGAAAAGCTTGATACAAAATGCAGAGTGGTTGCAGAGGGAATAATTTTGAGCATTACCTGATGGTTTCAGCAGCCCTGCCAGTACATCAGGAGCAGTGTGAGATTTCCTGGGGGTTCAAGGATTCAGTAACCTGATGTGACACTTTGTACATCACAGTCTTAGAGGATGATGAGTGATTTCAAGCTTGTCAGAATAAACCAAATGAGTTTACAGAGATTTCTCTTGCAGGTGTGCACAGGAAAGGTCTCATGAGAAAACGCTGGGAACATTTACAATTCTGGACTAATTTAGACTAATTTAGATTTTCTTTGTTTCTTTGA
>JAOWBP010003503.1:28408690-28425719 GCA_028571105.1 Tragopan temminckii
TTTCTGAACTATAGCATACTTCTATTACCTTTTACTGAATATTTTTACATTTGATTCTAGTAGAAGTCCCAGAACCTGTTCTTGAATTTCTGTTTTTGAACATGAGTCAAGCTAATGGTCATCAGTAGTTATGGCCTAGCAGTAAGTCTACTGATTGAAATTTGTTCAAGTTAAAGCATTTTTTGCTCAGCAAATCTACTCACCCCGACAATGCACTCCTTCGTCGTACCCATCAGAACAGTCATAAACACCATTGCAGAGCTGGGACAAGTGAACACATTTGTTTGTACCAATGCAGGTCATGTAATTCAGAGGGCATTTGAAATCTGCCTCTTCGGGACCTAAAAATAGACACAGAAAATATATTACAGAGACTTTTGTATCTGCAACAATGCAAAAAAAAAAAAGAAAAAAAAGAAAAAAAAAGAAAAAAGAGTCCTACATCGCATGCTATTTCCACTTGGAAGCTAAGGGCAACACTCCGTGTATTAATCCACTTTGAAGCTTTTTAGTACATCATCACTGCTGTAGTTTGGAAAATTAAAACCATCAAGTAAAGATTAGTGCAATTAAAAAGAAATCAGTGGGTCAGAGAGGATTACTTCCCAAAATGCAGGTTATAAAATATGGTGCTTTTTTTCATATTAAATTTCACATATGCTAAAATAAAATTTTACAAACTACAGTGTCACAGTTGTGCAATTGCCTTGTGAATCATTGCGTAGGATTTCTATGTTCATAACAAGAATATCTTAGTATTAATATTCACTGCTTTGCTATACAGATAATCTTAGCTCTCTATGAAAATACATATAAATCACAGAATCAAAAGATTGTAGGGGTTGGAAGGGACTGCTGGAGATCACCTAGACCTTCTGCTAAAGCTGGTTCCCTAGAGGTAAAGCAGGCTCCCTAGAGAATGCTCCATATTTATGGCTTCATTAGATCAGAGAAACTGCCCCTCCATCCCAAAAAGATGCTTGGAACCACACAGGATGACAGTGAGAGAACAGGGATGCTGTGGTTGCTCCCTTGGGGACACCAGCTCCTTAACTCTGAACTGTTAAGTACAAGGATTTTTGAGGCTCTTCTGTTTATCTCTTGGTTACAATTCTGACTGTTAAAACAAACAAACAAACAAACAAACAAACAGCTGACTATGTAATTTCTCATGATATGGACTTTCGGGCTTCTAACACACACCGGAGAATGTTTAGAAGTCTGAAGGGTGTAGCTCATTTAGAAGATGACTCATAACTTATGTGCAGTATATGACTAGCTACACAGAGACTGGAGGTGTGGAAATTGCCAGGAAGCAACTTGAACCTCCTTGACTGCTCACATTGGAGCTTTGGGTCTGTGCTAAACTGACAGCTTGTACCATTCCTCAGGGGAAATATAACCGAGGATGCACTGTGCTCAAGTGCAAGTTGTTTTCACCTTCTGCAAGGAGCTAGCTCTGAGATGAAGGGCAGAAGGAACAGAGAGAAACTGAGAACTGCTTCCTCCCTGGGAAAAGCTCAGTGCTGGCAGATCATGCCTCTTGGAGCTAGCAAGACAAAACAAAACAAAACTCCAGAGGGGATTTAGGATTTTTAAACACATTTAAATAGTTCTTAACATGGCCCACTAAATAAAAATGTTAACTTAAAAAACTTGCTCCAATGCAAGACATGAAGTAAAAACTTTCACTGCTGTCTTGTCCATCAGTAGGCTGCCCACCATTCAGAACAGGCACATGAAAGAACCAAAGCATAGAGGGAAGACTCTGATCACATCTTTGCCTCCCATATTGCTGATTAACAGAGAAGCTCAGCACTGTTTCTAGGGATAAAAATGTAATGCACACAGGGATGAATGCCTGGTGTCTGGAGGGCATCATTTTTATTATAAACACCATCTACAGTTTTTCAGAAAAACTTTATTCCTAAGATAAAGGGTTTAAATAGCTTCTGAATGAAAATAAATGAAACAACTATTCCCACTGTGTTTTAGGTTAAGGAAGTGCTGAGAAAATGTACAGACATTAAAATTCTTCACTAATAACATATTTTTCCTATGTTTTCTGTTAAAATTCAAGATAACAAGATAGTTGAGAGATGACCAAAGCTTTTCCTAAGTGTTCGGGCATGAAGACAGTACTAAGAAAACCTGCTGAGAAGGAGAGAGGCAAGGCAGCACAGAGTGGGGTCAATGCAGCTCTATCCCCTTCCAGCTGTGCACAGGAACATGGGGTGGGGTTTTGTCTTTTGGTGTTGTTTATGCTCAGCTTTTTGGCATTTTCTTTTCTCCCTTCCCTGGAGGTAGGACAGATCATCCCAAGAAGTACCCCACGCACACAAAGTTCACTGCTGTACCTCACTACTTCCACCAGTACTGGCCTCACTCTCAAAGAACCAAAATAAAGCAACAGAGAGCAGCCATGAGCTCAGTGTCAGAGAGGCCATACAAAACTGAAACATTCCATTTGATTCCCTTTTCAGTCCCATGAGGACTCGAAGGCACCTACAATGTAACGAAAGCAAACCAATGATCTAATTTGCCTGCTACAGCTTGTTTATTCATTGCTTTAGAGCCACTGTGAATAGAGCGTGAGGCAAAGAAAAAGACTTTTTCTTTAAAAAGTGAACATTCATAAAAAATTCCTTAGACCTGTGAACTATGGAAACCATGGCAGATTGCTAGAGTGCTTTCAGCATTCCTGATCAAACAGAAAATCCGAGTCCCAGACCAAGAAAAACATAAGCATATGTGCTTTTCTTCTAAAAATAATGAGTGAAAATAATGATTCTCTTAATTAACATTTAAAATCTCACCAGGAGAAAATCTGATAATCTAAAGATTTCGGTATTTCATTTTGACTTTATGCTCTTTCTTTTAAAATACAAAGATTCCTTCAGGACACAAATATACTGCAATTTAATATATATCCTCTAACTTAGAATCAATAGTAGCGGGGCTTCCTAAATTACATTTCTTTCAGGAGGAATAGTCAGATGGGAAACTGAAATACTGCTTGCTGTATTTTGCTTTCAGGACAGATTTAGTGCATCACTTGTGAAAATAAAAAGGTCAAGATTAGAAATGAATGACTTCCTACAGTGATTAAGATAAATTCATATATACTCTGTGTTTCTTTACTAGATGCTATGGAGATACAATATCTTTTGCCCAACTGACCTACATAAGAAAATTACTTCAGTCCAAAAGAAACAGAAGCGTCTGCAAAATGACTCTAAAAGGTACCAGGCCCCAGTTACCCAATGCCATCAATGAAGTAAGACAGCATGTCCCAAGTCTCAGAGCTGCCCCAATCACCCACAATCTTCACAACAACAAAAAACCCACTTAGCTAAACAACACTGCGTGTTGCTCTGCCTTCAGTGTAGCACATCCTTTTCCTCTGGAATTCTACCCCGCTGCTGCACTTTCTGAACCACCTTATGCAAATAGAGATGAGCAGCTTTTTATCTTGTTTACTCCTCTCCCCTTTTCCTTTAGCAGAAAGCCACTTCTGGCAGTTTTATCAAGTGAACTTTGGGAAAAGAAATTTTAAAGTGTTCTTCTTCAAAATAATCTCAGTGTATTTTACATCAGTGCAAGAATGCTGAGAATATAAAAGACGGATGGTGTCTTTTCTTTCCTTCAAAAGACATAATAATTCCTAGCCTTGCAGGCTGGTGAAAAAATAGTCAAAAGTAGTAGCTGTAATTATGGTAATACAGCATCCCTGTGCTTCACTCATACCACATCGACACATACTGGGTGGGGAGGATGGAAGGAGCAGCACAGCTCTATAAATTCACACTTAGGAAACAAAATATGTAGCCATAGTCAGCCCACAGTGGGTGCAGGTCAGGATCAGGCCCAGTGAGGGTGCCAGGCTCTGACACAACAGGGATGTGGGGAAAGCGTCATTGTTACTTTCCCCATGCTGGGCCTTGGGAGAAGTCAGGATGACAGCAGGAGGACAATGATTTCAGATCCAGATGCCTTTGGCTATTTTATCAGCATTACCATTTCTGATTTGGTCACACCATGCCAAGGCTCAGACTACCTTTGGAGCACGTGATGAAGAATGACAAACACACTGCATTGTGGTTTTGCCCAACCTGTGCAGTATACAGTGAATCTAGCTTCAGCCCAAGTGTCTTTCCTTCTACTTCTTCTCAGGGGCTGAGAAGAGTCCTTGGGCTGTCCTCCAGAAGCAGGGCACGGAATCGATCCCACACAACCTCTGCTTTCACACCAAAGACACACCATGAGAAGGTATAGAAGCCCACTGCAAAAACTAGCAGAGACATTTTATCACGCAATTTGACATGGAATCAGTCTTGAGGCGTATTTATAACCAACCCTCTACCTGTGTTGCTTCATGCTCATGCTATATTAAATTTCTAACTAGATAATGCAACTGGAAATGTTCAAGCTGATTATTTCCACTGGATTTTGTTATTGTAAGCAAGGTAAAAATGTTTTCTCATCAGCAAAAATTATGGATGAATGTTTCATTGTGTATGTTTCTTTCTAGAAACATCCTCCAAATTTAATTTAAGGTACAATATTCAATGCTAACTCCACAGTTACAAACTATGAATAAAAGATATTTGGCAAAGCCTGTAGAGATAGTCAGACAGAAGGAGGCATGCTATAGTTCTTAACACAAATTCAATGTCTATAAAAATTTACTGTAGTCAAAAACTAACCCTCACTTCTTTCAGACTCATTTAAAGATGCTCATATGTGACAGCTGTTTAAAAAAATGCAGCACAGCTGCTAGTTCTGAGTTTGGTGTTTTCACCTTTGTCTTTCTCAGGACAGTTTCAACAGAGGTTTTTTTTCTTACAACATCTCAGGTAAGCAGTTAGGTAGCAGTTTTAAATAACAGACAAGGCAGAGAAAAGTGGCACGTCCCTTTTATAACAAAGCATTTAATTTACTGGAAATCCGGCAATTTTCTAGCAGCTCTAACCCTGAGCTATCCTCAGCCACAAGAAACAGTTATTCCAAATCATGAGATGTCTTCAAAATTTACATTGTGTTGTACATCAGCTGCCTTGACAGTGAGCAACTACCTACACAGAATCTATTCTGCTGGTTCAGTGCTGTGTAGGTGGGAACTCTGGAAAAAGAGCTTTGTCCTGGTGCCCACTTGAAGCAGCAATCCAGCAGTGGACAGAATCTGACCCAAAGATAATATTTGTAATGATGCAAATTCAGAGTTGTCCAAAATGACTTTTCCTGCTGTGACTGCAGTACATATTCCTCTACTGAAATTTTAGCACAGAAACTACTAAGATTTGCTCTGAAGTATTGATGAATGCATTTGATTAATGATTGTAATTAAGCCAAAAGGGCCCAACGTTTAAAAAAGAATAATCCATACAACTGGTTAGATCTCTGCATAAATACAGGCTAAGATGAAAGTACTCCCCCATAACACAATATAGTGCATGGTTTGTCAAACAGACTTGTAGGATTATGAGTCCTGCCCCCCCCCCAGCCCTCCTTAACGCACTTCTATAGCATTGCTGCCGCTCCATGTCTACTGTGTACTTGAAGTGCAGTATGAGATTTTTTTTGAGATTGAAGTATTGATTAAAAACCTTAATGCTTATTCTTTAACATAGCTCTTGGCAACAAGAAACCACCTGCCACATGCAGCCAAACATGAAACTTCTGGTATGGTGTTACAAGTCACCCATACTGTGTTATCATTTTCTTGTTGTCCATATCATTGTCAATAACTGGATTTTTAAGAAGTGCTTATCTTTTATAGAACCTGAAATTACAACATCACAAAGTAATGAGATGTTTCTGGCCCTACCAGGACAAGGTATTTAGGGCTTAGGGCCGAATTCTGACCAAAATAAGATGCTCTTTTTGTGGAAAAACTAGAACTCAATGTGAACATGAGACTATTCTTCATAATTTTCATAATTAATGTCTGAAAACTTCCAAGAGGTTGAATACTACAGATTTATTTCCTACAGTTGTAGGTTGAAGTGTTGAGTTCAAAATAAACACACATCATATTCCATGGTATAATAATTGTCTGAAGAACTCATTCTTACACAGACATCATACCTTTAGCACAACTAAATCTACAATTTAAATACAAGACATTAAAATAAAAGCATAAACTTATGGAAATTACTTAAAAGTTTTATTCTCTGATACATATATGCAAAGGACTTCATATTTAATAAGGGCTTATGTATCATAAGTTAGTCCTTATTCATTCATTGTTTCTCTTACTTATTCTTGTGCTTTATTCATCCACAAAGTCTGACAGTAAGTTTGAAGTAACCTTTGACTAGCTTAGGCATTCAGCTGTCCATAAGAGAATAATAATAAACACTTATACTAAGGTATAGACAATTGGAAAGAAGAAAGCAGGCTAAGTAGTGTGCTGCTGGAGGCAGAATAATAGCTGCAATCTCTGATCTCAAAAACACAGTATATCCTCTACAAAATAATGTTGAACCAAGAGAACAGCAGCAGTGAGTAGGACTGTGAATGTGCAAACGAATGAGCATATCTACTGTATGCTATGATAACTTTAAACATAAGAGGTGAGGTTGCTAAAGACTGTAGAAAACAATATTGGAAGGGGGGGAAAAAAAAAGAGAGAGAAAGGGAGGAAGAGAGAGAAAATGGAACTTCAGAAATCAAAAGCTTGATTTGAGTCATCTCTGAAATCAGTAGTCCATATTGATTCACAGCCCCCACACACATCCAGCTCTGAGTGCCTCAGCTCTCTCCCTAAAGGCAGGAGTACAAACACAGTCAGCTCTCTGGTACCCACCTCACTCCCTTTTCAAGAGCTTTGGCTCTTTCTGCTTTGTATAGGAAGAAACACAGCTGTCTAAACCCAAGTTTCCCAAATCCAGTCAAGTATTTGCCTTGATCTTAAGTCTGCATTTCACGTGCCAAGATTTAATTTAGTCATTCAAGAGCTCCTAGTGAAAAAAAGAAGGAAAAAAAAGGAATTTGTTTCCAAGGGATGACTTACAATTTGTGTGCTATTGTAGACTAAATAGTTCAAAAGGTTACCCATCTGTAAAGCTTAACAAGACTCATTCTTGCATGTAAAACTCCGATTTTTATAGTCCTGTGATGGACTTTCAGTAGCAGCAGTAGTATTTCATACAAATGAATGCAGAGGTGCAAAATGCAGCATACTAATATTGGGTTTATACAACTCTACAGTTCCACGCCTTTTCTTCTTATCTGTGTGCTTTTTGTAAGTACTAGAGAAAAGCAAACAGCAGACAGCCAAAACCTAACATTATACGCTAAGTTTAATTGTTTAAGTACTTCTTTCTGTTTAAAAACAAGAACACTGTTTGCATACTCTCATTACAATGACTCTGACAGTAGCTGTATTTGAGACTTCTCTCCAGTAAACACTTTTTCTTTGGCTGTGTTTTTCCTGATCACTGGTTTCTGTATGTCAGACACTTGCTCACCTTCACTACACAGAAGTAAATAATTAACAGAGCCACAGGACTCATACCATTTACTGCATCATAGCTGGTAGCCACTGGAGAGAAGTAGGAAAATGATGTTAAAGATTACACAAAGGCTGACAAAGAGCTAAAAGAGGTAGAGAGAAAATCTTTATAAAATAGCTCAGCTTTAGATCATTATCCAAAAACCCCTCTGGGCACATTTGGGCTTGGACAGGGCTGAAGTCAGAACGCAGCTCTTCTGCTGATCACACCAAAGGGGCCATCACAATTGGGACTTCAACTTAAAAGCGATTTTTGCCTGAGAGGAATCTACCTACTGAAGCAGTAATCTGATTGATAATAGTAAAATCAGCTCTTAATAACAAAACCCATCTAGGTTCCTCAATGCAGCTGGGCATCTTGCATCCTAAAATTACCTCAAATGGAAATTTCACCTGTCAGAAGACTGTGTTTGTGAATAAAGCCAAAACCCATCTAATGCAATAATTCTACAAGACTGGACGTTTTTTCCTCTCACTGAATAACTCTTAAATTATCAATTTCAGGGTTCAATCACTTGAGAACATGCTTTTATAATTTTTTTTAAAGCATAGTTAAAGATGGTCAGAAAGATTAATGGTGGTAAAAGGAACACCAAAGCTTACCTGCCTATCAACTTGCACTATCTTAATCGAACTGTTAAAAAAAAAAAAAAAAATTCCTCAGTACAGTCAGAAAATACTAATAAAAGTATCTGGTTCTAGAGAAAATAGATTGGTGTCTCAGAGGAGAATGAAGAATCCACAAGAGGACATCCATACCACGAACTTTTCTGGAAAATCAGGTCTTATCTCTTATCTTGCAAGACTCAGCGTGCCAGCGGTGTTTGATTAAAGGCAACAATAACACAATTCTCACCATTACAATCTTCCATCACAACTGCCCAGCATAATATAGTTACGCTTCAATGAGTTTTAGTATTTTTATATACTTGCTCAATGACCGCAGCTTCAACTTCTGCAGTAAAACTTACCCACACAGACAGCAAGAGAATTTATGTTCTTTGCTAGAGTCCCTAAAAATTAAAAAAAACTAAAGCACAGTTTTACTAAGCTGCTGTATGTAGGATGCATCAAAATATATAGGATGATTTTTGTATGTATCTATAATTAAACAAAACCATTGTTAATGCATATTTCCTAACTATTTTTGGAGAACAGACTATCAAATATTTGTCAGAGCAGGCTGCTGGAAGAAGTGAAAAAAGAGCTCTCAGTTTTCCAGAAGCAAAAATAATTAATATTCTTTGTATTTGGAGAAACAGAAACGCTTTTTAAATGAATTTTTGGTGAATTACTGCAGCACACTAAAGCAATACTTTATGATCAATGAAGAAAGAAATGAGTATTTTCTTATGAAGACGGCCATACCACATTAGTTGTAAGGAATCTATTTTTAATATGGAGATTTTTACTTAATTAGTGTCACACATCTCAGGGTTGTCTTGTGTCAACTCTTGTAATGACTTGACATCTCTGAGTAATACAGAACGGGTTGCTAATAGAGTCTCAGTTTGAGAAAAATGATAATGCAGTTGAACAAAGAAGTGTTAATTACTTACACAATTAAAGTACCTAATACCAGCAATATTGTAACCCATCAACATTTATGTTATAGATATTTACATATTCAAAGTGTATAAATATAAGTAGATAAATGCAGAGAGATGGTTACAGAGCAATACGGGGGTATAATACAATGGCTGGATGCATCACAGAATGATCTCTGAATCTCTACAGAATACCAGTTCTGCCAGACATTATTAAAGCCTGTTTGACTACATTTACACATATTATCCATCTATATGTGTTCCATTCTATCACGTTCGAGCTCAGCTCTTCATTAGACTGTGGAAATTCTATTAAAATAAGGGAATAGTAAGAGTTATTTACTGTATCATAGCTGTAACAAGCTCTGGAAATGTGATGAAAATCCTTCTATACCACACATCTTATGAGCATTTATGCATGCACACACAACCTCAGAAATGTCTACGCACTGAGAAGGAGTTTACCAAGTTCATATTTGCATCAGCAGAACTGGAATTCAAACCTAGAAATAGTTGTCAAATCACAAATAACATGAAATATCCCACGTCTACCCAGATTTATCATATAAAACAAGTGTTACGAAAATATGAAAGGATTGGAGCATACACTGATTTTAAACAGCAAAAGCAAAGTCTATCTTTCTTGCAATACATTAAGGTTCTTTAGTAGATTGTGTTAGCATCTACATGCATGTTTTATTTATGATTTTTTGGGGAAATTTACCATTAAAATGCATAACTGTGTTCTAAAACTACATGAAAATTTAGCTTAAAGGGCCAACACTTTCTAAGTGTTTGAGCTTACATCTGCATTACTTATTCATTTTAAAGATTATCTTATATGCTTAATTCAGCTTTACTGCAGTAACTTAGAAATGCATCTCATGCATTTTTTAAAATGAGCTAGGTAGTTTGCAATCAAAGTTATTCATTTTTATTTTGTACACAGGTACATAAATGTAAATTACCACTAATTAAAATAAATTGTGTGGCTTATTTTTTCTTCTGGGGTCATACACTGAGATTATGAGAGCCAATTTTAATTGTTTTGAGTACAAAATTTAAGACTATTAAGAAAAAGATTTCTTGGGCTATACACGCTGTCAGGTAAGAATTACAGGGTTTCATATTGCTCAGATACTGAAGGTCCTATTTGATTCAATCATTGGATTATAACTACAAAATTACCTGGAATGTTTTATTTTCAGATGAAAAACCACATAAACCATCGTGCATGCCAAATGAACATGGTTGTGTTGGACTCCTCTGATTGCTGTTTCCTGTCTCTCACTGCATACCTACACCTCTGCTTCCCTACAAACAACCATAGGTGAGTCAAAACTCAATCAGGCCAAAAGTTAGGCTACCTGGTAAAAATATGTATATATCATGTATTACTTATAGGAAACATGAAATTAGTAGTTTAGAGAGGCATATAACAGGCTTTGCTGTATGATACTGCTCAGAAAGAAAACATGCTTTATACGTTTACCAGTGAAAATAACTTTCTTCCTCATTTCCTACTCTTTGAAAGATTTTTGAAAGATTTCTTACACCCCAGTGTCTCATATTTCCTTTCAAAGTAAAGAAGCCAATGTTGTCCACAGTTTTTTCTTTAACATCAGTAAGGGCTTTTATAAACTTTTAATTTTGTGCCTATTTGTTACTGCTCCTCTTCACTACTGCGTATCTTCATAAGCTCTTAAGTCTCATCTAGAGCAGATGAGGCTTGCGGGGCGAAATCAGGAAACAGCTGGACAACTAAATCCAACATTGTGATTGGAAAGCCCTGTCCTGCCCTGCGAGAAACACCCATTTTCCCTTCCAATGCCTAAATGCATGAAATAGCTCTAACCAGTGATGTTTTCAAAGCACACCAGGTAGGGATACCACCTCAGCTCCCACAGACTTTAAGTTCATTTCCTTTGATTAACTCCAGTAGTGATAAACCTGGGCTTATAGAGATGCAACTATATTAAAGCTGGTTCTCAAAGGCCTAAGGCAAAGAGGAAACTGAATATAATTTCTTATTTCCTAGCCAAGAAATGAATTGTAGGTTAAGAAGGATGTGAGCCTCTAACAGACTGAAGAATTTCCATTGTATTCCTCTGTTTTATACTAGAGGTAGGGATATTAACACAGTTGTCTACTTGAGAGCTGTCCATTTGCTGTACAAACCCACACAGCAGAGCTGTTTGTATGTGCATAATAGTTAAGAAATAGAAGGCCTGCAGGGATCCAAGCCTCTGCCAAACTACCCATTTTTGCCTTGTTAGTCTTGTGTGAAGATGAAAAACCATCAGATCCGCTCTCTAGCGAACTCTTCATTTTTCTCTGACTAAAAACCAAGCCCAGACCCACAGTGTTTGTTTTACTGTCAGCAATCGCCCGCTTCTTGTGACAATTTTTGGATGCCTTCCTAAACCTAACATCAGTTAACAGGATGATTATTTATCTCCGATTTACTGTTTCAGAAATGATGTTTCATTTTTGTGCTACTGAAGTTTGTTTCGGTTTTAAAAGAAAGTCGAATATATCTTCCTTCTGCTCTTTGACATATATCTCTCAATTATAAAGAGTATAAGTAAATATTGGAGTTGGAGAGAAGTAACTTTTATTCTTGTTTATTTTCACAGAAGATTTCTGCTTTCCCCATGATTGTGATCATTAAAAATAAGAGAAGCCCACACCATAAGGAATGGACCCAGACTCTGGAACTCTCTACTACAACAAACACTTGAAAAGTGATGTTTTTCCCTTTTTCTCTGCTGTTGTCCTTTGGATGCTTTTATGGGGAGGAAATATATCAGTGTGCTGTTGGGGGACTTTTTTCCCATCTTTTGTTGTCTTTGCCTCCTGGTGGTTTGGGGTGATTTGGGTGGTTTTGCATTTATTGTACACCTTAAAAGAAAGGCACTGAAGCTCACAGTGTAAAAATATTGGACCCATTTTTCCTTGCAGATATGGTGCCTAACTTTCAGATCTGTTCTTCGGAATCTTAATTCCTCCAACTTTGCTCACATTGGGCATGCTTCCAGGTAATTCTCCTTTATCAGGGGAACAAGTAAACCTCCTGGCCTTTGTACTAGCATCCAAATACATTTCAAGGACTTTTTTTTATGTTTAAACAGAAGTGCCTTTCTCATTTACTTTCAGAAAACCACAGTTGAGAGTCTTCTTACTCCAGGCAGTGGTTTATATGTGTCTTGGAACATGAATTTTAGTTTAAGAAGTTGTTTCCCGTCACACTGCCTTCTGAGTAGTTACAGAATCCATTCCTAAGTACTGATATTAAAGATAAACAAACAAACAAAAAAAAAAACAAATCTGTAATGGTACAAACTCGTATCAGCATAGTAAAAATAAAATTGAAAGTATAGAAAAGGATCTCACATAATAGATAAGGAAATAGAAGCAAACAGCAAATGGGGAAAAAAATACCAACAAGATCTATAGCTATTCTAAAATCATTGTGATTTTTTCCTACAGTGTTTGCTGAAAGATTTTGATTAATGATTACAAAAATAGCTTCTTCCTAATTTAAATGAGCTGAAAATGTAAGGTTTTACATATCTCACTACAACACATAATAACTGTATTTATACGTCTACAAATTAATTTGTAGAGCCCTGTACAAGTTCCAAAACCTTGTAAGTGCTCAGATTGCTCCCCTGGCAAATTTTCTGGTGTGCAGACACAAGCACCCTTCAACTGAAATATTTTCAATCCAAAGACTAAGTAAACTTTAGTTCCCAATTAAGCCCTTGAAGAAACTGCCACGTTTTCTGAATAAAGACATCCATAGATTTGCATGCCTAAAGACAAAACCCTGGTCTGAGTTTCCAAAATCCTTTTGTTCTCGATGAATTATTCAAAATATACATTTTACACCCACAAAATTGATGCGTCAGACTATTGAAGTTCTGGACATCCTCTGCCAGGATTTTAACTGGTTTAACAAGTAGATCTCAAGACAAGAACAGCATTTTGCACATCATTCAGCTTCTTTTCCAGGGGCGTTCCATTATTTGATGACTAACTGATGTGCTGAACATCCTCTTTCCCGTTACGCAGTTTGACTTTTACACTGGTTTGGGAAAGCGTGAGCCAGCTTTGCTGTAAGTGCTGCCGTGCCATAGAGGTAATGGAATTCATGCTTGGCCTATTGTGCAGAACTGTCAATTTCACTCCTGTACGGCTATTTCATAGAAAGGCTTTTAGTTCACAGTAAATCTCTTCCTTTTCTGAACAAGAACTGCAAATTATACAATTAGTGTCCTTTTATAACTGAAGAAAGAAATCTAAATGTTAACTAAAACCATTTTTTCTTCTTCATGTGCATTACTATAGCATCTCCAGCTTCTTGGGCCACGTTATTATTTTTTTCTTCACATTTCACATTTTATCTTGCTTCTATTTACTACCAATACTTCATTTTTCTGAACAGTTTTGCATTTCTGTTTCCACCAGTATCCATAAGCCCCTGTCCCATAGCAATTCCAATGACAGAGCACATTTTACCATTTTTCTCTCAAAATGGAGATTTCCCAACAAATCTCAGTAAATACAAAGAAATGAAGGAAGACTTTTGCATGAGCCCTTTCTTCATTTATGGAGGCTGACATCCTTTTCCATTTCCCCTTTTTTTAATAAAAATTATCCTATATTTTCCATTACTAATCTTCATTAACTGTTTTGCTGCAGTTCACTTTTTACTTTCAATGTAAAATTGGAGTAATAAGAAGAAAATTCTTTTGCTATTTTGTGAAAATGCCCCCCAAAACACTGCAAGCAAACTCACATTTATCACCTAGGGCAGAAGGCACATGGACTTAGGTTTCCACAGCCTTGATGAATACACTGGCCACTGTATTATTCAGTTCTCCATTACACCATAACTTTCTTAACTATGTTTAATTAAAACTACTATCATCCACACACTGTGTCTATTTCAGCAAGCACCGTCTCCTGTTCCCCAGCAAAACTAACAGACTCCGACACAATTCTTTGCCTCACACAAACCGTCCTTTTTAGAATATGTCCTAAATATCTGCACTGTCCATGTTTGTAGCTCTTGGCTCACATCAGTAAAGATCAGTAAATACAATAATTTTGTTCTCCTTTATTTTTAAGAGGAAAGCTGAGAGCACTTTAGCTTTTCATATACCACCTCGTTTGTGCTGGACACATGCCATAGTCATATAAATACCTGCAGAAAGAAACTCATTTGATAATACTATACTTTATCATTTGACACTCTTGGTCTTTAAATCACTTGTCTTTCCTGGTTTATAACCCTATTTACCCTCATTTGGAAGAAATCATCCTCTTTTACCAGACTTTTTTCACAATTTACTTTAAGTATAGCACGTATGTGAACTGAAGAAAACAAATAATCAATCTCCTAAACGACCTGGAGTCTTCTGCCACCTCCCAACCCTTCTCCTATGAACAAAGGGTAGTGTAATCAGGTAGGTAACTTTTAAATCATGAACAAGTGATGCAGCAAGAGTTATTTTAGCCTTGACAGGCAACTCCACCCTCCCTGTCATGCACCCGTTACAATTCAACAAAATGAAAAGCAGTTTTCAATGGGGAGAAATTGATTTTATGCCTGCTCTGAACTTGGCAAAACTGACTCATAAAGATAGGGGTAGTTTGTGTTTTGTTGTTTTTTTGTTTTTTTTTTCCCCAGGTTTTGAAACGTCTTAAAATGAATTTTTATTATTTTTTTTTTCACAGCCATCTCACTCCAGGTTTTATGAAAACTAGTTCTCACTATCAAAGACTGTTTTAAAGTCAGAGGCAGAGTCCTACAGATGCACTCACAGAGCTGGCAACCAAATGTTTTAATTCTCTCCATGTTCTGCTTAGAAAACTGTAAGTAATTAAAACCACTCTCTCCTCCTGCACACTATCTTGCAGATACGATGTCTACACAGCTTTTTCCTTTTACAGGAGCTTGAGAGGATCAAAATGTAGTGGTGTGGAGATGCTGAGAAACCAGCACAATCTCCATCATCCCCCTGGTATGGCAAAGTTTGATCATTTTCATCAGGTGCTTCAACACAACAGTGTACTGCATGTCAGGGAAACGGATTCTTGTGTCTCCTATTCAGCCAAGCATGTCATCCTTCAAATTTGCATATTTTTTTTTTCAAGTGGCAATGCTGTAACCACTAGATGAAAATTTCTAAAGCTAGAATGCTTGTTTGAAGGCTGTCTTGTCACAAGCAGCTACGTTAATTAAAGTAGAAAATCCAAATGCTTTTATACTTATTGATGCTTTGAAGGAATTGAAGATTTGACAAGCTGCTTTTCCAGCTGTTATCTCACTTTTTCACCTAGTTCTCACTGTGCCTTCCCACAAGTGTTTTTCCTTTGACCTAAAGTGATATACAACTTATCTACGTTCAGCAACTGAGAAGACTGCTTGAGTGATTTGCCATCTGTTTCCATGCAGCTGCAGATCTCTCCGTCACCCTTGATCTGAGGACAGTTGTTGACATACACAGAGATGCAAATGATTGTCAGATCCAACTGTAATCAGTCCTTTAAAAGATTCAGTGAGCTGCTGAACACAGATACCATCTCAAGAGAGAAAGCCCCTCAGTGCATAGCAGTTCACTGACACTTATTTTTCAGGCCAGCAAAACAATCTGAGACTTTTACCCTGTTTGGTGTTTAATAAAAGAAAAAAACACGAATCTATAGGAAAAAAAAGAAGAGGAAAAAACACTGCAATCTGAAACTTATGCCCTCACCAGGAAACAAAGACAAATAAAAGTAAACTAAAAGACTAAAATGAATTCTAGAGATAAGCTGCACTTCATCAGACTTCTCAGTAAACAAAAGTTCTCCATACCCATAACCTTTAATTTTATTCTGATTATCTTAATTTTATCATAGCTATCCGAATTATTATTAAAAGACACTTACATATATACATATATATATATCAAAAGCTTGCTCTGTCCCTTATGAAATGGGTAAGCTGAATTTTAGACCTTGAAAATTAGAAGATATAAGTGAAGACAAGGATGTCTCACTACTCAATAAGGACACAGAATGGATCTGTCCATTCAGATAGGCACGTGGATGAATAAGCAAGCAGAACGGCAAGCAAAGACAAATGATGTATTGAGAAATGGTTTATGTTTTTCTTCTTTTTTTTTTTTTTTCTTTTTTCTGAATTTCTGTTCTTATACTATCTGAAATCTGCTTAGAAGGACAGACATTGTGAAAGGAATGGAAAGCAGAGAGTGAATAGAGAAGTATACCCATCATCGATTTCTCTCTTCTGCATTAGATGAGGGAAAAAAAAAAAAAGGAAGACGAAAAGCACATGAGAACACCATTTACATTGATAGAGACAGGCTTCAGAAAGAAAAAGGCAAATGTTCATAAAAAAGATACAAAATAATGCATGTGAAGTCATTTTAAGAGGATGAAGAACAGCGAACACAGGAAGGATGAAGATCAGTAATTGCATTTATAGGAGAAAAACGCTTTGAGAATACTGGGTTGGATAGTATTTTAGTGGACAGGTGTTCAGGAATAGCATCTGCCTTTATGTTGCTGACCCTCTAATGAGGCTTTTAGTCAGGAAACCTCTTCTCAAAACTAGTACGAAGCCACAGAGGCCAAGGCTGTGGTGTCTAGAGGCACCTTATCTGGGCATTTAGCAGTTTCATTTGAGCAAGCAGACAGTGCAATTAAATGACAAAAGTCACTGAACAAAAAAAACTATTCCAGAAATAAATAAATGAATAAATAAATAAAAACAGCCCAAAAAGCCATTGTGACAGCAAGCAGAAGGCACAGCAACAAAATACAAATAACTGCATCTGGGTTTATATTATATATCAAGTATCTGGGGTTCCACAAACTGGATCATCACATGCTCATCAATAACACTATTTCAGAGATGTAATTATTTCAGTAAAATTAAAAAAGCATGAAACTT
>JAOWBP010003503.1:28441944-28477133 GCA_028571105.1 Tragopan temminckii
AATGCAAAACAACCACCTTCCCATAGCTGTTGTCTCTTTTATTATTTTTAATTAAACTAGTAATGCTAGGTGTCTCGTGCTGAACTCAATAAAGAATGCCAGGGTACATTCAAAACATGCTCTATAAGCTCTGCCTTTCCACATCCAGGTTTGAAGATTTAATCTGTGAGTATCAGACAGCAGTAAACAAGAAATAACTTATTACCTGAGTATTGTGCTCAGGAAGGTAAGACTCATTTCAGTACCTACAAACAGTTAAAACACCAAGGACAACTTAAAAGGTGAGGAAAATTTAAGTAAAAAGATATGTAGATAGGAGAGAGCAGGGTGCATCTTTTCTTCATCAGTTACACCACTCATTAGAATTTGTGATTGAATGTTTTTATCAAGCAGTGATATTGGTATCAAGTGAAATATTCTGTTAAAAAGGCACATTTTACAATGCCATATCATAACAACTTGCTAGCTGGGTTTCATCTGTTATCGACTGGATGAGATTTTCATATCTGCATGCAACCATTGGAATTTCAGAGAACCTGCCCCCACTTTTCCTTCTGAAGCTTTATGTGCTTTCCATTGCTAAGAATTCAGAACATAATCAGTAAATAAGTGTTTGAAAGAAAAACGGTTTAATCTCTGTTTTAACAGCTATTTAATCATCTATGAAAATTATTTATTTATGCATTAATAAATAGCTTCAATGGGAGAGAATGGGAATAGCTGGTGGGCCAGTGGCAGAAAGATCTCTGGTGCTGAAAAAGAAAACATGCTGAAGTACAGAGGCTTCCATCATCATGATCACATGTAAGCCGTAAGCCATGAAGTCACCTTTTGTATTTCCTCTTCCATCTTAACAAAAAGTGCCCTGGAAGCAGTTCATAAAGCTAAACTAACCAAAAGAAAAAAGGCATTTTGATACTAGAAATCCAGAGATCAAGTCATTCTGTATATTAAACTACTCCTCCTCCGAAGTGGAGTAGATGTTATCATTACAATGGACATCACAAATATATTTAGATACGAAAATGCTACCTATTTATAGAAAAAAATAATTAGATGTAAGTGCTCATAACAGATCACTGGACATTAGTGAGATTAATCAATCTTTGTTTTAATTTTAATGGGAATTCATTTTGTCTGAAGTTCAGAAATGGAAACAGTAAGAACAGAACGCACGGGTTTTATTAGCAGCTGTTTTTAGAAAATATTTCCTAATGCCACCTAATGAAGTCAGTGATCCAAGAAAGCTAGGAAAATCACTGAGCAAAGGAATGAAACTGCTGGTATTTATTAAGCCTCTCAAAGTTTTTGTGATAAGAATACTGTCATTCATAAAAAAATATTCATTAATTTTCATCCTTCTCAAAGCACAGACCAGAAATAAAGTATTTTTAGAGGTCGTAAAGTTGAGAGCAGTGAGCTCACACAAATGAGAATTATTAAAATAGGAAAGAAACTAGTGTTGTTTTTGTACCTTACACTTGAACTTAATCTGTGAAAAGCTGTTTTTCCACAACACCAGTGAGGCAACAAGCCAAGAGTTTAAACACATCAAGTGAGAGAGATGTATTCACATTACCTTGTTTGCTAGGTGCAGCAAATATTTGCTTTAATTTCCAAGAACTGCATTGCTGCAAAATTTATAAACCCATTGAGTATAAAACCTCTAAATTGTATTATCTGGTTCATTTAAAATTAATTTGATATGCTACTGAAAAAGGGAAAGACTAAACATGGCAGTGATACACACCAAGTCACATAACACAACCTGTTTGGTTTTGCTTTCTCTTGAACAGCACCACATTTGACAGTGATTCAGTTCTGAAAAAGCTGCTTTAAGACTTTCTCTGCCCTTTTCCTTCTCTAACCTATTGTTTTTTTACATAATTTAGTATAATGAATACTGAGATGTAGGTATTCACATATTCCGCAGTTACCCCATGAAAATTTAACATTTCTAGAATTAGACACTTAAATTTAACCATTTACCAAAAGGTTTCCTTTCTGATTTGTGGACTTACACACACCCCATTTTTAATCTGGCTTAAGTGCCTGTTTCTTTCCCAGTCCTTCCAGGATACCTTTGTTGCCTCTTTTCTCCTAACTCCACTTTACATATCTTCCCAACTGAATGCTTACACTTCCACCAGCCAGGTACCTTCCTGTCTTAAAGCACTGCCCCTTGACTACAGGCCACAACGGTCAAGCCGCCTCAGCTGCCTCCATTTGAGAGGTTAAAAGACTCAGTCACTTCAGATTGTTTTTTGAGATTCTGAGTTTGTTAGAAAACAGAGTAATGGCCAACTCCTAAATAGAATTCATGTCACATGCAGATAAATCTGCTGCATTTTAACCACAAGGCATTTTTTCATTAAGAATAGTTATTAGAAATATTTCTTGATTTCTGTCATAAAGCTTTTATTATTATTATTATTCACTTTAATCTCTCATGGTTCTACATTAGCTGATAGAAAATAAGTATTTTTATCTAATTAAGCACTTTTAAGCAGCATTACGCTTGTGAAATGCTGTTCTGGAGCACAAAACAGAAATAAAATAACACAGCATAAGGTAAAGGTCACCAACATTAGCTTTTAAAATATGCACCTACAATTTTACCTAAAGAGGTCAGGGCATAATCAGCCAGTGAGCTCTGAAGAAAGCACTACAAAGCATTCCTGGTGGTAATAGAAGCACCAACTCACCTGAGCTTTAAATGCTTGAATGGGAGGATGGTGTGTGATATTAGAAACCAGGAGCTAAAAAAATCATATAAATGGGAACTGGAACAACACTCTAGCCATGTTTAATCCTAATAGCAACACAAGAAGAGTTCTTCACAGTGAATTCCCCAGGTTTCTGGAAATCTACATTTTGTGTAAATGAATGAATAAAATAAGAGGGCTATGCAGAGAATCTGAAGTTTCATGAGACTTTCCACTTTGGTCATTATATTTCATAGTGACAGATATATACTGCATATATACTGCAGGAAATCAGAACGGTTAGTGAAAGTCACCTCTCACTTCACTATTTTACCTCTTTTCTCTAGTTTTATAGTACAATTCCTGCTAGAGCAGCTTCTAGGAATATCCAAATCTACAATGAATCTGAAATCTGAAGCACAGCTTGCCTGAAAAAGGAAATGGAAGGGGCAGAAAATGAAGGATGCCAGTATCCCTTGAAATCTTGTGGATGCAAGACCTAATGCCTAAGTTGGTCAGTTTCGCATTTCAGATGGCTGGGCTTGATAGTACTAGGTTTTGAAAGATAAAGTTTGCCTTGAGAGACAACAAACAAAATATGGAAGCTATCAGGCTGAGTTCAGTGATGTAGATGTAGAGCCAAAGTAAGTGCTAATGCTGCCCACGCCACAGGGGCTGCAGAACAGCAGAACTAATTCAGCTTTCCTTCTTTTCTGTAAGTCACAATGGCTGCCACTACCTTGTTTGCAGCTTCTCAGAAACTGTTACATAATGGCACTTCCACCAGGAGTCAGGTAAAGCACTTTACTGTAAGAAAAAGTGCTGGTGCAGTGGCCATTTTATTTATTTTGAAGGCCAAAAAACACACACAAAAAAACCAACACTTAGGATTGAGAAATATTAAACATACATTCTTTTCTCCCCCATTTTTCTTAGCCCAAATAGAAACATTTTACCCCAGACACTTGACACAGACAGTCATTACTTTTATCACTGAAACAAATATCATCTCCAAAGGGAACTCTCTACAATCTTCATTTTGTGGTTTTCCTTATCATTTGTAGAAATCTATCCTATATTGCAAATGCTTCCTACAAACACCTGTGGGTTTCAAATTGTAAATTAGGAGCTCTATTTCTCTGCAGTACCACAACAGCAAAACAAAACACCAGCAGGACACCAGATGTGAAAAAGACAGGATTTGGCTCGTCAAGAAGGATTTGGGTCCCATCCAACAGTGAGGGAAAATTGAAGCTTCTACGACTTTCTTGAACTCTGTTTTACATGAAGTGGCCTATTCACTGCTTTTGCTTTCTTTTTATCTAAACAAAAGTAGGTTATTTAGACTGATATGCAGTTCACTCAAAGAAAATTAATAAGTGAAGAATTGTTTGACAGCACAGAATATTTTCCCCCACTCTAGAAGTGCATTCCCTTCATTTTCCTTCGAGCATTAAGACAGACAAATATTTGGAGACATGTAAACTGAGTGACTATTTCTAAGAACACTTTGACTAAAACTTGTCATTTGCATAAGATCATCGTTCTTTCTAGTTCCTTGGAGGAGTGAAAATAGCCAAGAATGTGCACTTTTTTTTTAAACTGTATATAATAACTTATGTGACAGTAAGACAGAACGAACAACTTCATAAACATATGAAAGTTACTGTCGTAGCTTTCCCATCTACCATATTCTCTTTCATCAGAGAGAAAATGGCTAAATTACCTTTCTCATCCATGGCAAACTGTGAATAAGAGCTCTAGAAGTCACCACATGCTGAGAAGAAAATACAGTCCAGGTGCCCCTGGTTATTACTAGCTGTCAAGTTTTTTTTTATTATTCTAAGAGGCCTGTAAGACTTCATTATCTGATTTTACAGCAGTGCTTTGCTGATAACAAGTAAAATCCAAAAAAAGAAAGCACAGAGAAATGAAATTGTGCATGTTGGGAGGCAGCAGGCTGGCCATCCCAAGAGCAGAATTCTCTCCCCAGCAGTGAGGTTGGGTTAGAACTGAGGCCAACTCATTTTAAAAACTGTAAATCAAAACAAAACCTGTGCCCTGGAAACAATGCACAGATTGCATGAATTTTTATGGATGTGTAGGAACATACGTCCTTTCTTTTTTTCTGATACCTACCCAGGTTAACTCCTTCTGTGACATCCTAACATTATTTTTCATCTTAAAGTTTTTTCACTTTATTCTTCCTTCTTTCCCTTCAATGTTTGCTTTTCCAAATAAGATTTCCCACATCCTGTTCCCCTGCTTTTGTCCCATCTCACTCAATTTCCTCCTTTTTTATTTCCATTCCTATCTACTTCTCTAATCTGAGATTATTTTTACTGTACTGAATACAACATTCCATTTCTTATTGTCTTTTCCACATCTGCCTATATTATTTTTAAGCACTTTTCTAAAATACACGATAATAGAAAGGAACTTTCCAAAATGATATTCCAAAACTAAAGATGCAGAGGCCTAAAGACACTAAAAATCACAGATTTAAACGTGATAATAGACAAGGCTCTGTAATTGTGATGTTCATATCTTTATTACAGTCTCTTTTCCCCTGAAACAACTCTGCAAAGAAATAACATGATAGAATAAAGTACCCATCATTAAGCCCCAATATGTGTGAATATGGAGGTGAGCCAGAGCAGAAATAGACAGCTTATTTGGCTTTTGGCAAGATAATATTTGGCATTCAATACATTAAGTGGCAATCTGCGTTGTGCTTATTTAGTTAAGCATTTACATTACATTTAAATGGGAGAATAATAAAGAAAAAGGAGTTCTAAAATCTGCAATCAAACTATTCTACACCTAGGAATTACTAAAATGAGATCTAATACAAATATAATTTGAAGTGGTTTGTGTTTTTTTTTTTTTATTATGAACGATGCTAATAGTAATACCTTTAGGGCTCCCAACATTTTATTTGTACGTGTTTTTATTTCTCCCAGTTCAGTCCCAAATTGGACCTCCAAGACAGTTTTCTTAAGAAATCTCATATGTTTGGAACAACAGTCTCCACGTAAGCTTGCTTTTCTCGTTCACTTTTTGCATCCCCTCAGATGCAGCCCAAAATTATTGCAGATAATGGGTTGAAAAAACATCTGTAGCTTCTGTGTTTGTTGCGTTGAGGATCCGACACAGAATAAACTTCTATTTTTAGCACGTTCATCTTTTTCTGAGTAATTTTGGGGTATTTTATCTGTGGTCCTGGGCCACTAACTTGACTGCAGATTTGATCCACCGCACTCCTGCCCACCATCGTTCTAGGTATATTCATTGATAGATACTTGCACATTCTTTGTCATTTTCTTGTATCAGTATTTTCAGGGGACAGCTACAGAGGTGCACAGTCTTTCGTACGTGTGAGGAAGTACATTTGTATTTCTACCTAGGATTCCAATCCTTCTCTGAGGACACCCAAACTTATTTGTCTTTCTGAAAGATAGTATTTGCCATTTAATATATTAAAGCATAAACCATATTGTATTTGTTGAGTTGTGCTACTTGGAACATTAAAACCCAGGAACATTTATTCTACAGCACTCTAAATTGACTGCAGAAGCTGACAGCAGAATTTCCTGGAGATTTTGACTGTATCTGTTTTATCCTATGTATCTTACTGCACCTTACAGTACAGTCAGTACTACATATGCTTTCATCCATACATTTACTTGAATGCAAATGACCAAACTTATTTTGAGTGACTGCTTTTAATTATATCTGCTGCATTCTACCCTAGAAGACAAGCAAAGCTTTACATTGAAATATTAACATTCCACAGGCAGCATCACCTGCTACCTTCACCTGCAAAAGCAGATTCCTCCTAAGGGATATATTTAGTTCATCTTTAGACCAAAAAAAAAAAAAAAAGAAAGAAACCAAAATAAACCTCCAAACTATTTCAACAAAGTGATCTCACAGAAAGCACGAGCACCATCTGACATAGCAGGAAAAGCACTGTGGGGCACAAGAGGCACCAGGGGCCCCATCTGGTGCAGCTTGTTTTGTCAGCAAGCAGAGAGCACTCACCCATGCATATGTTACTGCTTACATTGTTTAACTGGTCAATGATGTTAATTATAATTAGATGTTCTCTGCAGAACTTTATAGCTTGTATGCATACAGGAACACAGACTTACTTCATTAACTAACTGTAGCCTAAATGGAAATATTTCTGAAGCTAATGTTTCTGAAAACTATTAGCAGGATTTAGTAAAGTAATATTTCCTGTAACTAACTGGCAACAGGAAAACTGATAATGCAACCACGTCTCTAAGGAGAACTCTAAATGAAAGACATGAAGATCCTTATCCAGTCCCATGGTTTATATGTAGATATTCACAGAAATAAATAGCTTCTCATAAAGCCTTTGTATTGCATATATCAGCATATTTTGCCCTACTGAAAAGCAGTATTATCCTGTGTTTATTTTTTCCTGTTTTTAGAAAGGTCAGAATGCAGCTGGGGCTGATGGGCACCTGCTGCCACAGTCACTCTCCTGTGAGCAATCACAAGCAGGGCTTCTCACTCCCAGCACTGTGGCAGCTGCAGCTTCTGTGCCTTCCAACATTACTTATACAAATGGAAGGGGAAAGACTATAGAAGGAGTTTTCTGAAGTTCTGCTTTGCAAAAAAGGAACTATCTTTAAGAATGGTAAACAATGGATAATAGAATGTAGAACACATCTTGTTTTGAAAGACTCCATTTTGCTAAGTCACTAAATGCTGTAGCTACTTTTAGTCACTTTTTAAGGCTGATTTTTGTTATCTCGGATTCTTGCACAGGTCTAGTTTAGAGTGTGGCAACACAAACTGTTTACTCCACTCATCTGAGGGGGTGACAGCTGAAAGGGGCTGCAAAGAACAGGCAAGAGCAGAAAAACATAGGCAGAAGAGGGAAATTAGAATGACTTCACCAAGGTAGCACCCACCACAGAACTTAGCTCCAAAGTTGTAATATCGCAGAGATAAAGGAAAAAGAAAATAACGGCAAGCATCAGATCGGAAAGTGTACATAGAAAAACAATCAAACCCAAAAATCTTAAAACTTTCTCACTTCCCTTAGCTTCCTAGGAAAATAAAGACTGAATGGAGACTCTACAAAGCACAGCCACTCGGTTTGGATGAAGGATGTTCTGTTGGTGGGGAGTATAGTGAAAAGCATTGCAAGAAGTGTGTCTTCCTAGTCTAGATGAAAAGATGGGTTACATGACCTAAAGGGATCTAAAAAGTCACTACAAGAGGGAGGAAATAAATTGTTCTTCATGTCAGCAAGCAGCACAATTAAAGGGAACAAGGTGTAAGAGGCAAGGAACATACAGATTCACTGGATCTCTTTTTTAAATGTTATTAGACAAAACTCCTTGAGGAATGCTGCAGGCTGCTTTATTCTGCCTTCAAATATGATAGATGACCTCTCAAGCTCCGGTTCCCATTATGTTTATCCTTATAGATGGGACAAGAGAGAGCAGTAGTAGATCTGTGCAACTCAGCCCTACACTGCGAGCTAAATAAGAGCATTGAAGCCTATATCAGAAGTGTTACAAGTGCAAAGTCAAGCATTCAAATGTTAGCAAGTATTACAGTGCAATGCAGTCTTACATAATCACACATGACCAAAATTCCTTTTGACCAAGATGCTCACTGTTTCAAAACAGTCTGCCTGATGCACAGCAGAGTGACTACATTGTGTGCAGCCCCATGCCCTACAAATGAAATGCATTTTGTTAACCTCACTGTCTCCTACCATTTCCCAGAACATCATATTTCCTCACAAAATCCTCCCAAGTGTAAACGAAGTAATCTATTTTACCACTGAAATTAAATGCAGAATTTTAAATATTCTGATGAGCGCTCAACTTAAAATACATTTAGCTTGACATTGCACAGCATTTTGCCTTTGACAGTAAGACATTATAAACTCAATATCTTGATCCAAATTACTTCAGACAGCTGGACACGGCCCAAACTGCTGCATACCAAGGATAAAGGTGACTTACATTGGATATCCACATAACATAAAATACAAAGGCAGTAGTGTCTTGTGGAACGCTTAGCTAAGATAATTCACCAGCAATAGATAGGAATGCTCACAGAAAATCTTCGACAAAATCCTGAGTAGAATTCAGTTTTCTTTCCCAAGAAAATAATATTTAAAAAGAAGATTCATGCCTCCCTTACCTCACAATAGCTTCTCTGCAAATGGAAATAACAAATGAGAACAGCTTCATTAGGCCTGGTAGTTACTATGGTGTACAAAGTGCAGAACAACTGGGGTAAAAGAAATCAAGGCCTATGTGTGAGTTTTATGCACATGCCATGCACAAATACAGACTATGTAACTAAAAAGTCACTGTAACAAAGTTGAACAGTCTCAGCTATAAAAGGATTCAATACGACCTGTTGGTATTCAGATCCTTCAAGATTAAGCTGCCAATGTACTGAATACTGAAACATACATTTAGATGACAGTATTATGATCTGCTTTGAAAATGCACAGTAGACATTCATTTTTGAAGTGCGAGATATATATACTAAAATATTGGAATGCAAAGTATTAATGCTCAAAAAACTGCCTACCTGAAAAACTGCAAAGCTTTAACAGTGAGTCTAATAGATGAGAAGCAAACAAAAATCCTTTAAACTTTCAGAAGATTCAACATATTCATATCAGGAGACCTTGTCAAACACTCCAGAATACAAACAAGATCATGGCTTGGTGTAGTCAACCAATTTCTGTTCCAATTTAAATATTTTGGTTAGAGGTCTGATTTTCTGTTGAAGTCAGTGTAATCCCTGTTGGAAAAGCAGTTTTGCTTATTTTTCTCTCCTTATGCTCAGACAGAGGATCTGTGCCAGCAGAAAGTACTGCAACATTGTGATAGTCTGCTTGATAAGATCAGCCAAGAGGCGGTGCCAAACAATTTTTGTGTCTGAAGAAGGAGACAAGCAAAACTGCGTGTTTACAAAGCTTAAAAAACCTCTAAGAATATAAGTAGCTATTTTTCAGCAGGTAAAAAAAGGCAGTGGGTTTTAAATAGTCTATTATACATATATATATATTCATGTAAAAATCTGTTAAATTCTGGTGTATTTTGGTTTGGCCTTGTAGACTTGCTGTCAAATAATAACATGAACCATGATATAACAAAGTAGAACCAATGAAGCACTTATTTCTTCATGGTCTTCTTCAGGCTTGTCTAGAAGTTTGCATCTCCAAAGTGCTAATTTCCAATTGATTCAAGGTAAACATGTTTTCAAGTAGTGGCCTGGACACTGTCCAAACACATAAATTCTGTAAGTCTAGAAACACTCTGCCTGAGGCCAACTGCAAACTTGGACCACATTTCATTGGTATGTGTATCACCTTACCTGTGAAAGTGAAATAACTAGCTCATACTAACTGGCAACAAACAAACCTAAAACAAAGAAGTTTCCAGCAGTAGAACATATTCATTTCAAAGCATGAAGTGAGAAAGTCCTCCCCTGCTTTCAGTTATTTTGCTGTATTTTTCAATACAGTAAAGCAGAGAAAGAGATAAATGCCAGTTACTCAGGTGAACTCGTTAAAAAAAGCTGCTCCTCACCCACAGGTGATGCCCAGAATTGCTGTAATTAGCTATGTAGTTGTGTTGGCCATGAAGCAGTCACAGCACCAGTCCACCAGCCATTCCTTCACTCCGCCTTCAGATGTACTAAGAGCAAAACCAAGGGCTGATGCAATATTACCACTGAATCAGGCAAGGAGGAGGATCTAACTGATGTTTTCTTTTCATCATTGCTTTTCATCCTCAACAGGAGAATGCTGCTTGTATCACATTGCAGATGCAAATCTAAATACAGCTTTTAAACATACAATTTTATAGCCGTCTCTGTTAAAATAGAGGCACTTCTTAAAAGGTAAGGATGCTGCTCATGAATGTGAACTTCTGCATATTTTCTGTTCTTTTGTGTTATTGTCAAAATCCTTTTACACAGTTTTCATTTGTAGTAAAACTTTCATTTGTAGTAAAACTCACCGCCTCTAAAAGAAAATTAAATAGAACAAAATAAGCCCTAGAAGATTTTTGTCCCTTTTACTTAAAAATCTCTCCAATCCCTTCAAGAAAGGAAATAAAACAACTTGCTACTTTGGTAATGTCTCAGCTGTACTTTTTAAATAACAATGCTAGAATGTCAGTAGATACATTTATTCACCCCTGTTCTTCTAGTATACCATTCTTTGAGATTACAATGGCTTCAAGTTGCATTATGGGAGGTTTAGGTTGGATATCAGGAAGAACTTCTTTACAGAAGAGGTTGTTAAACTCTGGAATAGGCTCCCCAGGGAGGTGGTTGAGTGTTTAAAAACCATTTGGATATGGTGCTCAAGGACATGATTTAGCAGAAGGTTGTTAGAGTTAGGGTAGTGGGGTCAGGTTGTGGTTGGTGGTCATATGTAAACATCTTCTCCGCCTACTAAGTTCTGCCTGTAGCTTTCAAAGTCTCTGCAGCAAATTATTTTTTTCCCTGAATAATGAACCACCTTTCTATTTAATCAATTGATCATATAAAATAGTTACAGCTTTTCTCAACCTTTGCTTTTCTATGTTAGACTACCACAAGCTTCTGCAGCACTTTGGCAAGGGCCACATGTTTTCTCACTAAGTATTTCTTGTTGTTATCCCCAGATTTCTGCCAGTTTTCCTATCTCCTCCTCAAAAAGAGGCAAAGTTTCAGCAAGACACATTCACGCTGCAGAGCAATGATGGCACTGACATCCAAAAAACCTGAGAACAAAACGGAGAGCAACACTGTGAGAAAGCAGATGTGACATGACCCAAGAAAAGCAATTTCTATTAGGATGATATCATCAAACTACTGATGAATCAACTGAATGGGGTTCACCACCTTTGTGAATTTGAATCGTTTTTGTTAATCCAGTACAAGAGCAATGACAACATTTTTATACTTGAAACCCTGCATAGAAAGAGGCAGTGATTTGTTGACCTTAAAGAAAGAAATGAATGCCCTGACAGTAGCTTATTAAAAAAAAAATCTGCAGTTTCACGTTAGAATGCAAAGACTGGTGCAATAAATAAATAAATAATCAAACGTGTGGCCATCACTATAAAAGACACTATAAAAGGGAACTTTGTAACATCATAATATCTTCTGTATGTTAAATAGGTGAACTATTTTTATTACTTTCATTTTGTTCACGTTACAGAAAAATACTCGAGTGTCCTTCTCTCAATACACACACTCTCTGAGCCCAGACTAATGCAAGTACTTCTTAAAATAGATGCATCTTAGCAGTTATTTTGTAAAATATTTTTATGTGCTTCCACTCATGCAGTGCTCTAATTCATATCAGAGCTCGTCTTCTACAGAAATGACCTTACAGTAGCTGACTAGATAATAAGCCCATCAGGTAATAAGAAAAATAAAATAAAAGGGGAATTCAGATGGACATGAACATAATGTACATGCATTATAGAGCCTTAAACTCCCATTTATATTCTCATTCAGAAATAAAGTGCCCTCAATTCTCTCTAACTTAATTGGTTTCATCTTGAAGGAAAATCACTGATAGGGTGATTTAACTCTTGAAGACTTTACCTGGACAATTCAGGGACTGGAAATAAAGAGAAAGGACTTCAAGACCTCCATACCAGGAAGAGTATCATAACTGTTTTCCATTCCTTCACCACATTTTAATTCATAACTTTAGAGTAATTTCAGTAAAATATGACAGTTTCGTTCAGAAGCTTAATTAGCTAGGGATCGAAGAACAGAGATCTGAGGGCTGAAATAAAGGTAACTACACTAATTACACAGTTTAAAATGAAAGCAAGACGACATGTTGCATCAGCTCTGAATTGCCCCAGGTAATCAAATTCCTCGAGTTTTATTAGTGCTGTTGCTGTTCATGTGTTCACCTTGGTTTGTTGAAGCGTTTTATTTCCACTGAATTTTTTTCCATAATTACTGACACCACTCTTCTGCTTTAATTTTGCATGTGCATGTTTAATCATATCACATTACTGCTTGAAAGAGGGCAGGTGAAGATACCCTTATTTCTTCTGTCATCAGGAGCAACAGCAAGGTTTCCCAGTGAGCAGATATATACCACTACAGAAGAAACTCTAGGAGGGAGATCTGACTGAATGTTTTCTTGTCTCATTTGTTTTGGCTCCACTATTGCACTACTTCCAAAGAGTTATTAATCATAGAATCATTACGGTTGGGTAAGACCTCTGAGATCATCTAGTCTGTCTTCTCACAACCAGAAAGAGGTTGTAAAGGAGGAGAGTGAGCAAGAAAAACTGAATTCTCAATGAAATCTTTCAGATCATCACTAATTATGATGAAGTTTATTTTTTTTTTTTCTGAAGAGGATTCTTTTCCAAGTCACCTTTAAAACTTTTAGAAAGTTACTGTGTCTTATATGTATCTTACAGCTCTTTGAATCTGCTTTGTGACAAGAAAAGGATCTGAACCCTTTTAATAATGGTGTGTTATTAAAATACTAATGATTTTGCTGTTAAAAAGTGAGCTTTAATGATAATAACACTCCTCTTTGATCACCAGAGAATGGTGATTAATCTGAGAGGGGAAAAAAGTTTTAAGACACAGATCTCTCTCAAGCCTTGAAAGTGCTATAAAAGCTCAGGGACAAGAGAGTAAAAAAGGGAATAGAAAAGGCAGTAGACAAAAGGTGTAGATGTTTTATTTTTATCCCAAAAGACTCCCCTGTCTAAATAACATTGAGGCAAATAAAGAAAAATATAAAATGTATATACTGTCTTGACCTCCTCTGCTTTTTTAATTTGTGCTCTCTTCCTTTCCTGCAAGAAGCTTCATCTCCTCATTGAAAACAAATCCCTGACATTCCTTGACTGTGAAATCACTGCAGTCTATTCACCATTTATCTCACTGCAAGCCAGACCTAAGGCATTTTTCCTTCTCACTATCTGAGCAAACTTGGGATTGACACCAGACCTGAGATTTCTCAAACTGGCCATCCTCACAAACAGCCACAAAGATCCCCATTCACAAGAGATGCTAAAAGCAAGAAAAGACTCAAATCAAATCTGACCCCTTGCCTCTACTCCAGACCAAGATCCCATTTTAACTTGAAATTGTCTTTTATTGCCCGTCCATTTGCCTTATATTATGCTTAATTCAAGGCAAATAAAATGTAAACGCAAACACTATTCATTGTCTCTAGAAGATAGTGCTTTTCTGATTTTTTTTGAAAGACACAGGTACAGAAAACAAGCCATTTGATTTTTCTATTTAAGACTGAATCGGAAAGGTCTCCTGCCTCCTCATCATCCAATTTGCTTTTCTTTGGCTACTGTGCGAATCATAGTGCAGATTTTCAAGGCTCCGTCTATCCAGATACTCTGTCAAAGACTAGAAGTTTGCAGAAGTTTGTTCCTCTTAGGCTTTTCTCACCACTGACTTTGTTACTGCAAACTGCCCAGTGAGCCTCACAGTACATTTCAGCCAGTCCAGTAACCACAGCTCAGGAGGATCACATGCAGCTTGATTAAGAAAATACCTGACTATAGCTGGTCACTCTGGCTGGTAGCAGGGCTCACGTGGCCAATATCCAACATCTCCTGCTACACAAACCAGAAGGATTTCAGACATTCAATACACTTACAAGTAAAAATGAACGCCTTAAAAGACAGAAGCAACTTCACTTGCTTCCTTTGTTCACCTTTGTGAATAGGAACCATTAGCAAATTTCTGCTATCGTAGATCTTAAAAGTGAATATATATATATTTTGCTATTGTACCTGTACAATCAATAGGTGTACAATTGTACTATTAATAGGTGTACAATCAATAGGTATACAGAGGCTAGGCTTAGTAAGATTATCACGGTGGAAAGAATCAAAATAAATGGAAATGCTCACTGATGTTGTAGGCTCGCAGTAAATTCCACAAGGAGCCATCCCCAGAAAGAGAACCTTCCTCAGTGGCAGTCAGCACTTAAATGGGATCTTGGAGAGGTAAAGCCAGGCTTCACTCCTTCTGGAAGCATGGGTGAATTGCCTTCACCTGTGCTCCTGGGCTGATTCATTGCTTGCCTCAGGTAGGCAATCAGAGGTTCAGGCCATGATCAACAGTTCCCATGCACTACCATTGTTTTTCTCTGGAGTTACTAGCATTTCCTGGAAGTACTGCATAGCACTGTAACAGATTAAGAGATGCTGTTACAGCCATAGTATCACAGTCCCTTGCTGGATACGACCACAATTGTTGCATGAAAGAACTGAGCACCATTTTTTATTTTATTTTATTTTTTTTTACTGTCATTATTTGTACAACGTAGCAGAAGGAAAAGCCGATTAAAAGATTTATTCAAATATTTATATGACACACAATGTCACAGTATTAAAGCGTGAGCTCACTCTCCTTACAAATCTCTTTAGCAGTTAAATCTTTTCTCCCCATTGTTATTAACATGACTTTTAAATGGCAGCTACAAGATCTCATTACTGTGCCTTCAGCCTCTAATTGGGCATCCTTTGCCATTCTTCTCTCCCTCCTCCTATTCTCTCCCTCCATATGCCTTTTCTTTCTAGTGATTCATGCACACGATGTCTAATCCATTTCCTCACTCCCAATACCTGTCTACATTCTACTCTGTGCATCCTCCCACTCACCAGCTTTACACCACACATCCTTTTTGTAATTTCACCCTGTGTGCCCTTTTTCTACACATACTCATACGTTTGGATCAGTTTTATTAGCGTGCTCTTTAAAATTCATGTTTTTCCATAGCCCTGTGAAATATAATAGAAAACTATGATCAGCATCCCAAGTAGCATCAGAGACAATATTACAGGTCACATGTAACCAGGCCCAAGTAGCAGAGCCTTTCTTCTCTCAAAGTTCAGTCTCAGAAAAATAACAGAAGTTCTCATTCAGTCACTGTATAATATGAAATAAGCTTAGTAGTTCAAGTATATGCACACAAAAGAATATATAAAACCATCACCACTAAATATCTAACAGAATGCAGAGGCATAGAGATGGAGAATTCATCATGTTCCCTAAAAGTATTAGATTATGTAATTTTCAATCTTTTTTTTTTACTTATTGATAAATGGAGAATTTTTGGCTCACAAAGCAACAACTAAATGCAGCTAAAACTGTTCAGATGTGAACACATAAAAATAGAAGGGCTTACCCTTGTGCTACTGGGAAGAAGTTTATCATAGATTTAACGTTTAGGATCAAGTTCAGAATTCCTTAATGTGGAATAGGGCTTTCTCTGTATAGGCATACTTTCAGCTTTTTGAAAAATGAACATGCTATAATAGTAACATACATTAGAAAAGCAAATATCTTAAAATGTGATTATACCTTAAAATATATTATTTTTGAGGTGCTATAAAAAAGCCCAAAAAAGCTTGGGCTTCATATTTAAACAAATAAACAGCAAAATCAGCAAGTTATCTATAACAAGGAGATAACACCATGGTAACACTTTGACCTAGCGTAGCAACCAGACAGATCAATACAATGGGAAAGGCATTACAGGAAAGGTGTGATGATGGAAGGACCAGCACAATAGAAAGGCACTACAAGGGAAGGGAAGAAGATTGTTCACCTGCATCAGAAGATTCCAGGTTCACAGCAAAAAGCTTCACCAAGAAGGGATCTCCAGAAAGAGAACCTTCCCCAGTGACAGTCAGCCCTTAAATGAGGTCTAAAAGAGGTGGAGCTAGGCTCCACTCCTCTCAGTCACACACGTGAATTGCCTTCACCTGTGCTCCCAGGGCTGACTAGGTCTTTTCCCCAGGTGCTCAATCAGTGGTTCAGGCCATGACTCAACAGTTCTCATACACCTAGAAGTAGGTCTCAACAAGAATCAGCATGAAAGAGTAAAAAGAAAGATTAAATAAAAAAAAGAAAAAAAGAGAGAGAGAAAAAAATGGAAGAAAACATTTTTATACAGCCAGAATGTGTTTGATTATCTCTTTGCATTCTGTACCAAAACCCAGTTGCTAACAAGCACAACAAATGCATAAACTGGAGATGATCAATTAAGAAGTATGTTAGATATCTCATTAACCTAACAACATGTCAGATAACTAACAAAATTGCCAACAAAAACTGTAAAGAAATAACTCTCATTAAGTGCAAAATATTAATTCTGAGAAAAAAAAAAAAAGAAAAAGAAAAAAAATCCAGCCAGTTTTTTCCACCATGAATAGATCAGTATTGCTATGTAATATTACAGTGTTAAGTCTCTTCTCTGGACTCCCTCCAGTCCAGCACTTCGATCTACACTAGAGAAGATGATACAGCACTGGAAATGGGAACTATCTGAATAAGAATGGTTTGCAGCAAGCAAATAGAGGAAAATTAATCTTTCTTTTTCTGTTCCATCCCTCCTTGCAGAATCAAAGTTCAGGTTAAAATTCTTACATCTCTGACAGATAAGATTATCTAATGACAAGCTGTGGATATATCTAGTAAATCCTGCAAAGAATATACAAGTGAATGTATAGAAAAAAAGTCTGCTGCTGGCAAATTTGAAAGCTTCAACTTCTTTCAGATTAGAACATGCAGAAAAATCAGTTTATATGTGAATTTTGATCTTTCTTTTAAAACAACACTGCAGTCGGATCAAGTCAAGCTTACCATCTGCTGTGGGTAGACATACAGCTATATTCAAGAATTACATTATAAAACTTCTTTGTGAACTTTACATGCAAGCTGTTCTTGTCAGAATTAAAGTCATGGTGATCATGCATCTTAATATTCAATCAGGCTTTAAACAAAGAGTGACAAAAGTCCACATATGGATGACAAGCTGTTCTACAGTAAATATTTTTGTATTTATTGAGAAGGGGCTTATGGCAGTTTAGGATGTGTTCCACCAGACGTTTCTGCTTTAACTGCTTATGGACTAATAAAACCAAAATAAAATCCCTTTTCCAAAATCTTTACTGAAATTTACAGTTTTTAAATTAACTTGATCATTCCTATTTAGCTGCGCTTTTACTTCATCATTTGCTTAAAGTTTTTTCCCAGCTGGTGGCTGTTAGGAACAGAAGATTTTTAGTACCCTGCATTTTAAGCAAGGCTTTATTCCCAAGTGGCGCTGAACATAACTATGGAAAAGAAAAAGCAAATACCATGTGCTTTTATCATTATAATTGACCCTCTAAAGCAGATTAAAAATCTCCTACTTCTTTTTTAATGTAATTAAACTTGCTAGAGCCAGTCCTCATATTCCTGCAGCTAAGGGAACACAGTATAAAACATTCCTTTTCCATGTACTCCAGTTACAAATACATAACAGAAAAAAAATAATCTCGTGACTAGTAGGGATAAAATTGGTTTTCCATTTCCAATTCCATTTCGAAAAGTTACAAGGCACACGTTGCTATTAATATTGTTAACTACTTGCTACAGGTGTGTTACACATTTTATTACAGCAACTATGGAAGTAACTCAGGAATGCAGTTAAAAAAAAAAAAAGAAAGAGATACATCTTGTGCAGTCACAGACAAGCATACTTCGTATAAAATCAACATTTCCCAATGCAAATAAATAATCTTACCCCGAGGTTGGATCAACAGCTATGGCCTTAGGGTTACTGAGGTCCAGCTCAATAAGCGTAATGCACACCGTTCCATTCTGGTTGCAAACGAAGATCCTGTCACTGACATGATCCAGAAAGTAAAAATTTCCAGTGATCCAGTCAATTGCTATTTGCTGCACATCTGCCAAAAAAGAAAAAAAGAAAAAAAAGAAAAAAAAAAAAAAAGGAGAAAGAAAAAAGCTCAGAACTGCAACAGTAATACAAATAACTGAGCCACTAACTGCTTCACCAAACAAATGCTCTACTGAAGAACTCAAACTGTTTTTACAATGAGAATGTATATGGCATACCATAAGGAATTCAGCTCCCTGTGGGTGAGTACTTGTGGGAGAGAGTTTTCCTTTTTAAGCACAAAAGACTCATTGCAACTTCAAGGATAAGAAAGGTGCACATTTGTGTGTAGTTCTAGTAAATATTTTAAATTTTGTCTCTGGCACTTTTAATGATATATTCAAAAGCAACATCACTGAGTGTTGGTGCAGCTGTGAAAGAGGGATTGGAAATGGATTATAAAAGGATATTAGATACGTGCAAAGGGAACGAAAAACTGACTATAACTACTTATGAATCCAAAAATCTTTTGTGTAGTTATTCATAACTAACCCATCCTATGAAATAGTAGATGTGTGTGCAATGAATTCACTCTCAACATTTATCTTTTCTTGTTGTTCTGAACAATCTTCATGTGTTTTTTTTCCCATACTTTTAGTTTTCTGCATGTCTATCATCCTTCACATGTTTTTTAGTTTATTCCCTCCACTCAAACAAGAAACCGTTGCTTCTATCACATACATCCTCTATTAAAGAATACAAAGTGAATCTGACTGAAAAAGAAATTCCAGTCATTAAGTTTTTGACAATAACCAAGGTTTTATGAGTTATGTATTTCCTAAATACTTAAACTACAGATGGAGACCCATGCAATGTCCTTCAAAGTGCAGATAACATAAGATTTGCTCAATAAAATATCAGGAAGACACCAGCTGTATTGCATCTCAGCCATCCCATTACACAGTTCATTGCTGTCTCTTCTATTTCAGATTTCTCCCCTTCTGCTATTCATTTTTCTTTTAATTCAAAGTGAATATTATGCCTCTCCCCTTCTGATAGCTCCTATTATGAAGACATGCTGAGCCACAATAAAGGAATGCTCCATTTAGTCCAGGATCCAACCTCCAGAGCAGGCCAATGTCAGGTGTGCCATGAGATATACAGAAACACTAAAAAACATTTCATACAATGGGAAGGAAAACATTTTTCTTTTTCTTTGTGAAAACAAGTGTTAGAGCATGATTTTAAAAATGTCAGAAAACATGTTGTCCCTCTGGAAGTGAGTAACAGTTTATGCAGTTTCCACTTTCCAATTTCAGAACTTGGATTTGGAAAATCTTAGTTACAAAGAATGAAAGTTACAAAAGAGATTCAGTTTTAAATGTATATAGACATGAAATTAGTAATTAAATTCCTGCATTGTGAGTTCTGGAAGACAGCTATGCTTTCGGAAGCAGAGAAAGAACCTGCTGGAGAAGGGTACTCTTCTTTTTTTATCTAGTTTTCCCCAAGTTTCATACATACTTGAAAGGCATGATACATCCAGCTTGTTTTATCTGTTAACATAACAGATAATGTGAATGTGTTCACATCTTTAAAATGCAGACTTCATTTTTTTCAGATATTCATTAACATGTCATTAACAAGAAATGACATTAAGCAGGTGTTTGTGGTACACAAGGAAATTAATTGGAGGTCATACAAGGGACGACCATTTGCATCTAATAGTTGGAACAGAGGTTGCTCAACAGTCCAGGAAAAGTGAGGCATCCAGAAGCAATTCAACAGAATAACCTCTGCCAGAGACTTCAAAAACCATTTGTTGCTCTTAACTCCTATTTTTCTGCTTTCCTTTTCCCAGCAGCAGGTTATATTTGAGAAGAGCATAGTACGAGCAGCACAGGCTATTTGCAAGATGCGAGCTCATTCCAACTGCATTCCTTCTAAAGGTGCTCATTACAAAGTATGCTATGCTAGGTCACAGCTTCCAGAAAAAGAAGCAGAGTAATTTGTATTTTTCTCCAGAAGCCTATAGCATGAAATGGAGAAGGTCTCTCACTATGCAAAGAACATATCTCCCAACAATAAATATTCTGGTTGCTCAGTGAAATGTAGTAATTAACTTAGACATTCAAAGCACGGTCAAATTTTCATTTAACGGTCAATCTAACACAAATATGTTGTGTATTTTAAATTCCACTGTTGTGTTTTAGGTTTTGTCTTTTTTTGTACCATCAGCTCTGCTATACGTAGGACACATCCAATTGCTCACAAGAGAAGTTTAAAAAGAATTGTCGAAATATACTCCGCTGTGAAATCATATCCCACATGAGAAATTCACTCAGCTGGCAGCTTTTATGAATCAAACTTTTAATATCTATGGTTTCAGTAGCAGCTATGCATTAAACTGCTTTGAATGGCTCCCACGCAAGTCAAATACACTATATACCATAGAGATAAGCTTTTGGTTGCACTGAGGACTTTTAAAATATATAGTTATGTGCTCAAGATGTCACTGAATTTATTTCATGCTTGTTTCTGGATTCATATATTAAAACCCAGTATGTGCAGATAGCTAGCCTGCTCACATTTTTAAAGTAATTAATCGTTTCTTCTTTTATTCACACAGTTTTGGAAATCTCTAAAAAGAAATGCTTCCTCCTGAAAACACACATTTATTGTGAGTAACCTTGTATATATTTCTTAGGCTTTTCCCTATTTTAGTAGCAGCTTCCATGGAGTATTTTTGCCAAATGTGGACAAGTTTCCTTTAGTGATTTTTAAAAACCAGAATTTCCTCTTCAGGACTTCAGAAAGAAACACTAAGATGTCATGTCATCTAAATCTTAGTCTAGTTAACGACACGGTGTTGAGAGTGGGAACTAGTAAAACTTTTTCTTTTTTGAAACACATTACTATCATCATACTTTGAAAGAATTAGTGACTTCCTATGAGGGTGGCTAAATCTTCAAAAGGAACTAGAAATACGTGTCTTAGGTCCGAAATGCAGTTTATGAAAATCAGGACTGTGTTGAATGATTGTCTGCTTTCATTTTAAATTTCTAATATATATCATGGAAAGCTCACATTTTAATTTCAAATAGGGACTTGTACAACAAAATTTCAGTTAAAAAAAGAGAATAACAGTTCCATATTCTTGTGTTTGTCCTACTGCTGTAATCAAGGATTCAAACAAGCACTGTCCATTAACATAAATAAGCTAGCAGATTTTGTTACCTACAAACCTGCAAGAAAAACCTGAAATAGAAAAATTAGAATGTTTTCTCCCTTGTTGAAGTGCATATGCACTTCAATAAAACTTTCTTATTTTTAATGCAAGAAGTGATCTAAGCAAATGACATGGGAATCCGGAAAAAGTTGGAGTCTGTATAGAAACCCCCAAGCCAACAGAGGAATTATTCTGGAGGAAATATAATTAAAACTAAAAATGCCCAGTGTGTTCCACATAAACTTCTGGTTAATAATTAAAAAGACAGATGACCTCTCTCTATTTCAAGTGCAAATGCTTCCACTGTGTTACATGTCTAAATTTTAACTTGTTCTGAATATGAGCGCACTGGGAACTCTCTAAAGATCTTGGAAATCCATTTAAGACTCAATGAGCAACAATTCATTGACAATTGATGGGATGGGTAAGTGGTTTGAAGTTGTGGTTTTGCCATCAATAAGGTAGCAATGACTCCCACAAACACTGTCTGGAAACCTCAGGTAGGGTAGTAACTAATGCTCCTACCGCATCAAAGCATCAAGTGTTTATGTTACAGGTATCTTTCGCAGTGTAAGGAGCAGCTCAGTGCTGTCACAGGTAGGCAGGTCTGCTAGGAGCCATTAGTTTACCTAGAACTGACTCAACAAACGGGAATTTCGAGGGCTGTGCAACAGTTTTTTGGATAGCTGGCCATATGCTAGGGGAATAAATGCTTCTGAGAAGTGAGAAAGCTTCAATTAAACCTTCAGGAGCTTAAACATTCCTCAGGTGAGCATCCCACAACATGGAAGATGTCAGCATGGTCCCTGACAGCTGTGCAGTACAGGAGAGCCAGGTTGGTGCTGCTCAAATGCCTTATTGTCAGAGGAGTCACCTTCAGTCTCCCCTGTCCACCAAAGGCTAGGACAACAGATCTTCATGTCTCACAGGCATTTTCACACCTGCTTTCTGTACAGCCTGTTGTGTCATGAACTGTTTGCCTCTGGGGCTAGTTTTGATCAAATAGCAGGACTTGAGAGTTAACTTCCCTGCATTTCATTTAAGGAAGCATCCCCTGCTTTCTGCTAAAGTCAAAACAGGTAAAACAGAAAAAAAATATTAATCTGGAATCAAACTCCATGAGAAATGAAGTAACATGAAAGTAATTTAAAAAATAGGACAACATATTTGAGAGATTTTGCCTCTCCTTATGGTTCCTGAATCTTCAAGGTGCTTTTTTTTTTTCTCCAATGCATTTAACTTCTCCACAACTAAAAAAAGCTTTGCATTTTTTTATTATTATTATTTATTTTTTTTTAACTGAAATCTGTGATATTTTACAGTAAGGCTCTGTGAATTGTATAAGGTAAGCAAACGATAAAAGTGCCAGGCATGTTCCACATAATTTACTCCCTGTTTAGAGAAAAGAAAAAGAAAAGATAAAATTACATATTTACAACACAACTAAAAAATTTTGTTCTAAAGAGCAACAGAAAGCAGCTTGAAGACAGGCTTTTTTGTCAAGTTTTGTGTAATGAGACTAACAGTGGCAAGTCTTTCTTTTACTAAAACAACCACTAATAATGTGACCAGGTAAATAGTAGTTAAAACACATTTAAATGACAGGCTGTGAAATCTGCTTCTGCTCTACCTCTTTTCTGAGAGCTATGTTCCTAATTAGCAGCCCAGACAGCCTTGTACTGACACAGTGGTTGGGTAAAGTTAGAACTGGCATAGATTTCTCTGTGCCTGTCCTACTGACAGCAACTGGCCATAATTGTGTCTGCAATGCCATTTTCAAAATATATTTTTAATTAAAAATGTAATCATTCAATAAGTTAGACAACGTTGGTGTCTAAACTTTAAACAGACATGTCCTGAGTGATTACTGCATATGTTTAAAAATGAAAAATTTAATGACAAATACCCATCTAACTTTTCCAAATGGCTCATCCTCAAATATCTAATTCCTTTAAAAACATCAGATTGTGCTTGTAAGGAGTGTAATGCAAAATCTAAAATATATTAAATTTAAATAAGTACTTCAAGGTATCCAGACTACAGGTTCTTAAGAAGAAAAGAAAGCTTTTTCTCTTGTTTGCTGGGTAACATAATTTAAATTTCAATAAATTGGGTTACTGTTAAAAATACAGTTGGTATTCTTCTAACCCTAGAGGATATTAGAATATAATGCTTTAAAACCTATAAATGTGCACATTTAGACAATAGCAGTTTCCCCAAACTGAAGACTTTTAAAAACTATGATCCTATTCTAAATATTATGAATACTTAATAAAAGCCTCTTGATGGCACATGAATTCGTCTAGTCTCTGAGAGATGCCATCTCTCCAGTCACTTGGAGATTCAAGCATTCCAACTAGATACAGAAGAGAACATGCTTAGGTTTATGATTAAAATTAAAATGTTTAATATTGTATTTTTTTTTTATCATTCTTCTGGATGCAGTCCACTTCTCAAGAGGAGAAGGTCTAACTCCAGCAAGTTCACACCATTTTGGAGCAGCTTCATTGCAAAGGACTCTACAAAGACTGTGGCACAATGTGCCCAAAAGAGAAATCCCTGATAGTTCTCACCTGTAAGATATCCCCTATGCACTGATGACAAGATATGCTCATGCAAGCCAGATTTATAGGCTACTGTGGCACAGCACATATATTTGCTATTAGGTAAAAACACAAATAAAGGAGCCCACCTGGTGGCCCTCCTCTACCTCCTACTTGTCTCACAATAGTCCTGTTGCTTACTGTTTTTACTTATACAGAAGCTAGATTCTTTCAGGGTGGTTTTTTTTTTTTTTGTTGTTGTTGTTGTTTTGTTTGTTTGTTTTTTTGTTTGTTTTTTTTTTTTTTGTGGCTTAGTTTCTGAGGCTGCTGGGAGGCCTTGTCCCACAGGTGGAAGTTGGGCCAAGCAGTAGTTAAGACATGTTAATACATGGGTTGAGGTGGCACACGGAGGGAGAAATGCACATTGAATGATGTCTGTTTCCCCCGTTGGGAACCCTGCGATCTACAGAATAACAGCAAAAAATCAGTCCTTTATTTTCTAACAAATCCCTATTTAAAGAGCATTTGGAAGAAATGCGCTTATGGTGGATCCCAGGCATGCTCGCGTTATGCACCTTTGCCACATTTTTACAGTAGAGTAGCAAAATCGGCTCCTAAACTTTTTAGCGTGTTTCTTCCTTCACTCATGTCATGATTTTCTGTCACAATGCATCATGTCTCTGGAGTGAGTAAAATAAGTGAAATTTTCTGGTTTGGGGTCTCGAGTCAGAGATTTGGCTGTGATGCCAACAGGGGCAAATGTGCAAAGCAGAAAGTGAAACAGTGAAAGCATGGCAATATGAATGGCCTCGTTTTTTAATCCTGGGGATTTAGATTTTTATAAGGAGGGAATGTTCTTCTGCCCCTCTCATGTCAGAAGTAAGTAAGAATAGTCAAAAACGTAACTTTTCTAATTTCTGCATTACTGAGTTTCAAACAGATTGCCAAATGATTGTAAACTTGTAATGGGGTCCCAATAGACTGCATACATGCTGAACAATAAAGACAGATTTATAGAGGTACATAGCTATAACAGTTTCTTTTTTTTTTTAACTGCACATTGAAAAGCTTCTTATAAATCTACTGAGACTGTAAATCAAACCCAGTTATTTACTTCAAAGCTGTTAAGTCATTCACTGTTAAAATTAAAGCATAATTCAGCTGCAGTAGGCATGCCATCAAACACGTGGACTAAGCAAACTGCTGTGGCTACATTAGGCCCTGTTACTCTTCTCTTTTAACCACCTCTATCAAAGGCAGAAGTGTACAACTTTCCACCTTTCATGACTGCCGCATTCATTAAGAACTTCATAAACCATCCTTCGACAAAAATAAGGTCACTTTATCATCTTCCCATAAAGATGCTAGGTGGTAGAGTATTTCAATTTTAAAGACGTGTCAAAAATATATATATAGTTACTTTTGCAATACTAAGTATTTAAGGAAAATGACTTCCAGAAAGAATGTGAACAGTTTAATCCCAGAAGTGGACAATGATGCTATAAGGAGCACTTTTGGGAGGATAATATAGAAGTAAATGAACTGAGTCAGCTCTTAAAGAAAAGGTTGGGAAAGGAAGGAAACCCAAACTGCACGTTTTGTAGAAGGTGACATTTATCAGATGACACTGGTTCAGAGGACCTGGAGTATGCTGTAGTGTCATGCAGGTAAAATGTAGGTCACGATTTTGTAGGATAATTTCATATTCAGCCCAATATTGTTGCGTATAGCAATGTATAGTCTAGACAATGTGACTAAACAGTTCATCACATGACCCACTGCTATAAATCAATCTGTTCCTTTTCACCGAAGGGCATTATTGCATTCAATTTGATTTTAATCATAAGGTAACACTGACCATCGATTATTTCATTCTGACATACACAAGAAATATTCTTATTGGGCACAGAAGTCTTTATCTTCATCTCAAACACACTAGGAGAAGAGGAGAATAAATTATGTTTTCAAATAGAATTATTTTTCTAAAATAAATCTTTTAAAAATGTGCTTATGGTAAAATTAAAATCTGCACACAGAGAACAATTTAAATCCAGTTTGAGAATTATGACTTAAAGAATACTGTAAAAATTTTTAAATATCTATAATTTTTAAAAAATATGACTTGAACGCTTAGCAAATACATTATGAAGCCTCACAGTGCCACACAGTATCTCTGGAACAAAGTTATATCGCGTACTTTCCTAAATGAGGTGACCTCTTTTTTCAGAGATGCAAAGGAAAGAAAAGGAAATTGTTTATTAAGCTGCTTACTTCATCTTTTTTCCTGTCTCTAGAAATGAAGTTACTCAAAAAGGAACATCGTATCCATGGGTGACTCTTACCACAGTGCAGACGGATCACTGTCACTGCCTGGTGCCTTGAGCGTGCTTGTATTTCTGCAAAACACTCAAAGCCACTGCAAAGCACTCAGTGATGTCACACGCTTGGTGTTACAGCTTGAAGAAAACAAGCAAATAAAGCCCTTCATGTCTTTGAATGTTGACTGCCAGCTGTCTGTAACAGATACACACTCATGCAACCATTATCTTCCCTTTCGTCCTATTTGTCCATTTCTTTTTTTTCCATCCATTTATTTCAATATCAAAATAGTTGTCTTTGAGGAGAAAACTGTTATATTTGACTTGACCAACATAACCTAACTGTCCAGACTTAAAATACAGACTGACTTCAAGTAAAAACAAACAACCAAAAAACCTTCTTGCTAACCTATTTCATGCAATGCAAAAAATAAAAATAAAACACAGTTTCAGACTTACAGATTATTATTTTTTTTTCTATTTTCATACATTTTCAACAGGATGTTGCTTCTTGTTTATTTATTTCTATCATCATCATTATGAAAGTGGTGGTAATCCAGGTATTGGACTATCTCACCATTATCTTGAAAGCAAATACCAAAATAGTTTCCTATACAAATGTATCCCAACCCACTCAAACAGCTGCTGTTTCCACTAACATGGCTCACACCAAGTGCTCTTAGGTTTGCACAACTGTGCTTTGAGAAAACTCCCAGCCCCTTCCAGACCATTTTATAAGCCATTTAGAAATATATGGGGTCATAATCGCATCTCTTCTCAACTACAGAAGCTTTGCATACATTGTGCTAACTACTTTTACCTTGTGCATTCCCTATCATTTTAGCTTTTCTCTTTTTAAGCCTCACAGCATCCCTACACCATATAGAAATACTGTCATTCTCATGTTACAGATAGAGGGGAAAATATGAGATTATTTCATAAATATCACCCAGAAAGTCTCAGGAAAGATAACAGACTCATGACTACCAGCATATGCCCTTCTTTCTAAATCTCTCCTCCTTCATGGAATCATAAAACCATAGACTAGCTTGGGTTGGAAGGGACCCAAAGGATCATCAAGTTCCAACCCCCCTGCCACATACAAGGCCACAAACCTCCAGATCTAATACTAGACCAGGCTGCCCAGAGCCCCATCCAACCTGGTCTTGAACACTTCCAGGGATGGGGCATCCACAACCTGTCTGGGCAGCCGGTTCCAGCACCTTATCATTCTCTCTTTGAAGAACTTCCCCCTGACATCTAATCTAAACCATTCCTTTCCCATAAACAATAAAAAGAATTTGTCCCAATACTTCCAGAGAAATACAGAAGAGAGACCTGCATTGCATCCCTCTCCAGGTTTTCTCTGCAAGGTACGCTCTTGTCTTCCTTGCACTAATATCTAATATCTTGCCTCTTCTAAAACTGCAGCAAGATGTCATGTGTGGATGCAGTCTGTGCTTAGGAATGGAGCAGAAGGGCACAAGCAGCTCTGTCTGCTGCACAACTCTCCAGATGTTTGACAGCTCGCATAAATGCGCACTGCAATTATTTTCAGGACAGCTTTTCTCAAATCGTTTTTTGCTCTGTGTGCTTTATGAAGGAATAATTGTCTGTCCAAGTAAGTGTTTGTAGAAGGAAAAAAAATCCAAAAGTTGGCCAATTATTTTTAAAGATATATAACACAGATTACAATGCATTCATAGAGTCTTATAAAATGTTATGTTTTCCCACTTCTTCATCTTATTTGAGTTGTCTTTTCCCCAAAGGATCATTTCTGGAGTTAATGCAATAGTTATGAAACGAAATCTGAATTTTGAAACCAGTTGAACAGACTTAGTGACTAACCATTAAGTCCTTGAAAGAGTTTTAAAATGAAAATACGTATGACTTTCAGGATATTCCAAACAAGAAGAGAAGTCGTGTTGATCTTTACAAATACATTATTTTTTCCTCCTTAGACAGATAAGTACCAAAAAGAAAAACCCACAAACACACATTCTTGTAATAAAACAAATGGAATCATATACTTAAGCAAATTATCAATGTACGTAATACAAGCAAGTCCAGAAAAATGCAAAAAAAGTGAGAGTCTCTGGAACTGCCAATTTGAACAGGTATCCCAACAACTCCACCATCAGTTCATTACTTTTGCTTACATGATGTGACAGATTCTGTGCAATTACATATGCAAAGACTACTGGAACTTTATCATCAATTCAAGAAGTGTTATGGTGAATGCCTAACTCAACATATCAAACAGCAGCTGGTTTGTGACATGTTGATAAAATGTAGGGCTTCAGCTTCGTGCAAACAAACCAACCCTTCTGTATACTGCATCCTCTCTTCTCACTGAATTTGTTACAACGATTAGATGACGTTTTTTTCAAGAACTAAGAAATTTATATAGCTTAGAGTTGGCTTTAGAAAAAGTGATTTCTTATGCTTAAAAGACTTCTGGCACGTAACTTTTCAATTTTAGAATAAGTACTTCACTAAAGCCACAACTAAAAATTATAAAGCAAAACCAAGATTTTATTTCATTCAAGGTAACTGTCAAATACTGAGAAGCATAAGTTTTGTCCTTCCATTTTATATATTTAATAGTACTGACATGGTCCATACGTTTTTTTCACTTCAGGTTCTATTGTGCAGCTGAAGTCAAAAGAAATATTTGAATCAAATAGGCTTTGTTCTATGTAAAAATCCACAACCTAAATTCCGTGGACTGAGAAGACAAAAATATTTGCAAGAACTGGCGATAATACTTTTTGAGTGAGGCTTTTGTTCTGTCACTCAAAGTTAAAAACTGGGGGAAAAAAACCCAAACATATTAAACCACCATCAGAGGGTGTGTTTAATTTGCCACTTCCACTACAGTGCAAATAATAATCGCAGTTTTCTCAAATTTGCAAACATGAAATTCTCTTTTCTTTAAGACCCCTTGATAAAGTATTATGTAAAGTACTTTGTGCCTTTGTGCCTCTTTGTCCTAAATTACAATAAACACGGAAATGCCCAGGTAAGCTTTGAAAGCAGACTAACACAGGAGAGGTATAGCTTCTCATTTCACTTCTACTTGGATTCATTTGTCATTCACTTATGAAAAGCTTGGTCATTATTTACCTTTGCCCTGTAATAGTTCAAGACATTAGATCAAAGTTTGAGTTGCAAATCAATATAATTATGCCCTATTCTTTACAATAAAGACAAAAAAGGTTAAAAGAAGTCGTTTTTAAATTTTATTGTAATGTTGTCACAACTTGACTTCTGTGATCTGTGTCTCAGAGATAAGTCTTAAGGTGAGTGAATGACCAATTTTAATGACATAATCCAAAGCATATTAGGTAAAAATAGAAGTTTCCTGAACTCTTGATTTTTCAGCTGATTTTAGTGTGTTTTTTTTGTTGTTGTTGTTGGTTGGGTTTTTTTTTTTTTGTCTTTTTTTTTTTTTGAGGAGAATGAAGTCTGAATGAACTATTTGCATTAATTAATTAATAAGCTATTATCTGGAAGTATGTAACAAATTTACTGTCAATTAGTCTAATTGAAGTAACTTGATTAGCATCCTGTGTGACATGGAATTACAGAGAAATATCTCCACTAAGCAAGAAAAGCCACCTCATTAAAAACGTGAAATTTATAAATAAAATAAAGTGCCAGTAGAAGACGAACAAATTGCATGCACGTATAATTAGCTGATGGTATTTAATACCAAGTTGTTAATTAGATCTTTACTGCCATTGAAGATAGCTTCTAAGAGCATATACTTGAAGCCTTGATTTCATAGCCAATTCTGCTGAAATTTCAAGGTTACAAATATGTTTCCTGAGTGTCTCCTCTTTCCTTAGAAAGGAAGAAAGGTAGAAGGGAACATTTTTCTTGATCGCTGAGAAGGCTGGGCTACGCAAATGTCTGCATTTCCCTGAATATTTGCCCATTATTGAAGACCACAGTGAATTTGCAGCAGAATAAGTTCAGTTGTTGTGAAAATGGTATTACAAAGAATACTACCAATACTACCAAGTGCGTGTTTAATCACAGAAGACATGCATTATTTAATTTCGTATTTCTGAAAAATGTTAATAAAGTACAAAATGTTACTGTTTTACAAGTAGTATAATCACTCAATTTAACAGAGTTCATCAGCAGTATGTTTGATAAACGTACATGGTTACTGATATTTTGACTGTCCCTTTTTATATATGAAATACTTTTATGGGAAATTCCCAGCTTGCTCTCTGACTTTGCTATCAAGGCTGAGTTGGTATGTAAGGAAGAGAAACAAAATGCAGTTGTGTCAGACTGTTAGGACAATAAGGCACTAAGATGGAAATCCAGAAATGATCAGCTAGCAGATTGGTGATTGGGAAAAAGGGAATCTGACAGCGTAGAACTGAGAATAAGGAGATTAAGAGATGTAGGCTTTGCGGAGACAATATTTGGTACGCTATCTGAGGCAGAGTCCAGGAGTTTAGAGAAAAATATAATGTGATCAAAAATCTGTACTGAGAAATACCATTGAGATAAGAATTAGCTGCCCAGAGCGTTACTACTGAAAAGCACATAAAAGATAAAAAGACATCATGCAAGCTTAGACAAGAACAGAGGCAGGGCTTTGAATGATATCAATAGAAGATCAATTGTAGAAGTTGGCTAAGTAACAAAGGTTGAAGAAATAGTAGTATTATATCTGACTGAATGACTGAAAAAAAAATCTATTTTTGGCAATTAACAAGCAGTTAATAAATAGCTCTTATTTCAAAAGAGGTTAAGTGCAGGTAACCTAATGTTGGAGGGAAATCCTACAAATTCAGCACATCTGTTTTGGAAGATATTGCCTCAAAAATGCATAATACAATGTTACAGGGACACTATTCAATCCAATAGCATAAATCCTCAAGTCAAACTGAATGGACTGTATCCAAAAAGCACCAAAAGCAGACTGATGCTTCACAGCTAGCATTTAGAAATTTATAATATATGCATGACCCTCTTAGGATCTCTGATATCAAAGATTATCACCTAACTTTTGTGCAAACCATCAAGCACTGAGACAGACACTTCAATATATGAATACTATTAATAGGAAAAGACATGGATTTGCAATACCTGCTGTGGTCAATGGAAGACATCCAGCTGATGGTTCGTGTTGGAACACAAATCCCAGAGTCTTCAGGCAGTCTCTGAGCCTGTCTCTGAGAAAGGCTGAATGAATGCAGTCAGCAAAAGATGTGAACTACCCTTATTCTTCTAGTAAACATGATTATCATCAAAAAGGCTACATGTAGCCAATAATCAGAAAAGATTAGCTAGGATTTAAAGAGAGCAGCAGAGTGATAAAAGGAACTTCCAAAAGCTTGAGTCTCTAAGGGAGTCTTATCATTACAGGATGAAAAATAACAGTACACGGAGGACAGTTATCAGACAGCACTGTTGCCTGCATTAAGTAAAGACCATACAGCACCAACAAAGCAGTATCACAAACTGGATCAAAAGTTCTCTGAGTCCCAGTCCACTAGAATGAAGAATGAATTCAGCCAAAAAAATATCAGCAGCAGAGACTTCTAGACCACGTTACTGTCCATCAAGATGACCCTAATTATGCTCTGACTCATTTCCTCAGAGCCCTTGAGGTACAGACAGAATTTCCCATGTATGATCTCAGAGTAAAAGGTTCTTAGCTCCTACTAAAGATTTGCACTTGTACGGGAATGCCTAAAAGAACACAGAAATTGAAGTAAACATGGAAACAAGTGGCATTCAGGAAGTCATGAGTGAAGTCTGATGAAAGATCTAATCTTACACATGTCAGTGATGAATTTATATAATAGCCTTAGATGGGGCACAAACCTGATTCCCCATTAAGGATCAACAATTTCACAGCACAGCTAGAACACATACTAGATAATCCTTGCAAGTCACCTGTAAAAGGACATGAATAATAAGGTAATAAAGTCCAATAATAAAAATAATGTTTCCACAGTAGTAAAGAGGAAGGTCAGCTTTAAAGAATGGTAGCATCTCACAAGGCAGTAAAAGGAGATGGGAAATTCAATCTGAATAAAGAGGACCCTCATAAGAAAAATATTTCAGTTTTGTGTATTTAATAATGGCTTTGTCTACAGTGAGATATTGCCAAATATAACAAAAAAAGTCTTTGGACAAACTAAAGAAATTGTTATCTCAGAAGCAGCATTTGTCCACTCTTCCCAGAACTGCACTAACACCAGTGTAAGATCTGCCTGGGCTCCAGGTGGATCCCAAGTATGCTTTGTTATTTCTTTAGGACGCTCTTTCTGGTTCCAATTTGTATCAGATGCTCTGAACGCTACTCAGCATTTCCTTTGATAAGACTGAGAGTCATAAATGCCAAGCTAAATGACCGGGGGTATTCTGAATGGCACAACACTCATAGTAGTTGTTAATTACTACTAGGAAATGTTTTAGGTCTTGGGAGGGGAAGCTTTGGGACTATGCTTGTTTGTGTCTGCATGATGTCAAAGCCCAAAGAGACAAATAGAAAAATATAACGCAGAGTATCAAAGGCCCTCCTTGTCCTCATGCTTTTAATCCTTATTCAGATGTTTCAGATGTTTCTGTTTTGGAAGGAGCTGTTTGGTGTTTGCTCTTTTCCCCACTAAACTCAGAAGAAAAAGGAAGCATTTGTTTGCCTGTGAGTGCACAAATTGGGGGACCAAAAATGTGGAACAGAAGGGAATTTAACCAAATGCTGTTGGATAGTATGTCTGATGGTCTTTACAGCAGCTGCATCCAAAAAGTGGGAGAGCCATGAAGTCAGCTCTGGCTTGGACTCATGGGGCCAAGAAGAATCTGCTGGGTGGGGCTTATATCGTATGCCAAGAAAACCTGAATCCAACACCAAACTGGACTGGATTTAATCCAACACCAGCCAAACATAAAATATCATGCTCTGAAGCAGCATCCTAGAAGTGAGTTTTCTGCACAATAGTGGCTAAAACCCAGGCTGTGCTGCCTGGTGCTTGTATGGAGAGAGAACAAGGTGCTTGACACTTGTTATGATGAAGGTAAAAAATGCTTATTTAAATGAAGAAGAAGGATATTCTGTCATCCAGAAAATTCTGTTCTTGTTGCTTCCCCATCCTAATACACAAAAGCATTAGTATAGGATCACACATTGCAGCGTTGGAAGGACAGAAAACTGGAAGAGACTTTCCACTTTCATTCCATTAAAAAGACATTCTGCTGCTTTGGTCCTCAAGGTAGCGCTTTACATAAATGATTGTTCCTGGCAGTCCTGCTATACTAACTGGAAGGGAGCTATGAGATAGTGTGAAGTGTCAGGGAGCATGCCCGTTATATGGGTGGTGCGTGCATAAGCTTGCCTTAACTGAGAGTCTTCCCTGAAAGCATATTTGGCTCCAATGCTACTTATATAAATCTGCCTGAAAGGAAAATTTTCAGCTTAACTTCCAACAACTTCTGGCTTCAATAAGACAAAGTTTTTAAAATACCAACACCTGGTTTTGGCAAAGACAAGAATGTGTGTGCTGATATTACCGTGCCCATGGAAAGCTATTCTTATTTAAAAGAATAAACCTACAAAATGAATAAATAAATAAAAGCCTTATCAATGCTATAGTAATTCTTACAAGACTGAAACTAGCACTCTATAACTTGTTGGCATTTCTTGTGCTCTAGAACTAGGCACAAGGAATGCCAACACTGCCTGTGCTGCAGCAAATGAAACCTGGGTGCAGGAGAGCCTCTCTCTGCCATATTTAAAGCTGTGCAGAACAAGGTACAGATGACGCAGACCAAGTTAGCACTGCTTTTCAAAGGAATTCATCTGGGATACCTATGTGTCAAAATGAAATCATCCTGGATTGCCTTTTGAAGGAGAATGCTAAATACTAAAGAACCATAATTTCTTTTATTTTATGAATCCAAAGCTTTATATTCACTACCTAGAGCTTGCATGATATCCTCTGCCTTGAAAGTGAAGTCATTTTCACAGTCCTTGCTTTCCTAAAAGTAGTCTTTCATCTTAAAACAGGATCTGTATTCTTTGTTCCTAACTACAAGACTTACTTGCCTTCACTAAAAAAGCACTTTGAGAAAGCCCACTTCAAGCAGTCCCAATCACTTTGTACAACTGACCTTTCCACCAATTTTTGTGTCATATGCAGATAACATTTTCTTCTATAGTAAAAAGAAAAAAAAAAAAAAAAAAAAAAAAAAGATTAGAAGACAAGGATAAAGAAATTAAAAATTTCACTAACACTACTAGAATATTTTTTTCTTTTTTTTTTTCCCCCACTCTCTTTTGTTTTAAATACATTTTGGAATGTTGTCTTTGCAGCTAGATGATAAAAAAAAAAGTTTTTTTTCCTATGAAAACCAGAATTTCTGTTTTTCTGTGAATAACTCCATGGGCACAACCATTTATTTGTCTTGAGATGCCAGAGCAGCTTATACTTTCTCTTACACTTGAAAATGCACAGGGTGAAATTCTTCATTGGGAGGCAAAATGAATTTGTTTGCCTCATCAGATGCAGGTGCTAAACAATGAAGAGAAATAGAAGCAGTTGTATGATGGGTAACAGAGAGTGAAGGGGAGAAAAAGAAGAATTTAAGATTAAAAATCAGTTTAGCAGTAGCCACAAAATGACCTATACATGTGTGCATATATAACATATATAACAGCTACAACAACACCAGACTCCTTGC
>JAOWBP010003503.1:28484257-28499839 GCA_028571105.1 Tragopan temminckii
AAAGCCACCAGTAATAATCCATACGTAATCCATGGCAGCTGCATTTACTATTTTAGACCTGTTCTATCCAGGAACTTCACAGCATGTCTAGCATCGTAAGTAGACAAGGATCTTTAATTAAAAAATGTCTTTCACCCAGTGTATTCACCCTCCTCCTGCCTTTTTTACAGGACCATGATGAATTGGAGCAAAAGCATTAAATCTAAATCCCAACCAAGCTATCGTGACAAACCACAACACTATTGCATTGGCATGGACTTAACAGCAGATCACCCAATATAAAGGATTTTTGAAGAAGTGTGTAATTGTACAGAGACAAGTCCCAGGGAGAACCATATCTGCAGTTACTACTTTGAGTTCTAGAGATCTGCATATTGGCCCTGTGAAGGTCATCATACAGAGGAAATCATGAGTAGAATGGAAATGAAGTCACAGATTTGTTAAAAAGTCTACATAGATGTAAATGGACTTAAAGTCTATTCATGGTACAGTAAAAAATTCAGTTGTCAAGGCACTAATTTTCACGAAATAGATGCTAAACCTTTCACAAATTATTCAATTCCAGACCATTTGAACTGTTTTCCATATGCTTCTTCTACTCTTGTTCTTTCTACAAAATAACACAGAACTTCTATAAAGATTTGTATCTAGGTATTGCAGCCATTATCAAGTACTAAAACAATCTCTCCATCACTGACTGCACTTGTTGAGTGTTTCCTCTCTGCACAGGACCACAAATGTTCCAATGGGGTGCTGGGATTCACTGAAAGCAGATTATCCAGTGAAGTTAAATGAAAGCCTCACTCTGACAGAGCCAAAAGAAAGTGGTGTTTTGTTTTATTTTACTGTAAAGCTCCATGTAGCTTGATGAATCAGTCAAAATGCAATTCATTCTCACACGAGAAAAATAAATTAATTAAAAAAATAACAAGTTTTGTGTCACTTTCTAAAGCAAAGATGAAAATTTTAAGCTATGTTATATTCTCCTTCAGGAGACTGCCAACATCGCTTGTTTCAGCAGAAATGACACTGGACATGCCGCAGGGTTATGCAGACTTTATAAAGCTTGAAAAGCATTTTTTAACATAACACAATAAAATCCAGAGAAAAAGCATGCCTGTGGCAAAGCAGCAGTATTTTCCTTTTACCTTTCTTTCAGTTCCATTCAAAAATATCCTTTCAATGTGATCATAATAGGCATCACACCAGTATAACACACTGGCATGATAGTCCAGAGTTAAACCATTCGGCCAAAGCATCTTTGATGTTACAAAAATCTGCCGACTGTAGCCATCCATCCATGCCTTCTCAATTCTTCCCACACTGTCATCTATTTCATCTTCTTCCCAGTCTGTCCAATACATCCAGCTATTAAATTATAGAAATGAACATTCAGATGCCATTTTAATCATGTGAATAATACTATAGACTTAACAGAACTTTGGAACAGCACACCCACAAGTCAGAGCAATATTGTCTTTTCCATTTATTTGTCTTTTCATTGTTGTTTCTAAGTCAACAGCAATAGAAACTTACCATGTGTCCACTGAATGCTGATGACCCAATGTTTTTTTTTCTTCATACTTTATGAACTATATGAATGCCAAACGGACTTACATGAGAAGTGAAATAATTGTTTCATACCCTATTTACTCACACCAAAATTGTGGAATTTTAAACCAGCATTTTATTAACTTTGCCATAAAGTTCAAACCTCAACTGCTATTTTTTGGCTAATTCTAATTTGCCTTTTTTAATTGCGCCTAATAGTTTCAAAAAGGTAGAATACACAAATTAATCACAATCTAGCTTAATAGCTACAGAATAACTCTGAAGTCCTGCGTACTTCCCATTTCACGTGAAAGAAGTCAAATTACTCAAGAACTATTACAGTCTGTCTCTTCCAAAAACAGTGAGAAATATAGATGACTAGAAAAAGCATACGAAAAGCATATGCTAAGAAATTTTATCATAGTTTTATGGCTTAAGTAACAGTAGTGTGAATAACTGACTCCCTCACCAAAAAATAAAAGTACCTATGTTACTCCAGAAAAAACAAGCAAGCATCACAGTAAGTCAATTAAAAGTATTACCTCAGATTATTTCTTTGAGATACTGTCTACTGGACACTACAGAACATACGTTGTATTTTATTATTATTATTATTTTGGTTACTTTTCTAATTGAACTAATTTTTCAAGTCCTGTGATTTTAATTCTTAAAATCACTATATTTCCAAAGGAAGGAAACACGGGAGTAAAAAAAAAATCAGTCTTCCTGTCAAATCCATTCCAAATAAAAGACAATCACGTAAACAATGTCAAACCTACTCATCAGGGATTGTATTCAAACCACTTCTAAGTCTAATGTGATCAGCATGCTTTTTAAATAAGAATTTGGAAAAACAAATCGTTGTATCATCCTATGCACATACCCAACATATACCACCGGTTTTTGTAAATAATCAGCTCCTATTTGTTTACTCTCTGCTCCAAGCCACTATACAGAAGGTTTGGGGTTTTTTTTTTTTTCAGCTCTTTCAGTGTCTTTGCAAATATATACTAAGAACATCAACCAATTTTTGCTCAATGAGAATTAAAAACATTGCTGCATGTTTAACTCAAACAACATTCATTTTCATCACAGAATAATAAAACCTGTGTATGCCCTAAAGCTCAATTAAAGACACAGGTCACTATGTGATTTATTTTATTAGAACACAAAAATATGTTTTGCAGATATTTACATGAGTGCTGAAGAGCAATTAATGAGCTTTTCTCCATTAACGTTTAGCCTGTACTTATTGTTGTTATCATGTCATAAGCTAAAACATGCTTACAGTAACAGACATTTACATTAATGTGCTTTAATTGTATCTCAAAATGCTTCCGCATTGGTTAACTCAAGACTAATATTTTCTAAACATAATTAAAATGCCATAATAAAAGCTATCCCCCTCAGGAAAAGCTTCCATAAGAAGTGTAATCATGAAAGGCGAGTATTTTATTAGAGAAGTGTTTTATATAATAGTCCTTTTCAGACAGTACATCTTCATAAACTGTTTCCCATGCCATGCACTTACTCAGCTGGAAAATTTAACAAAGTAATTGCAGGTATGATTATGTTTTACGGTCTGATTTTACATTTTTACTATCTGACCTTAATTACTGTAACCTGTCCACAGTTGCTTCCATTCTTCAAAGGGCAAGTGCAAAAGTGAAAACCCGATAGTGTAAATTCATTCTAGTACTAGAAAAACAGAAATCTATCCATTGACACTACAGTTTTCTGCTTAAATAGTCTGCCAGTGAGAATTTAACAAGGAAATTGATCAGTGAATTTTTAGGTATACTACAACTGTAGCACTCTAATATCATGTTCTTTTTATTATCTGCTCTATCACAACTCATTATATTAGTAATGAAAAATATCTGTCTATTTATTTTAGTAAACTAATGTGTACAAGGATATGGTTTGAATTAACTTGAGAAATTGAGACTGACAAAGAGAGAAACAAAACAGAGCATTATAAAGTTCACCTAATATTAAAAATACATACAGGTCTGATACACTCAATTTGTTCAAGCAAAAGGTGAATCGCATTCAAATTAACTTGACATCAGTTCAACTGTATCTGAGTACGCACATTCTTTTGAAGGCTGCTGGCAAGAATTCTTGACAGGAATTAAGAGATATAGACTACTAAAGAATTTCAGATCACCATATGGTTTTAAAGTCCCATCCCAAGCAAAATTCATTATACTCTAAAGACATCAGTTAAATAAAGTCTACTTCATACCCATTGACAGGATCAACAACAATTCCTCTGGGGTGAGACATGTCTCCCTCTAACAATGTTTTCCGACTCTGAGCAGCTTTTTCCAGTCTGGCTACAGCAATTGTTTTCCTGTGGCCATCGTTTGTCCAATAAAGATTATTTCCAATCCAGTCCACTGCTATGCCTTCTACATTATCAAGATCTGAGAGAGAAGGGAGATGCAGTAATAAAAGTTTAATGTTACACATTCATGTTCTAACACTATCCGTTGGTGTCAGCAATGAGAAATTTATTCTAAATATAGTTTATTTTCTTGACTTCTAAAAATATTTACTGAATTTCAATATTAAAGTTCACTGTCTTCTACCTGTGAGTTTTTTATTTTGCAGATGTTTTCTCTGGGACAAACTCAATGATACTGATTTCAAACTGCAATGATACTGAAACACCTTTACTAATTGTGGCTCTAATAAACTATTTCGTTCCCCACAAGAAACCAGTGAAAGTCTCCAGGATGAATAGGAACGTACAGTACTTTTACCTACTAAAAGGTATGTAAATCACAATATACATAACAGCGCAGTGCAGAAACCTTCAGCTTACTGTAAAACATAGATAACGTGTGTATTTGATGATACACTAAAATAAAATATGATGGTTTTATCCAATAAATGAAATATTGGGCTTTTTATACACTTGCATGCAATAAAACCATCTATAAAAGGTACCACTACTACCTCAATAGCATTGCAACACGACAAGTGACTCTACAAGCCCTCAGTGGAGCAATGTTTTTTAGTGCTTTGTAACGCCATCATATTCCCTATCAAGTCAGCAGAGCTACAATGCATTCAAACATCCTGCCCCTGCAACAAGTTTCATTTTTCTCCTAAATTTTATAACCTATTTCTTTTAGAAAACAGAAAAATGCATTGAAAATATAATATTGAAGTATATTAAGTCTCAGATGGCCGCTGTACGCTAAAATTTGAAAATAACAATTTCCTTAAGACAGATATATCAGTAAGAATGTTTTCAATTTATAAATACAGAAAGCAAAATCAATCTTGTGGCTACTGACAGTTATAGCAAAACAGCCATACAATAACTTTAAAACTTTTTCCCTTATCAGTATTGCCTATCTGAATACAATGGCAGTAGACAAACAGCACAGATTAATGAAAAGAAATACAAAGATAAGGTTCTTTTTAATATGAGAGGAAGGAAATTCTTGTCAATATTATAGAATGATATATAAAGTAATTGAAGAATGATTCTACTCATCTTGAACAAGTTAACAGTGAGGTTTAGAGTAGTAGGTCAGGATTAGAACAAAAAGGTTTTGTAGCTTTAATGTTCTACTGTCTATAACTCCAAGCGTGTAGTTGTTCTATCTCATGCAGATTGCTTATGTTAAACACTCACGGATATGTATGTATGTACTTGAACTCTACCACAGTGACCTGAACAGTAACAGGAGTTAAAGATATGTAGCATCTCCAGCTGCCATCTTTAATTAAGTAGTTTTTTGAATGAAAATCGAAGCCTGATTATCTCTGTATTTATATGTTCTTTTTTAAAAGAAACTATTTAACTGAAATATGGTAAAAAATATTCATCCATTATAATTATTTCACTTGTTTTTTGCATTAACGTGTTGATATGTTCAGCTGTAGAAATCAGTAAAATCAGTGAAATAGCAAATCATTGGTTGTTGATACCTTCTCTATTTTTTTACATAATATTTTAGCATTTTATGATTCAAAAGGTAAGAGAGATACAAAGGAACCAACAAAGTATCAAGTAAATCTTGTTTACATAAGAAACTAGACCTATATGTAGGAAACCCAAGGCATCTCAGCAAATTTTTCTTAAGAACACACAGAGAAGATTGATATCAAGTCTGAAAACGGGGAGTGATTTGTTCTGAAGCTATTTTTACTTGTATTCTGTCTGGCCTAGTTATTTGAAATTGAACACAATTCGTACATTAAGAAAATCAGCTTTTTAATTCAAAGGTCTTAATTTGCCTTTTTGGGGGGAGACAATCCAGTCCAAATAGAGACTGTATTAAAGTGACTGACTAATAAACCCCTGCAATGGAAGAAGGCTTAGAAAAGATGGGCAAGGGCGATGTGCTCCTGAAATTTAGAGAATAACTTAAGATGAGACTGACCCACAGCTGCTGCAAAGAAGAGAATTTATCTCTACACAAAGGGGAGCAGAGAACTGACTTTGTTTTAGATAAACATCTTTCAAGAGTTGAATAGTTCATTAAAAGAGTGAAAGTCTTCCTCAGTTAACCACATACAGCTCAGCCAAACACAGAGTATAAGAACTAATTGAAATTCACTTTTATTTAACTATCTAAAAGCTTTGAATACATTCCTTACTTTTACTGTGGGTTGTTCTGTCACTCTAGCTAAACAAAATTGATTTCACTATTCTAAGCCAACTTTCTACAGGGAAACCCTTTAAATTTACAAAGAATGAAGTAAAAGAAAGGCCATTTTTTATCATTGTTCACTTGACAACTGGAAAATTAACATTTGTAATTCTACCAGAATGTTGTAATCAACAGTAGTATGTGGGCTCCATATATGGGGAATACATATACAAAATATTTAAAAGCTTGTATTTCTAAAGGCAAAATATTTTAAACCAATGTGGCAAATTGTAAGATACTATAAGCACAGCATGTAATTCGGTACAGAATAGCCTAGGTCCACCAGTGTCCATCAAATCATGTACCCTAGCATGGCCTAAAATAGAAGACATAATGTAAGCTGATTTAAAAAAGGAAGAATAGGTGCTCTTCAATGTACCAACCAGCTAGATTTCCAACACAGATTCATAGACTTACCTTAATCTTACTTCAACACAAAGCTAGCCCTTGTAAATATTAACAAGGATGGGAAAGTGAATAACAAAAAACTCTAAGGCCCACACAATATCAGTGGGGCAAATAAATGCTTTAAAAAACAAAGAGAAAGAGCGAGATCATCCTTATGGTAGTCCAACTGAATAATATTTCAATCAGTTAAAAAAAATCTGCTTTGTTCCATTTTTTAACATTAAAAAATTGATTTCAAGATAAGTTTGAAGCTTTAATTATAGCATTTTCTGTTGCTGATGAAAGTACACCACTTTTGCAGTTGTGCCGCCAACTCTAGGATTGGCTTTGCTGTGAGCTGTCAAACAGTTATCAATACTACACAGCAGCTTATTTTCCAAAGTGAAGAATAGGAAATCACAGCTGAAACTATATGGGAAATCAAACTCCAGCAGTGTTAGGTGCTCAGCATTCTCAACTGCTAGTCAACAGCTTGTAGGATCAGGCTCTCATGTAGGCAAACTGTAATTATCTGAGTTACAGTGTTGTTCGAGCTAGCATATCTGTTCTTGCAAAACCTGATAGTCACAAAAAATGACAACTTCTAATCTGAGAAGTGACACCTACCGCAGATAGAGCTCCTTAGCAGCATGCTGTTCCGAGCAAATATTAAACCACCTACTGACACACCTGATTTTCTCTAGTAGCTTTTCACCAGAGAATGATTTAATCTATCCCTGCTGAGTTCTCGAGAGCTGACAAGAACAAAAGCTGAGGTGATATGGCTGGAGGCCATATTAATTTTTTACATCATGAAACATACATTAACAAGTATTCTTTAAACATACTTTCAAGTTATAAAACTTCTCCAAGTTCTAACTAATAATGTAAATTCCTGGGAAAGGAGTGGGGGGAGGATGACAATGATTATTTTTATTCATTTCAAGTATTAGGGATGCCAATAATACACGATCAAACAATCCAGAACTCTTCGGAGTACTTTGGCATTTTGTTACGATGTATTTATAAAACAATAAAAATTACAGCTAAACATTACTTAGGAGAAGTTGCTGATTCAGTATGTATGTGTATATATATATATATATATATATATATATATATATTCATGCTTGCATGTTTGATTAGACTAAGCTCAACTCGTCTGCCAATTTTCAGCAAGGATGCTTTTTTGTACTACCTTACAATGTTTAAGACTATACTGTTCATTCTCTTCCTGTACTCTACATTTGGATTACTTTGTTGTAAAATGAAATGTGTGTATTTTGGTTAAAAGACTTTCAGCAGTGGAAGTGGAACTTCTGTGACGTGTGTTATGTATTTCCATATTCACAGTGAACTGAAGAATTACACAACTGGCAGCTGAGCATTCATTATTTACTCAGACAGCCATCCCTTATTAAGCAATCACCAAGCTTCTTGTGGCTACTAGTGAAAGAACCTTTATGCACACTGAGGTCTGTAGAGATCTTACACCAGAAAAAAAGAACACTTTCACTGTAAATGAAAGCTAACTTCTCTGAGACAGCTGGATTAAAACATAAGTCATGAATCATGAGGAATGGCAACCCCTGCATTAAAGCAACTGTTTTGTTTTTTGTTGTGCTTTTTTTTTCTCCTCTTTACTACTAGGAAACAATTACTGTAAAATAGATTTCAACTGAGGTAAAGAGCTACTGAAGCAGTATTTCATGAAATAGTTCTATGAAAGGAAAAGATGAGTTGACAGATCAGAGCTTTAGTTAGTAAAAGAGCATTTAATACAAAGAGATGGAATGCTTGGCCAGTAAGAATCCATCCAACGTGGTAGGAGACATGGAAAGTAGAGAAGGGCTGATATTTCCTCTAATTACTATAACACATGGTAAAAAAATATCTTTACATTCTCAAAAAATGCTTAAATTTTCCTACTGCTTCCACAGGCAGGAGGGAAAATGCATCAGAAAAAGAAATCCTCATCACCCAAATTATTATTATTACTATTGCTAGTGATTTTGCAGTACAGAAAGTCTTCCTCTGCCAACCTACTTGAATAGACTCCAGAAACCACACTGAGATACAGGCTGTAGAGAAAAGTCTCATAACACTCTCAAGGATATGGGATAGTTCAGTGAACTGTTACATTATGGATTCATCCCATCAACTGGAAGAATACAATGGAGACAGCATTACTCAGTGGCAAGGTATAGGCTAAGTAAACATAGAGTCACCAAACAGCATCTCTGCACTTAGAAAAAATAAATAGGAAGTTGTAAGAAAAAAAAATAGCTCCGAGTTTGTTCAAGGTCAAGTTTGGGTCTGCTTTCAAAGGGTAGATTATATAAAGTTTTAAATCTTCTGTTAGCATTCCTACCGTCTTTGAGGATTGTTTCTCTCTCTGTGCCATCAATTTTCTGCCGTCCAATTAGGAAACTGGTAGTATCAGCAAAGTAAATGTAATTGGTTTCTGCATGGAAGTCCAGAGCACGAGGATTGACTAAGTTCTCTATAGGGATCATGTATTCATCAGATACTTTGGTATTCAGGTCCATTCCCCGTATTATTCCTGGGCGTCCCTTCCCGTAAAAAAGAAACAATTCATTCTTTGGTCCTGCAAAAGAAAGATTGCAAACATAAACAACTGATGCTGCCTAATCTTCTTCACAGTGAATAAAGTCACTGTTTAATTAACTGGCACAATTAGTAGGGGAGCAGGAGCGTCATTCAATACCAAAAATTAAACTTTCATATATTCCAAAGGTATCTAAACTCAAGAAATCTAGCTAATTACATTACCTTAATTAAAATACAAATTACTTCGGTGAACTGCTTACATCTAATTATTTTTCTTCTGTAAAAGTTCACACTGAAAAGAAATGCTAGATCACAGAATAACCTTGCATCTAATGTGAAATGCACATATATAGCATTGCAGACATTTAATTTTACAATTCATTAGGATCTATCCAGGTAATGTAGACCGCGACTGAAGAAATCATTAGATCTAACACGACTGTAAACTTCAGCAAATACAGAGCACCATTTTATTTCTTTTCACCTGAAGTTTCTCAGAAGCAAGCAAAAGCTTATAGCAAATTTCTTTCAAATGGGAAAGAATACAACAGATTGACATACTGATTTCTTTCATGCTGAGATACAAAACACGGATATCTGTATTTCCTTCTCAAAAGATTTTTACAGTTTCATTAAATAGCTTAATTACAAATAACTGAGATAAGCTTACAATACTTATAAATGTCCTTAGATACTTCATTCTATAAATAGACCTCTTAAAGTTCTCAAAAATATATTATTTTCCTCAATGCTTCTTCGAGTTCATTGGAGTTGCTAGTGAAAACAGTGACAAATTTGGGTTCAAACGCTTTTATCGTCCAGCATTTATCAATGGATTCAGTTGCATGCTTTTCACCTGAAATATATCAATATCATTTGATAAAAAAATTGAACAAAATAGAATTACAGAATGATTTAAATTAGAAGGGACCTTAAAAGCCATTTAATTCCAACTCCCTGCCATTAGCATGGATGCTTTCCGCTTCACCAGGTTGCCCAAAGCCCCTATTCATCCTGCATGCTCAATGGAGCTTTTCTGAGCAGGCTACTCCAGAGCCTCACCACCCTCATAATAAAGAATGTCTTCCTTATATCTAACCTTTCATTGTTCTATCACACACGTCCTCACAATAAGTGTCTCTCCATCTTTCTTAAGTATTGAAAGGCTGCAGTGAGGTCTCCTTGGAGCCTTTTCTTCTCCCAGCTGAACAAGCCCAGCTCTCTTCATCCTTCATAGGAGAGATGCTCTAAACCTTCATAACCCCCTCTGGCCTTGTTCCAGTCCTCGTCACAGTACTCCAAGTGGAGCCTCGTGAGGAAAGAGCAGAGGGGGACAATAACCTCGCTCACTCTACTGACAGGCTAGTCCTGGTTTGATGCAGCCCAGGATGCTGTTGGCTTTCTGGGCTGCAAAGCACACACTGCTGGCTCAGAGTGAACTTTTCATCCACCAGAACCCCCAGGTTCTTCTCTGTAGGGCTGTTCTCAATACATTTGTTACCCAGACAGCATTAATGTCTGGGATTGCTCTGACTCAGGTGCAATACCATGCACTTTGCCTTGCTGAACTTCATGAGACTCATGTGAGTCCAACTTCTCAAACCTATGTCCTTCTGTATGGCATCCCATCCTTCTGTCACGTCAATCATGCGGCTGTGACAGATATAACCACAGTTACAAAAATCAATCCTCTTGGTGCAAAGTATTATCAGATGAAACTTGCTTGCCTTGTTTACATGAAGAGTCCATTTCTAAATTTTAAGATGATTGTGTAGGTAGAAATGGATAATAACTAAAACTATTAAACAGCATAGCAGCCCTCATATATTGTCAGAATGTATACTATATAAAAAAAAACAGTAAAATTGACTAATAGCTCATGATGATTTTTAGAACTCTTTAAACAGCATCCCATGTCTAAATTGTCACTTGCGTGAACAGATCCCAGTCAAATAAAATCATTTTAAGTGAATAAAAGGAGTATTTCAATAAAGCATCAGGCAGATATGTTACAAAACAACATTACCTGAAAACAGACCATGTGATTTCTGTTGCTATTGATTACATGTTAGATAGCACGCAGAGCTAAGCCCTGAAATATTAGCAGCTGGCAATCTCTCTGATTTTTATTACATACTTTTGCATGACCTGCCATCACTTCCCAAGATGAAGCCAGTCCTGCAGCGACAAGTCCGTGTTTTGTAGTTGCTGCTGAGCAGACAGATGTGCGAACATCCCCCTGGCATTCCATATGGGTCCACCTCACATGCATGGCTTCTGACTGCAGAGAGTAAAAAACAGCACGATTGAAATCCATTTGAAGTAGGATAATTATATGCTTCGGTATGTAGAAAGTTTAGACATAAAAAAAAGGGAATTTTCATCGCAATCTTTCCCAAAATATAACTTCAAAACAAGGTGATTTTAAAGATGATACTCAAGGCAGACGAATTGGCATATCCAAAAGACCAGCTTGTGGCTATCAACTCTAGGAGGTTATTGCTTTAACGAGATTCTGAAGTTATTTACCAGGCAGCAATCTCCTGAGATAGCCAGATTTCTTTCCCTTTCTTTGTTCAATTCATTTTATTGCTGAGTTTGGTTTTCTTTTTTTGTTTTGTTTTGAGAGCAGATTCCCATGCTAAACGTCCCACCCCAGCTCACTATTCGTTCAACACCATTAGAAAGCACCTTTCTATGAGAGGTATTTATGCGGCTAAAGAACAAGACAAGCCTTGTAGCACTTTTCCTGTATTTGAACAGCTGAAGAATTTAAAAAATTCCTTTCCCTTGATATATTTTTAAATGCATAGCTATAAATTAGCAGAATAGATTATCAAGTTAAATTTTTAAAATTTTTAAAGGTAGTTCTGATCAGAAGACAAAATCTATCCTTTTACCTTACACTGGCCTACAACAGAACAACAGTATTATAGCTCAAAAACCTTATTTTAGCTCTTCCTTCTCCTTCCCTTCAAGCTTTTTTGTTGTTTTGTAAAAGCAATCCAGAGGTTTAAGGTCGATATTGTTAGAGGTATACAGAATTTCCACCAAGTTCAGACAGCCTTTACAGCAAATCTTGACAAGCAACAAACATGCCCATTCGAAACAAAAGAAGCTGCAGAGTGAACAAAGGGCAGGAGGAACAGAGTAATCGGAGGAGGTAATAACAGATTACACTGCGCTCACATGTCTCCAATATTCAACCTCTCTGAGTCCCTCACGGATACGCAAGGGGAGCCTACAGCGAGGAGAAAGTCTTTGCTGCCTCTATCAGACACTAACATCTGCAAATCAGTGCCCTCAGCGATAGAGTAAAATTAGTTCATCCAATCTCCATCAGCTTAGAGATTTTATTTTATTTTTTTATATCAGAAACTTCCCTCAGAACAGCCAGTGTGTTTAATAACATTGACATTTATCACCAGAATGGATGTGTTAACTTTTTATAACCCAGCAGTCATCAAGAGGATTCTAGTTTTTATCGCTAGAGTCATATCAAAATATGTTAATTGATAAAATATCACTGTAAGCATTTTGGATCTTGTTATCCTATAAATCATACTGATGTTCTGAGCACAGAAAAATACATGACTGGATCCACAACTCAAGTCACACTGAATATCTGAAATTGATATTTTAACAAAAATTCTGAGTATTTAGAAGTTTCTAATTCCAGTCTCAAATGGAGATTGAAGGCCAAAGATGGTATTAATTCAAGCAGGGGAAAAGTGAACAGCAATTCCCCCACTGTGCTAGCAGTTAAGCAGGCTAGCTGCCCAACTTCCATTCATTTTGGCAACCTCAAAGACTGAGGGAAGGAATTTTGAGTCCCTCCAGGTTTGTACTCTGTGTGAAAAGCAGATCCAGAGAAAGCAGGAATCTCCAAGGTCTGAGACCCAAGCAGGTGGGTGGTATTGGACACCTAACAATTCTGAGAGTGTTAAATCCCCAAAAGGCTGTATGTAGGAAGTCAAAGAGCTTGCAAAGCAGAGCTCATTGGCAGCTCTCCAAGTTGAACGCTCAGGAATCAGTTGTCGGAGCTTAGGGAAGCAAGAAAACTGGCAGCGAAAGACACAGGAAACTAGGCAGATGAAGATGTAGAAAATTTTGCAGTAGTGATAAGTTTTAACTGCATATTTCTGGAAGAATGCTTTCTTGAAAACACATCCAACTAATAACTGGTTTTAGAATGAGGAATTTTCATCTCACCCGACGTTTGAGTTCTTTTCTGGTACACACGGATCTCCTTTGCATTTTCAAGTTTGGCAAGGGACCAAGCATCAGTGCCATTATATCTGTTTATTTGCCAAATACTGAAGTTATCTGAATTAACTGCATATAAGTAGTTTTCAAATACTGCCAAACCACAGAGATGCCTAACCTGGAAAAGAGACGGAAGCGATCATTATTTTAGCTGAATATTTTAGATATACATTTAGATATACATTTTATAAGCATCAAATAATAATGTACAATGTACAGGCCAAACTGTACAAAATAATTTATGAATATACTGATAAAAATCAGTAAAAAAAAATGCAAACTACTTTACAAATCTAGTTCATATGTTTGTAATTATATAATTGTTTGAGTTGAAAGGGACCTTTAAAGGCCACGTAGTCCAGTTCCTATGCAATGAACAGGGATGTATAAAACTTTTCTAACCATAAACAAGCAGGGAAAAAAATGCAAAATATTTACCACAACCCATTCATTTATTCTTAAAATGCCATGGGTTCTCCATCTTTTCAATTAAAAACTCTTGCATGTTGTCTTAAATGCAATATATTACAATAGCATTAACTAATGTTAATTAAAAATTAGTAACTATCATTAAGGTTAGCTAGCATTAACTAATAAATTTAGTAAATATAGATAGTTTACAGGTTGAATTAATGTATTTTTTCACTGTGGCATAAACAAAGCAATGTCACCAGTGCAAGATACTATCACTGAATATATATTTTTTAAATAACTAACTATGCTGGTGCTCCTTTTGTATTGTACCTTTGAATATGCCTGTGGTCACTGTACTGCTTGCTTAAAAACAAGAGAGCTCTATTTTATTCACCTCAAATGTGTATGAGTACACTGATTGAAAGTTACTTAAATACAGTTGGTTAATTAGCCAATGACAGCTCAAACATGATGTGTTTAATTATACAGAGGTTGTGCTTGATGTATGGATTTAGAAAATTCAAAATTGAGCAATTCTGAAAGCTGAGCAAGCTAAAGAGAATTTGTTGGCAGGTGTTCAGACATTTACAGGCTGAAATTCTTACTAGTGTAATCAATAAATTATTCACCACAGAGTATTTACTCAGCTCATTTATTCAGAGAAATTCAGACACACTTCACAAACCAAAACTAAAGATGATCCAAAAGCTGCTGTGCATCCAATATTTCAGTGGTTCCTGGAAACTACCTCAAGTTGACCAAATTTTGCCATCATTTTCTGCTTTTAAGCAGTTAAAAATTAAATGAATAAATAAAATCAGTAACAGTATTTCACTAAGACCCAGTAGGAATTCAATCCAATTATAGTAAAACCATAAATGGAAAAGAAAACAGACTTGATAATAATGATGAATCTGTACCAAATTTCTGAATTCTCCTCTGCATTACAATTCTCTTCCCTATCACCATTTGTACAAAGTTTAAAGCCTTATTATTTAACTACCATAAGAACAATGGAATATTTACAATTTTAACAGTGTGACTCTTTTTATAATGCAGAGTACAAAATCTTAATTATTTTGGTAGTTTTTACTTCTCCTACAGATTTTCTGCTACCTCATGCATGAATGGCAATGTTGCTTGTTACAAAGAATAGCCCTTTGAAAGCCACCCAGGCTATTGATCAAAAAGCCTGTATCATTTGGAAACCATGACTTCCGATATGCTTCTACTTAGGAAATAAACTTCAACCTCTGAAATTTGTTGAGAATAGTTTGCTGGCTATGCTAACAATTTGTCATTTGGTAACTGAGCAAAGAACCACAGCAGAACAGGTAAAATACTTGTTCTATGTGCACATCCTATACACGTTGTTTAACCTCAAGCAGAAACAGGTGTATCCAAGGTATCCACACCAGGCCCTAAAGTCTGAGCAACCAATAGCAACCAATAATGGTTTGATCGCTGCAAACTTCCCTTTGATTTTCACAAGCCTTGCAACTGTGTAGAACTGCTAACTACTATTCTGCTCTCCAAACTGAAACAACAATGGCAGCTTGATATAGTCCTGCTCAAAAGCTTCCAGACTCAGTGTTTGTATTTATGACTCTGAACATCTGGATCAATTAAGAAGAAAACATCACTACCATCAACAAAATATGATTTAAGGTCACTTTCATTGGTTTGAACAGGTGAATAACTTCTGCTGTTCTTCTGTTTC
>JAOWBP010003503.1:28499939-28510718 GCA_028571105.1 Tragopan temminckii
CTTCAAATACTGGAAGGCCACAATGAGGTCTCCCCAAAGCCTTTTCTTCTGCAGGCTAAACAAGCCCAGTTCCCTCAACCTTTCCTCATAGGAGAGGTGCTCCAGCCCACTGATCTTAGTAGCCCAAAGCAAAAGCAAAATGGTCCTTTTCAGTGAGAAATAAGTCTTTCGGTCTATTTATACCATTAAAATGTAAGCAACTGTACACTCCTAATCAGGAGACATGGAATATAAAAAACATTGGTATAAAGAAGACATAAGCAGCACATTTCATTTTGTTAAGTGTCAAGCCAGGTCTGTGAAGCGAATAAGTGAATTTCAGTGAATTCAATGCTCCCCCTTGATTTGATCTACTTACTACATCAGTAAAAAACCTAATATGAAAAGATAATTTGCAATGCAAAATTATTTTTACTTTGTTCAAAGAAAAAAACTTTCCTAAGAGTCATTTTCTTTCAAGCAACTTTATACCATTCTCCTCTAAATAATATGTGCTGAAATTTCTTTTACGAGCATAAAGTGAGATGACTGAGGACAGTGCTACAAAATCTTGAAACTATTCTCGCAGTCCTCATTCATTATTGCACATATACAGCTCCAGAGTGCTCATATAGCGACATTCCAAACATGAATGGAAAACCAGAGTGGAAAAAAAAAAAGGAACAGCAACAACAAGAAAACAACATAGAAGATTAGCAGTGATGAAAAGGGAAGCGAGATGAACTGACTCATCAAGACAAATCTCTAATTAACAAAATCAATTAGTTTGGAATATATTTCTTCAATGCTGCACTAGCCTGCAATATAGTAATTAGCTAACTAGAGAAATTTGATGCTTGAATTTCTTTGGGAAATAGCTCACACTCAAGCACTAAAATCTGATGGCAAACTAACACTAACCTAAAACATTTGCCTCTCTCATCAAGGCATGCTTCCTTAAATTGATCTACATCACTCGAATCCTTTAACTACTTATTTGTCTGACCAGAACTACAGGAGGAATGAAATTCTCAAAGCCTCAGATTAATGGATTACTTAAATTCTATCCAGCGTTTTTCATTATTCTATCATAAAGTCACAGTCTTCTACACTTTTCCGACAAGTTTCTTTCCATCACTGGCAGCTCTCCCCCAGTCTTTGTCATTTCTCCTGCTGTTCCAAGGCTTAATGAATAAAAACAAACAAACCATCTCACATCCTCTCTGTAATCACTTCTGCATCTCTAGCAAGACAGCTTGGTCAATAGGCATAAAAATATTGACTTGGTAATGAGTTAATAGCTCCTTTGACTGCTAATGAACTATAAACTCCCTTTTATCTTTATGTCATAACTATATTTGATTTTGTCTTTTCCAAAAACATAAAAATGTTTAATTTATCATCATCCTCATCATCTCTCTTGTAACTATAGCAATAATGTGGAAAAATTGGGGTTATGAAGTGGTGCAGGGGTGAGGGAACTCATAGTTTACAACTTCATATAAAAGACAGAAAACGTGAACCTAAAAAAATAACTTGAAATTACGAAGATTCCATGAGCCCCCCTTCAGGATTAGAGTTAATGGTTAATGGAATATTCATATTAGTGAATCATCTCTCTCAGGAAATAACTGATCAAAAATGAGATTTAGGGTTTTGACAACATTGTGAAGGATGTCATAAAAATGTGTATTGCAAGAGATCTTGGGAGATCATTCAGTGATCACTCAGTGACTCGATCTGCATTTTCCTGGCACTATTGTTTTGTTGTCAGAGTTTAGCCACAGACTTCTTTTAGTTCAACTACCTTTACTTAGAAATAATTTTAATACAACCTCCATCTCTTTGTACGCAAGTATATACTTGGATATTACTATCGTGGATATTACATTTTATACTCCACAAAAGTTGCTCTTTAAGCACAGAATTCAAATAAAATGCCATACAGGAAAAATAAAAAGGAATACTAGTTATTGATCATCAAATCATTTAGGTTGGAAAATAACTTCCAGTCCAACCATTCAAGATCATTAAGTCCAATCATTATCCAAAAGGCAGAATTATGGTTGAAGTGTTCTAACAATCTGTGTACTATTTGTCCACATCAAAATTTATGTCTTTTATACAACATGGACTAGAAAACTTGTGGAAAAATACAGTGCTATAAAGTGGACGCAATTATGTCCACTCACATGCAGAACTGGAAGACTATATCACCATAATCTAAAAATGATGTATGCCAGCACAGGTATATATTCCTTTCATATTCGTACTGCTTTCACTGAGTAATTGCTAAATCCATTCTTTACTTTTTAATAAAAAATAATTATCTTGAAGTCAAACAGGTATGCAATTGGCTTGAATATCAAAACTTTCTCTCTTTCATTTCCCTGTACTAGCTCTAATCATTCTTTCTAATTCTATTGCAAATAACCATATAACCATTCTTTACTTCCCTTCTCCATGCCACCTCGGATTTCACAGACTTCCATCATACAGAAACCTATCTATAAGCTGTATTTCAAGAAGCAGCATTTTACCTGTCTTCATACAAAAATCTTTCCCACACTTTTGATCAGCCTGTCAAGCATGCTCAGAATCTTTCATATGATCTGCTTAAAGTATTTAAGATGTGGGAGTGCTATGGATTTACAGAGCATCACAGTGCACTATTTGGTTCTTTAGTCCCTTACTAATCCTTTTCACCAATCACTTTCCTTTTGATCACTGCAATGCACAGAACCAGCATTTTTATCCAACTGGACAGCCTTTTGCACTACTTAATTGATTTACACTACTGATTGCTTGTCAATCTACTTCTCTTACAGTACTGCACACAGTTATATGTCATTCTTTATCGTATGTCCTCTAGACTGCTGCCAAAAATATTATTAAAAAACATTTATTTTTCTTCAGCAGTAACCCTTAAATAGCTCTAGACATTCTATCACCAGTTGATAAATGAAAGATTACCCTGACAGTCTCTGAATATGCATACAATGTGGATCAACTTATCCTCCATATTAGCATCTTTTGAAGACTTTCCTTCTTGACATCAGATTGCAGCTAGAGGGTTTTTTTGTTTGTTTGGTTGGTTTTGTTTTTTTTTTTAACCTTTCTACTTCAAAAATACATAGAATCATAGAATTGCTCAGGTTGGAAAAGACCTTAAAGATTATCAAGACCAACCACTAAACGTGACTAAATACATGACTAAGTTCTTCTACACTTTCAAATATATGCACTTTACATATATCAAAATGATACTTCTAAATTGCTGACGATCTACTCTCTATCTTATTAAAACCAGTTATAGATCTAAGCCTCTGTTCGCTATCAATACTTCCTCTAATGTTGCTTTTCATTGGTCCAGAGATCCTTCCACCATACTTGGTCAAGATAAAATACCTGTTTGTATACAATTAATTTGGCATTTATCTTTAGAATTTGCAAGCTAAGAACTAATCAGAAAATGCATTAATTCTAAAATATACATTTATTGCCTATATTAATTATTTTAACTTCACATTTAATTGCTGAAAGGAATTAGTATACCATGGAATATGTTCATTCCATTTATATATTTGGTATGAAACAAAATAGACAACAAGAAATGCGAGTAGCTTTAAGTTGGCTTGGTTCTTCGTGATGCTGTACTGTAAAAGTATGATAGATTTATGGTAAATGAAATCAGGCTGTTCACATTTACAAGTAAACATTCTCATTTACCTTTCAAACAGAAGACTGTGAGAAAGCTGACAGCTACAGGAGAGTACACAGTTTGAGATGAAAGAGTACCACAAAAAAAAAAAAAAAAAAGAAAAGAGAAATTAATGATACTAACTTAACACCAGGAACAGAGTACATGGAGTGCCTGACTTTCAACAAGCATACTGATATACTAAAGCAGATAAGAAAAGCACAAGTAAAAGAATAGAAAATGGTGTAATAACAGGGCACAAGTCATAAGGAAAAACCAAAGGCAGCAGTACTTTTAGTCAGTGGGTGCTATGAGTTACAAAAAACAAAAATTAGAAATTTACTGTTAAAGTACGATAAAAGGGAGGAATTGTCTCCATTTTGGAATACTGAACTGCATGTAATCTTATTTAGTTTAGTGTACGTTGCCACAAATTCAGAAGTATAGTTAAGATAGAATCCAAATGATTTTCCTCTAGCTCTAATAAAATTCCACTTAACATACTGTAGATTTGTAGTAAGGAATTGCTTCCATCGAAAGATTATTATTTAAATCAAACTCAGAAGGCCACCGATAAATTGGAATATGGTATTTTCTACATCATAAATAAAACTGCAACTATACAACTTGATATTTCTTGATACTGTTAAAATACAGTTTAAAACTTTTCTATGGCTCATACCTTTGCTTAGGCCAAGATATCTGTGACTATGGAATGCTGAATATCATCACCCTAGGCATCTGATGTCTCTCTCTAAAGTCAGATAATCTCCCAAGACACTGCCTGGCTCCAGTCCAAACAGAAAATAGCTGGTTTTTTTGTTGTTGTTGTTGTTTTTGTTTGTTTGTTTTGTTTTTTTTTTTCTTCCCCTAACAGAAAGAAAAAACTAACAGGAACTCTTTCACTACCATGAAAACACTGAATATAGAACACAGGTCCTCAGACACCAAAGTGGAGAAAGTGACTAATCAAAAAAAAATAGCAAAAAACCATTACCTTAAAGTGATACACAGGTGAATATTTCTTGAAAATTTATCTTAATATAATGGGTAAAAAAATTTAAGATAAACTGATACAAATTGTAAATTAGTTTCTATTGCCATCAAATTTCTGGAACAGGTATTGAAACTTAGCCAGAGACCACGGAACATTCTGTGACTAACTGGTGCTCACCCTCCAGTGGTATTTTTACTTTCCTATATTTACATGGAAATTAATCATAGAATCATAGGATGTCTTGGGTTGGAAGGAACTTCAACGATCATGAAGCTCCGACCCGCCTGCCACATGCAGGACCACCAACCTCCATATCTACCACTAGACCAGGCTGCCCAGAACCCCATCCAGCCTGGCCTTGAATGCCTCCAATGATGGGGCATCCACAATTCAAGTCACTATCCTTTTTAAAATTCAGATAGTATATTTACTACTAGAAGTTGCATACAAATTTTACTTTACAGAATTCATCTTCCTTTAGAAGCACAGGACAACTAACACTCATGTTTGCTTTTGTCAGATGAACTCCTTCGGTTTAAAACAATATTAACTTGCAAGCTTTTAAAATACGCATTGCTCTTCACTTCATTTTTATCAGATCAATAACAAGATTCCAAATGGGCAATATTCACAGACACCAATCTTAATCTCATGTTCCTAGTTTGAATAAAGATTGTATGTCCACTCAAGTAACACTCATGCTAAAAATAACATTCAAATAAAAATAAACAGTTAAAGGCAAATCAATATGCAGATATATATCTATATATATCTATATATAAATTTTTCCCTCTCATACGAATAATGATTAACTGTTCTATAAAAGTGTCACCTTGTGGCTGACGACTTGGGTGATATATCTGAAGATCAAAGGGCTGAGCACTTGTTTTTTGTATAACGCTGACATTCTGACCAGTCCATTTATTGGCTTTTGCAAGTGTATTGGTCCGCCAATCTGTCCAATATACTTCGCTCCCATACAAAGAAACAGCAAAGGGGTGAGAAAGATATTCGTGACCCCGTATAATCTCTATCATGCCGGTTCCATCATATAATGCAGAATAAATAGCATCTGATCTACAAGATAAACCCAAACTTCAGATTACATGAAAATAAAAAACAACACCACAGAACCATTATGACACTGGAGCAAAATGTTTTAAGACCTTACCCTTACACTGAGAAGACAAAAATTGTTTAGAGAGCAATCATCAACTTCACACCTGATTTAGTTTGTGCTATTAATTTTTTTTTTTTTAACTAGGATGTGAAATGTTGCTTGTACCGTGTTTGAAAAAGTCAAATTTAATTCCATGATGTGATAATGCAGCAGAGAAGTTTACATTCAGATGAACTTAAGGAGAAAAAAAAAACAAAAAACATTGAATTGTGTGGGTCTTCTGCGTATTAGTGTCAGGGAGCACTAAGAGCCAACTGCTTTTTAAGTCACAGGAAATCACGGGCCACGCATAACACAGCTAACAGGGCAGAGGACTCACTATCCAGGCCACATCCCACTGCCCCACAGCAAGGCAAACACAAGACCCAGTGGTGGCAATCAGGTTCAACCAAGAGTCCAGATCATCAGACAGATGATGAGACAGGTGAGGAAGTCAGTTGGGAATTAAGGTCTGGATAAACAGGGTCTGCTGTCAGGCAGTGCTGTGGTTGGGCTGAAGTGGGCACATGGGCACAAGCAAAATATGCAGAGATAGGTTCCTGGGAAGTCTGGCCATGGCCACTATGATCTGCTGATGCACTCAGGGCCCTGACAATAGGTCATTTAAAGATCCCTTCAGTCTCAGGAACTGAGGTAGAATTTCTCATAGAGACTTTTGTATTTAAACCAAATAAATGTATTCATTCACTGTATATGAAATGTACTTCCATACAGTCATATATTGACAAACTCTCATAGTCAATAGCTATCCACCAAAGTCTGCAAAGGACAAAGAACTAAAACAAATAAATTATTTATAATAACAACGCAATGGAAGAGATGTACATAAGATCTAATTGCACTCAAGACTCTTTATGTACATAATGTACATAACCACATTACACTTTCAATGTAGTTCACATTTCTGTATGTAAGAATAAGGATTTATAAATAGGTAACCAAGAATACTGTTATCACTTTACCTGGCATCTGTCCATACTATTCTTTTCTCAAAATGATCCACTGTAAGGCCATTAGGCCAGGCTCCAGTATCCATATCTTTATATATGATCTTTCTTTCCGCTCCGCTCATAGAAGCAGATTCTATGCGAGGAAAATTTGCGTCCCAGTCTGTCCAAAATAGAATTCTAGTGAGAAGAAAATAAAACAGATATAAGAACATACTTGAAGCATGTAAGAGAATTTTAAATGGTTTAACCAAAAAAAAAAAAAAAAAAAGTTGGAAAGAAGGTACAATCATCATTTTAAATTAAATGAAAACGACTTTCCATTTAGTGCTTGTGAACAGTAGTACATGCTGTATGTGGCATAAGGGCATAAAATAGGCCAGTTACTACCATCCACAGTAAAAAAAAAAATATATCACACAGCAAGAAAAGTGTTCTGTAAACAAATATCATCTCCTGATTTACCTTTTCTTAGCACTTACAGTCTCCACAGTACATCGTAACAGGTAGTATTTAACTTTATAATAGGCTTTCAAAAACTATAAATAAGTTAGATACTATAACTCACAGGAAAATGGTAATCAAATAATCTTGCATTTAAAATTATGTATTTAAAATAATTTTCAACTCGAAAAAAATAATCCTTTTACAATTACCCATATCTGGGATCCAAAGCAATAGCTCTTGGATGTTCCATAGCTCCTGCTATTAATGTTGTTCTCAAAGTACCATCTAGCTTTGCAACTTCTATTTGGTCCAGATTGCTGTCTATCCAGTATATGTTTCCTGCAATCCAGTCTACAGTGAGACCTTCAGGTGTCGCCAGGCCATGTTGTACTACTACCTCAATGGCACTTACACCTTAAAAAGAGAAAGAGTCTTAAACTAATAGAGAGTCTGATATAGTGTACATAGACATACAAGTGTATCATATGCTCTTGGACTAAATACTTGTTTAATCTGATGGCTGGCCATAATCTTTCATTCCACATGACATTTTATCTTTGCAAATGTGACAGACTACTGTAAATAACCATACTTCTTGCACAGCTTAAATAAACTTCATTCTATAGAAATAGAACAATTTTATTCTTTGATGGTTTACTAATTAAAGCTGTGGAAGTTTCTATGAAGGCCAGATCTCACACAGAGCCCCACTGCTGATATACCCATGCCCTGTTACCAGGGACCAATTTTGCAGCATCTCTGAAGGTTGTACTCATGCTCTGTTTTCTAATGCACATACTAGACAAAATTCATGCATATCTACTTTTATTTTTTCCCCAATCAAGCAAAAAGAAATAAACGATTTTGCTCTCATGGGATCAGGAAGAAATACCAGCCCTTTGTATTTGTTTTTTTCTTCCGCTAATAGACTACTGCAAAATGAAACTTTTGTAACCAAATATTTCTAGCAGTGTGCCAAGATACACATCCTTTTAGAGGCAGAATATCATCATAGATTCTGTTTTTGTGAATGCTACCTCAGTAACAATTTAGGATATCCAGTATTCTGTAACTGCAGTTGTTTTCACTCTTACGAAATTAAAGATTAAATCCGTACCTCCAGTATCAGAAAGCCTGCCTCTGTAAATTTTGTCCTCCACCACATCTGTCCAGTACAGTAAACTTTGACTGAAATGAAAATCAAGTGCTATTGTATTTCTTAAACCAGGAACTAAAAGGCTGTAGTCACGTTTGTGAAGATCAATTTTTCTGATCTCATGTCGAATAGAAAAAATTATGAAAGCTTCAAATGGATCTGGAAGCAGAAGATTACACATTTCAAAAGAATAATAAAGAAAAGATTGTTATACACCGCTATAAATGATGATTGAAATAAGAACAACAGAGTATTAAAACAATTCACTTCCTGATGAAGCATCTTTCAAATATATTTTAGTCCCATAAACATCTCACTTCTCTACTATATATAACAGTATCTTTGATCAGTACAAGAGATACCAAACATTACAACTGGGAATATCACACTCAGCTATTGAAACATGTTTTATAGCTACACCACAAATTGTTCCATAACTAGATCTTTAAGTTTCAAGGTATAAAATAAACTGTTTTCTCAAAAGACTCAGAAAAAAATGATTAAATTGTACATCATTCTAAAAGAAATTTAATTGAAAAATATGTACTAAAATAAATATATACAAGCTTTTTCCATTTAAAATTAAGTGATTAAAAAACATCACTGCAAAATACTAAGCAAGGAAATGAGCATTTTTACGCTCACTGATACACCACACCACCAAACCCAATTCCACTGAACTTCTTCCTTTGCTATTCAAATGATGTTCAATTTGTGCCCATAAGCTTATACTGTTATACACATAAATATGAATAAACAATCACTGCATAGGTTAACCATATTATAAAATTGTTTTCTATTGTAATTATTACAGAGTTGAAACGAGGTGAAGATTTCAAGCAAATAGCTGTGTTATTAAAACAAACAATGAGAAAAAAGATTGAAAAGATTAGATCTTCCTTTTTCTCCTTTTTCCTTTTAATATTATTGCAAGACAGTTGGAAATTCCAACAGAATGGAATTTAAAACCAGCTAAAACCAATTGAGAAAACAATCAGATCATTCTTTTCTCCAAGTATGTATCCAGTAGTATAAATATATATACACACACACACACACCTGAGGTCATACAGCTTAGAAAATCTTTAAAGTAACTTTTTAAATATATCTGAACTGCGTGTTTTGGACTTTTATTATACCAAGTTCTGAAAGACAGAACATAAAAATGAAATTTAAATATCTTTCAAGAACATTTTTTTTCCCTTTCTATCATTATGTGAAAGAGTTCAAGTGCAATATATCAGCACAACTTATTCTGAAGGATGTTCCAACAGAAACTAATAATATGGAAATATATAATTTATATTGACTTTCTATTTGAATAATGGAGCTCTGTAATATACTTTTAGCTCAATCAATACAATTTTTGAAATGAATGAAACATTCTTTGAGAAGTCTGTAATGTAACAATACACGTGCCAGAACAATAAAAATCAAACTATTTGAAAACATGAAATATGGAAGAAAAACACTACAGCACTTAAGACCCTCCAGAATGAAAGAGAAGCAGAACTAAAGAAAAATGGGAAAGAAAGAGAAAGACATTGCAAGAGTCATTGACTGAGAACCTAAAATAAAGCTCAAAAAAGATCTACTTACTTTCTTTTTCTTCATATTTTAGTTTAGTTTTGATGGAAACTTATTGAAATGGTTTGTAAAGAATCTTGAAAAAGTGCAGTAATGTATACAGACTTTAGATGTTACTGCACTGTACTACAGAAGTGTTTGCATATAGATACAGTCTATATAGACTCAAGAGTTAAAAATTAGCTAAGGGCAAAGTAATAATTTTCTTCTGAATGTTTTTTTTTTTTTTTCCCTCCTGGAAGAAGGATTACTGGTTACTGCTCTAACACAATGCATATCTTCTCCCAGTTCAAGAGATTTCAAAACAAATGCGGCTATTGTAAGCATTATACCAACTGGTCTTACTGACGGCATTATAGGGACTCTTTGCCTCCAGAAGTTCTATTTCATCTCTAGTTGTAGTAGACAAAAAATATAAGCCTTTATTTATCATTCACATAAGATCTCATGCACAGAGATGTTAAGTGCAATGGACACTTTGAGGCTCACAAATCCACAAATGAGATCAAAATTGGGATCCCTTGACTGGTTTACTAAAATGCTATTCGTACAGTCAACAATTAATGTATCAGAGTTTCTATCCTTTGGAGTATTCACCATACCTTTAAATGAAATAAACTAAAATTATTATTGACCGTAAAAGCATATGTCTTATTTGATACGGAATTATTTTCTTGCTGCTTTGATGGCATTAGGATATAATCTTTACGAACAGTATCACTTTTCTTTATAGTAGCTGACATCTCCAGTCTCAGATCATATATTTAACGTTAAATTGTCTGACAA
>JAOWBP010003503.1:28510818-28533808 GCA_028571105.1 Tragopan temminckii
GTAGACAGTTAAGATGACTGCTAACTAGTAAATTATTCTAGGTGATTTGAAATGAGAAACTTAGGCTTTTATTTCTCACAGTGATTTAAATTTTTTTCACCTGAGGAAATGTTGAGTTATCTATAATAAATGAGGAATACCTTAATCATAAAAGCTGTTCAATTATAAAATATCCAAATAAATTATAATATTTTTGAAGACATTTTGACCCAGTATGGCTAAGATACTATCAAGAAATAAGTACATAACAGTCCTAAAGTGATACTCTGAACATCTATGTTATTTTTAACTTCATGCAGGAAAGTACCGATGTTATGACAGCATCTATTTCACACACACATTTTCATTTCACACACATTCACACTGAGCTTAACAGACACCCCTAACAGTTTCTGAGATGTGCATCAGTACAAAATACAAGCAATGAAGAGAATGTATTCTCCTCTCCTGCTTTGGCTAATGTTGGATTTCTTCTAGCTAGTAAGCTGAACTGGTTTATTGATGACAGAATCAAGTACCAGAGTATTAAAGGTTGAAAAATAGCTTATTCTGTGAGTGCTAACTGACAGAAGATATTTGCTTGTGTATGTGCATATGTTTGCAATTAACATTCCAAACTCTGAAGTATAAGTTTGCTATGAGCTACAGCTGATACAGGCTAACAGTAAATTTAGATAACACCTGAACTAAACAAAAGTCAGCACACGCTCCAATTTATAGAAAGATGTGAGATCACCAGCAAGAGGCTGATCACTCCTGGAACTGTACTTCTGTACATGGACTTCATAGTCTGGGTAACTCAGGAGAAAGGCTCAAAGAAATGAAAACAAATATCCTGAAAGTTGGGAAAGGTTCTGGAGATGCACAGAGAGATATGTCAAGAGATACCCAAGGTCCAGTAGTGCCCAAAAGCAGTAATTTGATGATGAACCAGCACAAGTAAAGCCTATATTCAAATTAAAAATCAGATGAAAACAAAAAACCCACTCACACTGAATTAATATCTATTAATGTCTGGATGCGTTCAAGTCAAGTCAAGAATTTCAGCTTACCAGTACTAATGCAATTTTCTCCATCCTTACTGAGCTTCCAGCCTTCATAACATGAGCATTTCACATTATTTTTATGTTGTTCACATACTTGACTACACTTAAGGTGCTTGGTGCAATAATCCATAATTTCACAAGTTTTGTTGTCTACACTGAGATTGAATCCTACAGGGCACGAGCACACAATTCTTCCTCCAGGAACCACAGAACATTGATGACTACATCCACCATTATTAAGTGAACACTCATCTGAAAGAACATGGAAAAATAAGGGTGTTAAGGGCTGCAAGGATTGTTTGTTATATTGTATACTTCTGAAAGACACAAGGTCTGCTACAACGCAGGAAAAGCCTCTAGGAGGAGCAAACAATTTTAAATCTGCTAAACTGCTTATTGTATTTATTTTAAAGCTGTAGAATTCGTAAGTATTTAGCACAATATCTTTACTGCAAACTTTCAAAATTTTAGCATGGCAGATGTACAATGTATGTATATATTTTCCCAGACCTTCATGTATATTTCATTGACTTAAGAAGTATCCATAAAGAGTTAGCCCAAAGACTATTTTAGACCAATTTCCCAACTCCAGAGGTAACCAAATGCTAAAAGGTTGATGCACAGAGAAATAGGCACACAAATACTTTCCTTGCTTCCAATTACTTGAACTTCTAGGTTTGGGAAGGCTTCAACACTCAGTTTGATGTATCTATATCATAGGCAACCCATTATTGAAGAAATGTGTACAAGTAAGAATTAAAAATAATGGTAATAATAATAGTAGTAAAAATCAAAGTATCTTTATCCATGCTGTTACCATCAAGAAGACATGTAACCTCCTTCTAGACATACAAATTCATTTCTTCACGATCACTTACACAGCTACCGATAGGATTCCATTAACCCAAGCCTTTGTAATTTGAGAGAACTGCACATTAGTTTCAGTACTTTCATGGATATTATAGACCCTTATATTGTTTATCTCCAGGAAAAGAAAGACTTACCCAAGGAGCTATGTTTTCCCTTATATGAAAAAAACAAACAAACAAACAAAAAGATAGTTCACTCAAGTAGAAGAACAGTATGATTTAATTTAAAAAATCCTCACATAGGGAACTTTTTTTAACAGTATCTTAAGGTTAATAAGAGAACTATTATTTGAAAGAAAGTATTATGACAGATAAGGAATCAGAAGAATGTGTCTAAGAGAAATACCACAAAGATCGCCTTCATCAGATCCATCTGGACAATCTCTTCTCCCATTGCAGAGCTTCTCAGGCTGTAGGCAGATGGAGGTATCATTAGCACAAGGGTATTTTGGTGGTCCACACATATAGCCCTCGCAATTATCCTCATCAGACTGATCCTCACAATCAATATCGCCATCACATAGCCACGCTTTGCTAATGCATCTCCCTTGGAGAAAAGAGACAATAAACACAAGAAATCAGACTGCAAGTAAGCTTCGGAAAAAGCCTTCAGTAACATCACACGGAAAATTATTTTTTGTATTATGCTTTTGTATTAATAGTACTTTTCTCTTGGATGAACAGAAGGAAACCAACTTGTACTTATACTCCGAGGCATAACCCACATCAGTGTTGACAACCCAATTTTCTAAGTAATAAAAAACCTTTTTTTTTTTTTTCTATGCTGAGTAGAACTACATACAGGTAGAATAGATGCTCATAATTTCAGTTAGGTATTCCAGATCATGCCAATTATTTTCTATTCTTAACTTCATCTTTTCTTCCTCTCTCTTCTTTTATCTTCTACTCCCATCTGCCTTACCCAGGAGTAGTGTTTCACATTCTGTTAATTTGAGTTTAGGAAACAAAAATCTTTCTAGGAAGCATAAACAATACATTCTCAGAACATGTCAGAGAAATAATTCTCTTTTACATGGAATAACTATAATAGATGAAACTTCTTCCAAGACTTCAGTTTTACCTAAGTAGTGTTCTGATTATTTTCTCCACACTTGAAAATGAAAAAAAATAAAATAAAAAAATGCACTTTTGTGCTGATCATCAACATTTGGAAATGTAAAGTGATTATGACACTTAAAAGCATAGAAAACTCATCAAAGCCAGGGATTGTCATAGGTAAAGAGTAATAGATTGCGAACATACTGCTTACCAGTGTGTGTACACATGTGTTTATGATCATATCTCAAACTGCATTTTGAACTCTCAAGCAGAACAAGTGACAGGTACTTATCCCTCCAATGAAAAAGAGACCTTGCACTGTGCTTCTACATATAAACTACTCAGTTATTGAGGCCTATCTATCAGGAATGGGAAAGAAGATCCTGGAAAGATGAGGATCCACTGAGAACAATGTCTGTGGATGCCCAGGGACTGGCTGGTGATAGCCAAGACTGAACTGCAAGGCTAGTATAACTGCAAACTGTTGCACAGCATGAACTGACATGCCTTTCTGTCTAGATTTCCCAGATCAGATAAGATCTTCCCAGCAAGAAACTGAGACTGAATATGACTTTATGGGGGCAGTAAGCATGACAATGTGAAATAACTAACTACGATGAAACTCTAATCTTACTGGTTATTAAATGCATCCGAGCGCCAAACCACTACTGGCTATTAGTTACCCTGCGTTGCAGAGATTTTGTAAAGATGTCCACGAAATGTAGCATCTCTATCTGCAGTTCTACTGTCTTCCATAGCACTGTAGCAGATTAATTTCTCACAGTGGAATTATTTTCTAGTTAGCTTAAGATTAACATAATAGTTTGCATTTGTTGTTTTTGCCTTCTTTTAATGGGAAAGGTGCCATCCTCCACAGAGAATGACAACTGGATACAAATACAGTGAAACAAGAACAATAAAAAAAAAATGCTCCTGTAAAAGTGAGGCTGCTTTCACTTTCAGTGAACGACAGTAAGAATTGAAATTTCAGGATTATATGACAGTGAATGTTTCAAACAGCAGAACATAATTTTACCAAAGCAAAAAATCACATGGAAACTTAAACAGAGAGAAATGTCAGTTAGAATGAGAAGCCCCCCCTTTCTCTTATAATGGTCAGTCTCAAATACCCTACACTAAAAAGAGAAGAATGAACAGACATGCGAAAACATAGCTGTATGTATTACATGTATACTGTTTATTCCCATATGCAATCAGAAGTAATTCATTAAAGTGTCTATATTCATTATCTTGAAGTGAACACTGATTTTACATATTATTATAACACAGCAGTAGAATGAAAGCTACTGGAAAACACCAACATCAAGCAAACTAGATGGGTCCCAAAGTAAATTGATGTTGCCATCAACAGAGCTCTTAATCTGGTTTTTTTTTTTTTTTTCATCTTTTATACATACAAACATTTACAGAGCAAATCACTTTTTCTGCCTTTCCGTTACTCTAATGAAGATATAGGTTATAATAAAAGATCCATCTTTCTCTGTGATAGCTATGACATGTTCTTAAGTAGAATATACTCACAAGATACAAATCTTGAACAAAATTTGAAAGAGATGGACTTAATGAAATGCTATGATTCTCCTGAAATCATTACTTCAAATTCACTCAACTATTTGTGTTTTAATTTCCCTTACTGAAACTTACACTTTTGGCTTCCAAAACCCTTTACAGTAGACTTCACCACTAGTTAAGTGCCTCGACAGGTGTCTTTTATTTTCCATATTGTAAAGCAGTACATCAGAACTTCTGAAGCAAAAATTATGTGGGAGAGTTTGATTCAAATGCTTCTTTTCCATTTCCTACAAGTATGAGCAAGTACAATAGAGGATTAACTTTTAAAATTTTTTTATTATTATTATTTTTTTAATCACACTCTTCCGTCTTTCTTGAGATACTGAACTCAAGAAGTTTTTGGACTGATGATTTCTTAAATGTCAGGAAACCTGCTTTGGTGGGAGCTATCTGCATTGAGTCATCTTAGATTTGCTTTTGGCTGGCAAAAGCTGTAATGCAGGTTTAACCTCATTCACGCAAAAATATGCATGTTCTAATCCAACACATTTAACAAAAAGTCCCAGCTGTGCTAGTCAGCCAATTATTTGTTTTGTAGGAGACTTAAGAGTTGAGACTACCTTCATAAGCTAATTTCTGGTATTTAAAAGCTTTTTGTTTAAAGCAGATATTTATAAGTGACTCCCGAATGAGAGAAAGGGGAGTGTTTCAGGGTCCAAAGATAGCTATTATCTCAGAAAACATAACGCACTCAATGATACCAAGAACTAAGGGTTAAAAAAAATAACAAAAATAACAAAAAACAAAATCACACAAAGAATTTATGTATGTTTCTAACTTACTTCTTATAACGCCTTTTTTCTTAAGTTCTTAGTACCAACTGAATCCACCCACTAGAGCAGTAATGCTTTAAAGGGCTCAAAGTGAGACAAGAGATTGAGTAGGCATAGAACAAGTAGAAATAACCCTGCCAAACACATCCTTAAAAACCAGTATCATTTTCCCCCACCCTCTGAACTCCTCAAGGCATCTCATGTTCTTACCAAGTCCTCTATTACTCCCAAAGTCATCTCAAGCTCTCTCTCCCTACAGTAACACTTTCCTCCTCCTCCTCAGCCTTGAAGACTTCATAGGTCTTTCCTACTAATTTCCTTCTCTACATCTTTCAGTAAAACCCCTTGTTTTTCTCATTGTCAGTTTCTTTGCATTCTCCTCTACTCATTACACTTCAAAATTGTCCATTTTGAATCTTATACTCCATATTCAGACAGCACTGCTTGCTGTTGCCCTCTTCCAGTATTACTGTGTTGGTCACTCGACATCTACATTCCTTATTTTACCAACAAATTAATAAAGAATGATTAATATGTTGGAAAAAAAGTGAAAAATAATAGTCCACCTGATAGTATTAAAAATGATAAGATACAAAATTAACTGTTTCTTCCAAAAAAGCAGTATGACAAATGTACAATACAGTTCAGAATTACTACACATGATATGAAAGTACTCATGATTCTTTTGAATTCGCCTTCACAGAACTACTTGACTACTACCACTGAGTAATTAGATTAATTTTTTAACATCTTAAGTAAGGTTGAACAGATTTTATTCTTGGTCTACTACTGTATCTGCAAAGTAGGAAGTCTGAATAAAAAGGATGGATTTATGCATTACATAAAACTGAGATGAGGTACATGCTCGTAACAATTCTGGAGATCAGAAACTGAATTTAGAATAGTAATTTTAGCCTAATCTAATTTAGTCTAAGCTAACTTAGAAGTAGCTTAATCTAATTTAAAAGCAGAAATGGGTTAGAAGCAGCCCAACAGTGCTTATGTCAGTCAAGTAGCTACTATATCTCCCATCTTGCTGCTGTTCAAAACTCTAACGTTATTTCTCACATCATTATAAACAACTGCACGATGACAAAAAAAGAAATGTCAACCTGGTATCTCCTAATGCAAGTTAATAGATCTGTAGAGCTTTGGCTAACTCTGGACACCAGTTTTTGAACTGCACAAAAATACTTAAAGCTTAAAAAGAAATCAAATACAAATTAAATGTTTTTAATTATTTATAAAAAGGTGATTAAAGATACATGACAGATGTCTTTCAATATTCAACAACTGTTTATACTCGTGAAAAGATGAAAGCAATCAACTATGCTTGCAGCAGAGATTCAGGTAAGACGACAAATTAGGAAAAGTTGTTCCAACTGTGAGAGACAAATTACTAAAAGGCTATATAGAACTACTATATAGGGTGTTGTACTATATACAACACCCCCTATAGGATATCTTAACAGCATGTCAGAAAAGGAGCTGGATATTACAGATCTTAGAGGCTACCATTTTCCGAAGTAGAAAAACCACTTGCATTAGGAAATTGGACACCACCGGGTAGCAACATAAGAAGAAATTAGCCAATTTCTCTTAGCCCAAACAATTCTCACAAATACAAGAAGTTGGTTACTAGTATTTCTTTCATATATATTTGTTCATAAACATTCCTAAATACTTTTAGACAGAGCTTACATAAGTAGATCTCAGCACTTCACATGCTTAGCTATAACACAGATATTAGAACATGGTCTCCTTTCTACTAATAATGCCAGGTAAAATTACTACCTATTACATACATCCTAAATTAAATTTTGTTTTTAAAAGATGTTTTAGCCTCAATATTTCATTAAACTTTGAAATGAAAAAAAATACAATTACGACCTACATTCATTTTGTGTTCCATCTAAGCATGACTTTGAAAAATCCTAATGCAAATGTTAGTTAAGTCACACTCTTTTCCAATTTTTTAATGAAGTATTGTAACAAGATTAGATTTTAAGCTTTCTCTGAGAATACATTTTTTCTCTCAATATTGCAGTTCAAATTTCCAATGCTGCAGTTCTAATTCTTTGAAGTCTTCTAACTAATTACTTTATACCATTTCAAATTACTTGTAGTGCCAAAGACAGAAAATGAAAGAAAATACCTGGACTTTGAAGTACTATTAAATGCTACATTTCAGTATTTGTTTTGATGTGCTGTCACACAGAATAGTTTGCGCTTTACGTAATCTCAAAAGTCTTCCATTTTATATTATAAATCAGAAAACAAGTTAGAGTAGCATATTAATATTTTACTCCTGGTATAAATAACATTCCAAGTAGTATTAAACACTAAGGAATATTCCCATTCCACACCTATTAGCAAATCACACAGAGAGACACAGACGCAGTGTGAGTAAATGAGAACATGATCTACAAAGACATACCTGTACTCACGCAGGAGAACTTTGTCTTTTCATCACACAGCCGTATAGTTCCATTACAGCCTTTTTCATCACTACCATCTTCACAGTCCTTTTCTCCATCACATCGCCACAGCTCAGGAACACAGTTTCCATCAGGACTGCACTGAAATTCCTTCCCATTGCATCGTCCAGGAATGGGAGTTTCTTAGAAAAATAAGAATTATACCAAAGAATATGCTTTGTGAGTTTTTTCCATGCAAAGTTTACAATGAATTAGAATCCCCTTTCTCAACCAAAGCCAAAACCACGGCCCACAGGAATAACTCAAATCCCACTGTCCCCTCCTGTCTCATCAATCCAAAAAGCCTTCAGACAATCTTAAAGTATTTTTAAGAAAAGTCTTCTGTATCTATTTACAAGTGATAAAATGTGGGAAGAATAATATAGCTAACCTTCCTTGGTGCAATTTGTTCTAGTTTCGTCACTGAAATCTCCACAGTCATTGTCACCATCACATGCCCAATGGCTTGGGATACATCTGCCATTATAACACCTGAACTGATCAGCAGAACATGAGTGGATGCAGCCTAGTTCATCACTTCCATCACCACAGTCATCATCTACAAATATTGATTTTAAAAGATACGGATTCTGAATAAATATGCCAAGAGAAAAAAGCTATTTCCAGAAAGGAAAATAACATACAGTAAATAAAACAGCATTTTTGTTAGCTTCCCACAGGTATATGGTAAAATTATTTCTAATACACAGAATCATCACCTATCCTGAATTGAATATCCTGATTGATCCACAAGGATCACTGAATCGCACTTCTGGTTCCAAGTCAAACAAACCAACGGATCTCAGCTTCACATGCCTTGCCGTCTAGGCCTTTCCCCATCTTCATAGCCCTCCTTTGGATGCTGTCTAAAAGCTTTATGTCCTCATACCATGGCACCCAAACTGCATGCAGTGCTGGATGTGAGGCCACATACTGCAGAGCAGAGTGGGACAATCTTTTCCCTCGCCTGGTGGCAGTGCTGGGCCTGACGGTTCCCAGGGTGTACACAATCCTTTTGGCTCCAGGGCACACTGCTAGCTCAGATCCAACTGCTGTCAGCTAAAACCCTCAGATTCCTTTCTGTATGGCTGCTCTCCAGCATCTCATCCCCCACTCTGTTGTGCATACGGCCAGGATTGACCTCTCCCAGGTGCAGAATCTGGCATTTTCTCTTGTTTAGCCACGTAGGAGGTGATTGCGCACTCCACTGGGCTGTTAGGATCTTACCATAAGGTCTAAATGTAGAGGAACATATGGTTCCTTAACTCTACTAACAGCACTCATTGCTCTTTCATTTCAGACAGTCTAAGATCGTTACGTTTATTCACACTTATTCAGTCAAATATACCAGAAAGCATTAGGAAGCTGTAGATTTTTCTTCATTTCTTTTCCTGTTTAAATAGTGATGCTCCCAAATTAAGCTGTTTTATTTTATCCTTAGTGATACCTTACTTTGTTGGAGCCATTGCAACAATCTTACTGCAGTTCTGCTACTTCAACTGTGATCGCCAAGATGCTATATAAACACTATAGGATTTCCTTAAAAAGAATTTCAGCACACTGTGATAATTTAGGGAATCTGCCCATATACAGCCATGAATGTCTTTCAGGCTCATAAAATCAAAGTAATATCATGTTATGTGGTAAATGAAGAATCAGTCCAATTTGTTAAGACTGGTAAGACATCCCTCCCACATCATAATCTTTGGAAAAATATTCACGTGAATAGCTGCCAAATACATTCCCTTTATGATGTTATTACTGTTTTTGTCCTAAGTCTTCCTAGACTTCCCTTCTGACAATTGCCATTTATTAAGTGGAAACTGCCCACAGACCTGGTAGATATTTTCTCACCGAAACTGATTTGTTTTCTTAAAGCAGAAAAAACACATAAGCAGTGTTGTAGTTATTTTTTTTAAACAGTTGAAGTTTACATCATACTCTATTCTACAGAACATAGTATTTGTAACTATCACCATATCCACGGCACCATTTCTGACATAATCATTCAGTTTTGCTGCTTTCTCCATTAGGTGAGTAACTTAAAACTACTGTATTTATTTATTCTCTGACCAGTTACAAATCAAACTGCTAATATCGGTCACAAAAGAAAACAATAACAGAGCAATATCTGCTGTATTTTTTTCAGATATCGAACACTTGATACTTGCCTGAATCACAGAGCCATTTGCTACTAATGCATCTTCCATTTTTGCAAATAAATTGAGTTAGTGGCTCACACGTTGGGAATTCTGCGAAAGCATTCAAAACCAAAAACTATTTAATGTATATAGTCTATAGTAATATTCTTTCATTGTCCTGCATGCATGATTTAAACAAGCCAAATACACTGTATGAAACATATATCTAAGACACTCTAGAGTGGAAGAAACAGTAAGAGAATGAAAAGAAACAATAAAAAGGCTTTTAACAGTAAATTAAGGCCAATACCTATCCTTTCTCAATGGGGTTCAATGAAATACGTTCTCCTGTGTTATATGACATGGTCCTATATTCCCATCATACAATGCCTGTCTTTGCCATTAACTTGATAACAATACAAGCTATGTTTTCAGCATTTCCATTTAGGTAAAAAAAATAAAATAGTTCTTCAAATGCAATGGCTGCCAGTAAAAGACAGGAAACAGAAGACTATAAAATGAGAAGGTTAAGTACAAAGTGAAAGAACAGTCAAGAGATAAAAGTTACCGCACAATGACGTAGTAAAATACAAAATCAAAATGTCAGTATTTACAATCACTTCCTATGTGTATTCCCATTAAAAAAAAAAGTAGAAAACCAAGACATTATCATCCTTAGAGACTTATCCATTACTCTGTTACCATTTCGTTTTCACAATTGCCTAACATACTTCTCCATAAAACAACTTGATTTTTTCCCAACTTTTTCTTTTGAGATCAATGACAAAGGTATGTGCATTAATGCCATTAAGATAACAAACTGTGTTTGCATTATATCATTTGGAAAATACAAGATCCACTTCACAAAACTTAGAAATTAATAGGAAATAATCTGGAAGTATAACAATCTGAAAGGAGTAAGGAGCAGCCTAAAATCTAATCTATATGCAGTCCATCAAGAGAGTAAGATGCTTCTCAAAAAACTATCCGTTACCTAGTGCAAACCCAAAGACAACAATAAGGACAATCTACCTGAATTGCTATGTAAAGGCAAGTTTTTCCTTCACGGAAGAATTTCAGGCTGGAAATTCTTACAAAGAACATCCTAAATGCAACAGAAAGTAATGTCTGAAATGGTGCATACACCTGTCAGCTACATCAAAACAGCCAAAAAATTACAGGAAACCAACAAGCGTTTATCTCATTAGATGCCTGCAGCTTCTAGTCTTGTTACAATTTCACAATTGAGTCAACGTAAAACTAAAACTTGTCAAAGATCTCAAGAACCAGGACACTTTTAAAACATGTCACGTAATCATAATGTCTCTTTATAAATATTCAGTCAATGAACTTCCGATTTAGATACGCTGTCCCTTGCTGCCTTTGGTGCAAATAATTTTTTACGGTCACTCAGGGAGGATTTTGCCTCCAAAAAAAAAGTCATACATGAAACAACAAACCAGCTGCATTAAATAGTAAAGTTCAGAGATCACCAAGAGCATCATCATAAGATTGGAACAATTGGTTTTATTGCATCAACACAAAAAAGGGGTGGCAAGAAAATTTAACAATATTTTGTCAATCACACCTAAAAAGCTTTATGTTGTTAGTAAATTAAAAAAATTTTTTTTCTTGGAGGAACACTTTACAGTGACAACCAAGTATCTGTTCTGATACAAATAACATAGATGTTCAAGTATAATGGTACTTAGACAGAGATATATTCCTTAGGTGTTCCAGGGAAAGCTGAAAACTTATTTTTTCTATTTTCTTTTCTTATATTTTTAGCTTTCCAATATTTTTCTACAAATTTAACTCTATTTAATTTTTCTTTTTTGGTCCCTCACTGTTCTGAAGGCCACCCCAACAGTCCTTTCCCTTTCCCTTTGTCACAGAGATGCACCTCCTGAAGCTGTTTCTCAGCCATCCCTGCACTGACTCCCCAGCAGACAGGCAAAAAAACAAAGGTGCCTTTTGAGCTCACAGTAAAGTTTCTCCACAGTGTGAACACCAATCTTGTTTCTCTCTGCTATCCAACTGTCCTGTAAAAGCTCTATTTCTTTGATACTTTCTTCACTCTTAGGTGATTGAGTACAAATGGTATGGCAGATGTACTGATGGTCACAAAACATGATCTTAAGCCTTGTTTCCTTTATGAAAGCAAGAAAAAAAATAAGCACATTCTGGTCTCAATCCTTCTTCAGAAATGTCATGATTCTTAGTAAATGTGGTTGTATTTTATGAAAAAGTCTGTTTAGATACTGGCATCATTTTTTCCAGTACTGCTCACTGCTGCTATAGACTAACATAAGTACACACAATTTCTTGAACCATTATGATCCGAAAGTTATTCACAGCTAAGAACTGGTGCACTTAAATATGATTTGTAATAGTAATAAATATATATATATATATACACACACACACATATATATATCTCAAACTACTGACTAAAAAAATGCATTTTAAACTGTTTTGTAAAAGAATACTGAGTAGCTAAGTATCTTTGATAGTTAGAATGCCTTTTGTTAGCCATCAAATCACAAGAAAAAATGAAAAATAAATGTTTAACATATCTGTACAGCCACAGCACTCAAGAATAAATGAACAACATCCTCAAGTACGGAATAGATGTTAAGTTTGACAAAACTGGTAAATAGTGGGTGAAATAAATGCTAATTAGATGATCTGGAAAAATATTCCAGAATATACGGTATAAAACACATGGAAAGAAATTACGAAGAGAACATTAAGATCTGTAAATTGATAAGCTGCCCAAGAACACAAGGTATGGCTAATCACAGAAACTATCAGCATCAAGTGTCATGTCATCATTACACGGAATGGAGTAATTTGAGAGACTGTAAGATAAGCAAGTCCAGTGAGAGGGAAAAAGTAATGTGAAACAGGCAAAGGGAAAGAAGGTTAATACTCCAGGAAACATATAAAAAAAGGATATATGTATATGTATCTTGAAAAATCTTGAATGCAGCCATAAAGAGATAGAGAGAAGTATGGCCTTAAAAAGTAACATCAAACTCAACTAATAGGTACTAGCTGGTGCCAGTCATGAAGAACTCAAAATTAAACAAACTTAAAGGATTATGGATGAACATAATTCACTGAATCCTATTCCATAGACTTTCTCACAGCTGAAGTCCTTAAGATTTATCCTTATGGAGCACACACTACCTGCCACTTTAATTTACACATTTACTATGTGCTTTTTTTCTTGTTTTCCACTGGAAAGGAATATTTACTTACCACAGGATGTCATTTCATCAGTTTGATCTCCACAGTCATCCTCCCTGTCACAAAGCCAAGATGTTGGAATACAGCGTCCGTTCCCACAAGAATATTGGTCAATCTGACACGTTCTTGCTGTCAAGACAAAACACTCCAAAAATGCAAGGGAAATGGACTAAAACTGTTAGGTCTTTTGGTTCAAGTCTGGACGTAGAAGTCACAAATCTATGTGGTATCTCCTGACCTGGCTGCTCATTTCACTTTAACTAAACAGCATTCACCTCCTTTGATTTCAGAGGAAATCGAAATCTGCAGGACTCTGTCCTATCTTTGAATCATGCACTTGTTAGTGTGAATACACAGTATTAGTCAGTAGAAGAACAGTAGTGCTTGATAAAATATGATTAGTGCTAAAGCTGAAGTGAATCAGGGTATAAAAACATCTAACTTACAATTGGAATTTTACTTACTTAAAAAAAAATTCTTTCATTCCTACTATAAATAATGATGTACTGAGAGTCATATTTACGCACACAAAATAAAACAAACAATGCATGCAATGTGCCTGGCCTCACTTTTCCTGAAATCTTTCCATTTGTAAATACACAAGCATAACAATCCATTGAAGTATATGATGTATGCCTTTCCTCTGATGAAACAAATGCCACCGAAATAAATTATACTATGCAATTACATACATGATTTTGAAATCTGATAAATAGTACAATATCAATAAAGTCTAACATATAAAGATGATCCTATAACTGTATTTATTCAAAATGTGAACTCATCACTAAAAAAAACAGAAATAAAAGCATACATTATGATTACAAAACTTGAGCATGGAAAGACATCAATATGTATTACAATCTGCAATAACTGTGATAGTGACGTGGAATCTATAGATTTTACTAGAGCTATATAGAGAGAGATACATAGCTAGAGATTTTTTTTTTTATGAACTGCACAAATAACCCATGAACCGATCATTCCATACATGAAAAGTTAAATCAAACAAAATGAGTCCTGGGAATTTATGGCAATGCTGCCTATCACTGTATTTCAGTTAAAGAGCCATCAGCCCCTGACATCTGATATTTTGTACAGCAAACATTCAATGATTGTTTAGCATACTCTACTGACAAGAAATAAACATCATAGATTTGGAACTCCATGATTTATTGCAGTAGAATCAGTGAACAATCTTCATCTTGACATTTCCTTAAAAATCCATTATGCAGAAAATAAATTACAAATGAAGACAATTTTCAAGGTACCAAGAGGAAACCGAGTAAGAAATTATGCTTTTGTCAGCACAAAATAAAATTTACTCATCAGAGCATGTTAACAAACAATTCTAACTGCCAAAAAAGATTTAGCAGGAACAAGTTTGTACCTAAGTAGTACTTTGACAGTCAGCCCATATGGACAGATTAAGTGCTGAATTACTTTGGAAAGCACAATCAAGCACAAAGATGAAGTAAAATATAATTTGTATTCCATCTTAGCGGCATCAACATCTGAATTAATTTAAAATGACAATAATCAGATTACTAATAGCTGACTGGTTCAGTACAGTACAGCACAGAATTGCTTATGGAGCCGGAATTAAGTAAAGTTTTTACCTGCACAGGTTTTATTTGATTCATCTTCGTTATTACCACAGTCATTAGCTCCATCACAAAGCCATCTCTTGGGAATGCAGCGATTATTTTGGCACTTAAACTGATTCTCAGGACAACTATGATTGACTGGGGGGAAAAGACAGCAGAGTTTTTTCCTTAGAAAACAATCAGAGAAAATCAGCTGAAAATAATGTATTAAATAATATTCCCTGGTGATGCAGTTAGTATGGTTATCCTGGATATATCATCATCATCATGAAATGAAAAGTGTTCAGCAATAGAATCAATGAAAAATACTAAAGTACTTTAACAGTACTCCAATAATTAAAGACTACGTAGTAATTAAAGAATACATAATAAATTCCTATGGAGGCCCTCTTTCAATAACCACTAAACGATAAAAGACAGCAACAGTTCACAAGTACAGACAAAAAAAAGATATCAAAAGGGAAGAGGCAAAATTCTAATTCCAAAATAGTTCAAATGCAAGGTTGAACCTCCATATCTGTAATATATTATAGATTAAACCCCTGAGTTGAAGGTTTATCACAGGATGTCACAATCTCTGAAATTCAACAGGCTTAAAACACAAAGGATCCACTAAAACAAACAAACAAATTTTATTGCCTGTACCATGTACGTGATAGAATGCATGCCTGGGAGCATGGCACTCAAATGACTTTGACAATCTGAATGCATATATCCATCACACTGGTTAAAAGAGGTCATGTCACATAATTTGCATTATGCAATGCTGAACAATATTGGCTTATGTTCACCTTGAATAAAGCAGGAAAGAATGTTTTCTTCAGGGTTTTATCTGGGGTGGATAAGGGCTGTGAATTTTGGAGAATTAGATTTTTTTTTTTTAATTAATACAATAAAAAAGTGACATAAGGATTCATGCTGCAAAATATAACAAAATATGGTAAAAAAAGTTGGATCCATCAAGCTCAATGATTTTTGCTATCAAGTTCATAATTATGATCTGCGTAAATAACATTGGGAATAAAAAATCCTCAAATAAATATATACATTATACACACAAGTTCTCAGTGAGTTAGTTATAGATAAATAGTATTTTCACAATAGGTTTAAAATTATGAAATTAAATCTCTCCTGAACTGCAAACAAATGCAGCTGACCTCTGCTCTCTCATGAGTCAAGTTATGATAGACGTCACCAAACATTTGTTATGTAATACTAGGTGAAAGAACAAATATGGCTCCGACTACCTCAAAAATTTAATTGCACATGCTATCTTAAATTCTAGTAAATCTGAATTAACCAAAAAAATATTTAAACCATATTACACACATCTACTTAGACCTACTCATTTCTAGGTAGCCTATGTATAATTGTAGAATGTTTCTTTTTCTCACCAGCTACCTAATATCATAAGAAGCATGAAGACTTTGAAAGCATACAAGTTATGTACATACAACTGGCCTGCTCTCCTAGCTGTAACAAATATGCTTTTACACTAATAACAGGGTCTATTATTAGCAGATCTCACCTACACAAGAGCTGTAAACTAAGTAGTTTCAAATGCCCAGTTAAAAACAGAAATCCCAAGCTCTTATCCACCTACTCAGCTATCTGGTCTCTTTTTTAAAGTTTAACATATATCTGGAAACAAATGGTATTTAAAATGAAAGGACATCTTGCAGGCTTATCCTTGACATTTCAGTAGCTTTTATCTTTGACCTTTCTACCTATTCTGCCTACTGAAAACAACAGAGAGTGAGTGTGATACCAATGGCACATGAACCCTTCATGAGTGTTTTCTGTGGAGGGTAAAATAGCATTGGAAGTAAATATATTAATAATTTGAGCAGAACAGCATTCCAAGTCTCATAATACTTATAAAGCAACCAAGCTTGCAATGTAAATGGAACTAAAGTGTGTTATAAACAATCTGATAAAAATCAAACATGAAGACTTATCTTAAATTTTACTTTGTTAATAGAAACATAGACATTATTTTAAGTGGTATGTAAATGTTTAAAATTTGTGTACATTCTGGTCATAACTGCAAACCTTTTGGACTAATTCCAGAAGAACTACTGAAGTTCCTACAGTAACTGCTGAAAAGAGATCACTGTTAACATGCTGGACACAAACTATGCATCATGTACGGATTTGGAGTTGTATGATTTCGCTGTCTTTATCCTTGTTTAACAATCCCTTGTACTGCTGAGTAACATTTCAGTGCCACTCAGATCAACAGAAAAAAACGCCATAAAAAGAATTCAGATTTAAATCAGTAGTGTCTTCTTCATGGAGATATCAAAATTTATAAACACAAAAATTAAAACCAGCTATACGTAACAATCATCAAGAAAAAGACTGTGTTTTAACAGAGGGTCACTAGTTCAATGTGCATCAACAACATCAAACCTGAGCGAAACATGCAAGGTTTACCCAGGGATTCATAAATATTTCTGTCAGTGTTACTCTCATCCCCATCGGGTTCGTGCAGGACTCAGCAAAAACACATGCATCCAATTCTGGACACCCAACCCCAAGTTTCACTTGGCAACATTCAGAAAAGAGCAATGAATTCCAAAAACAAACACACACCACCACCACCTACTGGGGAAAAAAGGAATTAAAAAAAAAGCAACAAAAAACCCCAAAACAAACAGATTCAAGTTACTTTGTCTCAAAGAGACAAGAATGAAAGACTATGACAAAAGCTTTCAGACACACAGAACAATGCCGCAGAGTAAGAGTATATCAGATCTTTATGTCTACAAGTGATAGGAAAAGGAATTATGTATTTTCATTTTGGTAAAGGAGATTTGGTACAGAAAAATGAAGTAATCACTGCAACAATCTGAGAAAGGAAAGAGACAATTTCACCACCTCAGCTCTCAACTTATAGTAGGTTAGGTAGCTCCCATGAATGACTCAGATATATAATTGGCATGCTTTCTAGCATTTTTCATTTCAATAGTGGCACTCCTCTATGGTAAAACAAAGGAACAAACAACAAACAATAATACAACTGCACTAAAACCATGTTTTTAAAGATAAGGGTACATCTTGCTAAAACTAAAAGTATTATATTGGTTTTCTTAAAACAAAAGAAAACAAAAATTCCAGAACCACAGAATCACTTCAAGTAGGAGGGGACCTCTTGAGATCACACTGCATAACTTCTTGCTCAAACAGGGTCCGCTAGAGGAGTCCCAGGACTATGCAAATCTGAGTTTCAAATATATCCACAGATGACCAATCTATTGCTGTGTCAAAATCAGAAGACCACTGATGTTACTCTTTTAGTATGCAATGAAACCAGTACATGAGCATTATTTATAAATACTATTACTATATGCAGGAAAAGAAATTAAGTTATATGAATGACTTAAAGGTTATGGTTTGTATTTGGCTCCCCTCAGACTTCTATTTAACATGCATGTATTACTCGGTTTCCATGAAACGTGGAATAAAATGTAAAAAAAAAAAAATAATAATACTTACAGCAAATGTCAGCATGCTCATCACTGCCATCCAAACAGTCATCATCTCCATCACAGCGCCAGCGATCATGGATACAGCGCTTGTTGTTACACTGAAACTGTTCGGCTTTGCACAACTGTGGTGGCATTTCTCCATGTTTAACTACAAAAATATATCCAAGATGCACAAATAACTTGTCAGCTTGATACATACGGAATCCTACCTCTACATGTATAGATATACAAGTTATTTTGTTACCACTTGTAATGCCATGGAAAGCACAGTAATGACAGCAGATTAGCAAGGTCCCAGCCTGCAGCACATGAGGACTTGCTCAAACGCAACAGCCACAGGTACAGAAATAAAAGAAAGAAGCTGCTTTCCTTTGGAAGACCTCAGTGGTAGGCAGGGATCTCCAGCAAGATACCCTTGCCCCCACTGTCAATCTTTGCATGAGGTCTGGGTCTGTATCCTGGCTCCACCCCTTCCAATCACTAAGGTACATTGCTTGCACCTGAGTTCCCCTGAGTTGGTGCTGTCTTCCCATCAGGTGCTCAATTGCTGCTTCAAACTATGACTTAGCATTTCCACCTCACCATTTATCGAAACAGTATTTCGTAAACTTCACATATTTGAAGCAATTTCACCTAAAGCCTGCAGCAGCATGCAGATATGAGTTGAGATCATGCATTTGTAATAAATGGGAGAACTTATAACAGAATGCCATTCAGACTTCTTTTAAATTCTAAATTTGTGCTTAAGATGATAGCGCGAAAGTACCAGTTTAAAATACTATAATGCTTTGCTGATAGTGAAAAGAAAAAAATCTTACAGACTATTCAAATTCTGGTGCACATTTAAGGTCTAGAGAATGATTACTGAAAAGCTGATTCTTGTATCCAGGCAACAACTCAAACACCTGCATTACGCACTGTATAAATTCGCAAATATGAAAAGATAAAAATCTACTGCAGTAGAATTAAGTAGGAAGCCTCAAGCTTATTGATAAATCCAGATAGATACATTTCTCAACACGAGGTTCAAAATACTCTATGTGTAAAATAGACATTACTTTATGACCCAATCAGGAACACCAAGGACTTTCAAAAGAATTGGGCACTGACATGTGCTGGGAAAACAAAACAAAACAAAAACAAAAAAACAGGAAACCTGCTTGATTCAGATCTGAAGGTGTCTAACCTCTTTTCCTAATGACACATTTTTTTTCAGCAACAGTGATGGCTCTACTAGCCATGTGCTTGGGTCAAGTTCAAGGTAATTGCAAACTCAATGCTCAATGTGTCATGAAATAGTGATTATGCTTTTCTCAATCTTATAGGCTTATACCTGAAGATCTATGTAGAGTTCGACACGCTGCACTTGAGGAAATGATGAATGAGACCCAGCAGAGCAATAAGAATTTTTAATGTTAAATATATTTTAGAAAATATATCTACATATACTGTCATATAAGATTTCTATTCCCACATTTATTATGAATGCTGAAAATGTTATTGGCATTTCAATAAAGATATCCAAGTGATACAAGTAAAAGACAGCTAAATTTGCAGAATTTATGAGTTGTGTATTATATATATATAAATGTCTACCTGATGTATTTCCTGAATAGATTCAGTATGAACATTTTCTATGCCAGATTTCAATTTGAGATACTTAATTCATATAATAATCTGATATATAAATATAAATAAACCAGTTTGTCATGAAATTCTGATATTTCTGATATTCTGTGAAAGAGACCATTAAAACACTGAAGTCTCTTACTGCATCAGACATTTCATCCTCAAATACCGTGTGCTTAATTGTCTGTCTTTACAGGAAAAGAAGCCTTTACTGCATTTATCAAACTTTCTGCAAATAGAATCTTTACTGAAGGAATATCTCTCTGCCCTATAAAAATCACAAAATCCTGTAAGGAGAAGAGCTTTTTTTGCTTTGAGAATAGTTTTTATCTCTTAACAGTGCTATCAAACCATATATTCTTTAAACAGCTTACTCATGCAGGTTGTGCTGTTTTCCTCCAAAAACTGATTATCAGCACAGGCACAAACTCTGCCTCCAGGAATGGCTAAACAGAGAGTACTGCAACCTCCGTTGTTAACACGACATGCGTTATCACCTGTAAAAGCAAGAAAAGACACTTTAAAATCAACAGCCATGGTAGAATAAGGAGATGTAAGCACATGAATACCTTTTTACATTTATTTTCTTCAGTATTAGGGACTCATTATTCTCCTAGTTTGGTTATTATTAGTTATAATATTAAAACAGGTTGCAATAACCTGAAAGAATAAAAACGATACCATCCGTTCACAGGATTCTATGTCATTTCTTTCAGAAGATGAACAAGTATTAAAGACTATTAAATACGTCACAGGTACAAATGCTGACAGATTGCCATGCATGCAGTAGTTTCAAGAAATTCAGCTGTATATATAGGAAATGGTCTGAAGTATACCAGCAGCTGCACATGTTAAAACAATACAGCTACAAATATAGACTTAAAGAGAAAGAAAACAGAAATTAGAAGTATAACGATATCCATGGAAGGCAGAGTTTTAGGCTAATATTATGGTACTTCTTCTGAACACATTCTGCTATTTCTCCAATATTTTTTCCCCCGTTGTTGTTTCTCCACAAACACCATGTGCTCTTCAGATGAAGATACTGACAGCTGTCAGGTGTTCTAATCACCCAACAAGAGTTGCTGCACACGAGTGATGATACTATGAAAATTTAACTGAGCTTTAAAGCCTTGGAACAAGGTGCCTGTGAGGCACCTAATAAAGCAGTTTTAGTATATTGGCTATTACAGTTGAGCAAAGTACATTTTAAAGTTGTATATGTACTAAGTAGCAATGAGATTAATAAGGAAATTTCCATTTTGTTTCTATTTTGTTCACAGAACCAAATATTTCAGGAATAAAAACGCTTAAGGGTCTCCAGTTTTCTGTAGGAACTATGGAAATGGAAACACTGTTCTACCAGTACATGTCAAAAATGATAGCCCAGTAAGCTATTTAAACTTTTTGAACAGTATTTTGTTTATACTAATTCCTGATGCTTACTTTCATGCTTTCCATCTGAGGTGGCAGACTATAACCAGAACTACGTTTTCACTAAAGAAAGCAATTATTCAACACTCATCTAAAATGCTGCATATAATAAATGGCTCCCAAAATTTCTTCCATAAAAATAAATCTGTAAATTTAAGCGTGTGCATTTTGTAAACACTATCCATGCTAATCTATGGCCTTATATCTTATTTCTCTACTGAAACAAGCAATATAAAGAATCCACTCTTCCACCACTCTCAAAGGCCACTGATTTGGATTCTAGATAACAATACCATATACTTTCAGCAGGCTAAGTCATATGGTGCTGATGGAGAACAAGGAGAAAAAGAAAGTTATAGAAAGGAAAAAAAGGCAAAAAAGTTATGATCTTTCCCTGAGAAAAGGTAAATGCAATCGTATTTATGTGTATTTTATGTGTATGAGCCAATGTATACATATTATCTATTCTATTTTATATTTTCAGAGTCTCTTTCACACACAAAGAAAATGCCAATAAATACAAACAAATACAGTTACGAATACTATTTTGTCTGACTGCTTTCAGTAACTACACGATTGAAATATTAAAAAGTGTCTTTGCCATGCCACAATCAGCATATTCCCTTTCCTATCATTGTTCAACCATTATTTTCAAAATATTGCAAGGTTAGGAGAGAAAGTGTCCTATCGTAGTAGATCTTTGAGAAATCATATCTTATTAATACCTTGCTGTTTACGCGGGTCATATATCTGAAGCCCAAACAAAGGTGGTCTCTCACTTCTTAACAGTGTCACATTCCTTGTGATCAGATCCAGCTGGAAAATAGATCCATTCATATAGTCTGTCCAGTAAATATGATTTCCATGATGTGATAATCCAAAAGGATGATTCAAATCTTTTCCACTGTAGATTACCTGCAATTAATTGGTGTCAGTTGAGCACTGGACAAGCTAAATTAACTAACGCGCTACAAAGAACATAAAGGAGGATAAAAGAAAACTGAGATGAGCACTGTGCCCAAACATACGAACTTACTTAATGCACTAAAATTAAGTAGCATAGAACTGATCTCTGCAACAGCATAAAAAGCTAACTTAAAAACTTCCTACATATTTGTTTTAAAGAGGGTTCTCTCAAATAAAGCACAGGAATGCAGGAAACCATTCAATTATTATGTTCAGTAAACATCTATCTTCTTCCCTAGTAAGGAAGCATGGCAGTTTTCAGAATACATCAAATATATCAAATATTTGCTTCTTGTGAAATGTTGCTGAAGTCATCTTCTGCAGTAAATACACATCTCAATCCCATATTTTGGAGTGATTATTACTTCAACTAGGTTTTGATTCAATATTCCTGCTTCTATCAAGAGCAAAAAACAGTATGAGTTTCTTATTTTTGCTAAAGTGCAAATGATTGATTTCTGAAAAAATTCTCATTTATTTTGGGTTGTGGTAACTAAAAAGAAAAAAAGAGAGCAACAGAAAAAGGAAGCTAAACATATGCCACAGTTTGTTCCCAAAATAGTAAAACCATTTTTCCCCATATGAAGCCTATGAAAACGGGGGCTTATTATTCAGCAGTTATGGTGGGATGCAAAGCCACCAGTAGTAATCCA
>JAOWBP010003503.1:28533908-28549735 GCA_028571105.1 Tragopan temminckii
CATCTCAGTAGAAACAAAGCAGAAGTCTTGTTTCTGAGGAATTTCTTTTCAAAATAAATGTTACATGATTTTTATTAATCTTGTACTTAAGATCAAACCACTGCTATGTCTTTAAAGATTTTGAGTTGCATTGTGTTAAGTGGTCTTTTAAGTGTTCTTAGGATCACACAAGTATTTGGTCAACACTAGATTTTCTTTTGCTTGGTTCCCAACAACAGATAAGCTTCAGTCACAGTTTTCTCAAGTGAAATATAACCACAGTCCACCATCTTCTGAGTACATTCAGTAACCCACACAGGCCAAGAAATATGATCTTTGGTAAATAGCAGCTGCACGCTGAGAGATACAACCTTCAGGCTGGAATGAGCGGATGTTAAATGGCTAAAATTACTGCATATCTGACAAAGACGTAATTATAGATAATTACACAAAAGTCACATGTAAGTTAATAAAAACAGATATTAAATGTTCCTCCCTGTCTAGAAGCAGGCTAGTGAGATATTTGGACAACTTACTGTCCATCAGGCAGCTTAGCTTCATACTTAGACTACCAATTGTCTACTAGAAATCAGACAGCTTAACTTGACCCTGTGATCTTTGGTAAGCTTCTCTGCAAAAGGAAATTTGTTTCATGGAGATCTCATCCTCACCACTGAGTACAACCATAACATTGGAATCAGAAATAATCTATTTCTAAAGAACATCCCAAATATCTTCATGTCTAATAACCTCCAAATTCATAAAATTATGTGCAGCATGACTTCAAGCTTACTCATATTACATCAATTCCCCCTTTGCCAATTAAGTTTCAGCAGTATTAGTAATATTCCCCCATTTTTCTGCTGTATTTTCTGTCAATTAAAATGCATTAAAAGGCCTTAAAGGCAGTAAGTAATGTAGAATAACTTCATTTATTTAAATAATATTTATTTAAGCTTTCAATAATTCGAGATGAGGTGCACATATCAACACTAATTTTTGGCAAAAAATTTAAATCTAGGCTCTTCATAGAACTCCAGTCATCACTACAGTGTAAACTGTAAAGTATCTAATAAATTAAAGTACATAGGGAGACATAATCAATTATCTTAAATCAATAACGTATTCAATATTAAAATGTTTTATGGTATTTCACAACTGAATTACAATGACAATTTTTTCTTTAATTCAAAGAATGTTTGGAAAATAACATGGGAAAAGACATCAGACAACCTAATAGCTGGTAAAAATTTTAAAATTTACCTTGCTGTGCTGCCTTATCATACACTTTCATATGCACAACACCTGAAGTCTTGTTTCGCAGGATAGTTGGGTTTCTTCCATCTCGTTTGTTACAAGTTCCAATCTGAGCTAAATTCTGGTCTGCCCACCAAAGCTTTTTATCTGTAAAAAATTCAAGTTTTGAAAATTAAGAGCAGTGATCATTATGAATTACATATATTTGAAAACTACATAGGAAAAATCTTTTGAGCTCAGATCACATGTAAGAAAGATGCGAGTTATATCCAATTTATAACTGAAAATTACAAAACAATACAAAACACATATTCAGTACTACTGCAAGACATGATTTGCCCACAGACCGTTCTATATCCATTCAATATGTATGTGAAGAAAACAGGAACTCAAGCTCCAAGTTTTCACTGACTTGAATATTCAAATTATTAAGTATGAAAATTATCATTAAAATCATTATCTTGTTACTGTCTTAAAGATTGAAATCATCAACTTTACACTGATATCAATAATAAAAAGGATCATAATAAACTTCAGGTAATTTTAAAATAATATAAAAAAAAGCATACTCGTGTCATGAAGATTTCCCTGAAATTCAGACAGAATTCTAAGTGAAATCAGGCTACAAACTATGTTTGATCACTTTCTTGTACTCACATCGGTTACTATGGAATATGAATTTTCATTAAGCAGAAAAATATAAATATCGTATTACTGAAAAGAATATCTTGTTCATAACAATTGAAATAGATAAGCTATTTAAAAGAAAAAACTAAAATGTACACAGAAGTATATTGTCTCCATTTCACTTACATCACTTCAGGAAAACATTACTGTGAAACATTTAAATATAAGCATTAGTTTTGTTTGGAAAAGTACGACATCAGTCAGTGCCATTTTTTATCATACAACTTTATAACTGACTCATTGCCTGCTGGAATTCATGCAACAGCCTCTGCAGTCTTTTTTTTCATCTAACAAAAGCCAAAAGAATACACTAGTGTTTATGGTTTATCATTTCCGTACGGTAGCAGACTACGCTACTTGACCTCAAACCACTATTGGGCAATATTCCTATCAAGTTTTGAATATCTCAAGATTTGTGCACAGATACAAGAGGGCTATAAAATAAGTTACAACACGGACAAAGTGAAAAATATTAAATAAAGGAATATATCGCAAATTTTAAGATGACTTGTCAAGGAGTACAGTATGAGAAAGTAATGAAAATAGAAGAGCATGAAAAAATACACTTCTGAAAACCTTCTCTGATGCTCTCATACAAAAATTGCATTCCCTGTTGCTAAGGCATGGAAGACGGCAAAGGTTGAAAGGAGATGAAATCAGAACTCTAGAAACATCCTTCAGTCTTCTGCTATTTCTTTATATTTGCATGCATTTAAAATGCTTAATTAGCTTTAGTATAGATCTGAAGGATGACATCAAGACCTCAGAACAATGTTCCACAACAGTAACCTCCAATCAGTGTTTCAAAGATGACACTGGAGTGACAATGGATAGTCTTGTGGAAGGGGCTAGTCAAGTGTCATGAACTAGGGATGCCCTAGAACTTTTCACCCTTGCATCACATCTGAGACTATCACAGCCTCAGAATCAGGCTACTGAAATTGACCATGACATGTTTTTGTGATTTGCTATGTGCCAAGAGAGAAACAAAAAAAGCCTTTGAAATTTCACATACAATGTACCAGCATTACATAATAAGGGTGAGATGATTTGCTCAATCTAAACATTACCTTCTACATAAATATCTTCCATGAGTTACATGGCAGCAGTTCAGTCTAGTGAAAACTGAAGTATGAACTGAAATTACAAACATGTATTACTAAAAAGTGTTTCCAAAAGAATAACGCAAATAGTAATAATGCTTACTAATTTTAAGACTACAAACTTTAACAACTTCCAAAATGAGAACTCAGCTAAATCTTTGCAACTGAATGTTCACAATGAAGAGCTCCTTACCTAACCAATGCCAAGGCCTTCAGTTGTTTCCCTTATAACAATTTTTTTTTTTTTCATTTTTATCACAATTAATTTCAGCCAGCTTGTTCCCATCTATTCATCAATCTCAATGGTTGTTGGAATCAAAGCAAAACAGTCCTTTTCTATCTGGGTGAGACTGAAACACAGAGCACACCAAACACACAGAAAACACTTAGCCATTGCTAACTCAATGTCATCCTTCAGACACTGCATAAATGCATTATTTCAGTGAAGAACTTCTGGATGTTTCTAGCTCTGGACAAACAAAAACAATGCAAAGCGCTGCTAGCTATTTCTACTAGGTACAATAGGAACAACGACATCCTGATTTCCAATTTTCACAATAAAGACATAAAGCATTTCTGCTAGTTGCTAATAACTAAAATACTTGGAGGGGGAGGGGTGAAGAATATGTAAATGCACAGAACTAACATAATCTTTACCAAAGTACAGATTTACTTTTGAAGAACAACTAAGAACACACATGTCCTATTTTCTCAACAAGCTCACAAGAAATTCTGTACAAAATCTTGTCTGCTTGAACCCCAGTAATATTGCAGAATAGCTGAATGACTAAATGATTGAAGCACTCTTCTTTGCTGGCAGCCAAATGGCCAAGCAGCACATTTACTGGCCAGCCTATCACTTTACGTGTAGCTCCAGTGAGGCAAAAGCACACACTTTGTCTTAACAAAGAGAAGATGGAAAATGGAGTGGAGGAAAAACAACTGGAGATACTTAAAAGCTGTGAGAGGGAAACAGGGTACGATGATAGCAAATTTTGGATTTGGGAATGGGGGGAAAGGTCCTTGCAGTAGAGAGACTTATTGTGCAGAAGGAGTAAAACTGAGCTGAGTTTTTAGGATAAAAGAGTAGAGTATTGCACTGGAAGCCTTACAGGGATAAAGATGAAGGAAGAAGTCGAAGTTACTGTTTTTAAGATACTCAGTCTTCCCTTGTTCCTCTTCTGCTGCAAGTGCCGCTGATTTGACAGTACTTCTACTAAATCAAAATGCCTAGCTATGTATGGCAGTTCTACTGATTTTACTCAGGGGAAGAATTTTTATTTTTTATTTTTTAATAGTGAACTTTATTTCTTTTAATGCTTTTAAGTTTTCAAAACACAAGTTATAATCAATAGGTATTAATTAATGGAAAAATTGAAAAGTGCCTTTTTATACCAATGCATCAGAATATATTTTTTTGCAGCTCTTATATCAAACTCTAAAGAGTTAATGGCCCAACAGTGGTACAGAAACCATAGCCAATCTTCTGGTTTCAATCCCTAAACACATTAATTCTCAAAGTCTCTAAAATATGCAAAGATCTTTGATGTGATGGCCTCAAAATCTGAGGTTTACATGTAAGTTCCACAGTCCATAAAATATTTTATGGTGTCTGCCTCTCATTTTCCCTTGGATGCCACAACACCCTTTCTGAGTCTTCACTTCCTGGGCAAAACCTAAGCAGTAAGATCTTCTCCTTCCACCTCATTGCAAGTTGTTTCTTGGTCACGAGGGTGAGCACTGACTGACTAACACTCTGTAGTTTAGCACTTCAGAAAAAAGTTACACATTTTTATGTTCTAAATTTGAAGTTATAAATCTGACAATCCTCAACCATAGATGAATTCCTATATTTGCAGTAATAAAAAAAAACTAAGCTATTTTGTTAGGAAAATTAAATCAGTCAAATAAAAATGTAGTTCTGATGCTACCTTTCCCAGAAGTCAGAATAATGTTCAGTTTTTCACGTGCACTTTTAAACTGAAAGAATATAAATGAAAATTATGGACATGCTTAGGCTAAAATATATTGCATTGCAGCAAGTTAGCATTTCACTCATAACACTTAAAATATTAATGACTGTGAAATACAACCTTTAAGCAATATTCTTCATGAAGAAAAAAGTATGAACATTTCCTTTTTTTCCTCTTAATATTTATGTATCTTTTGAAGATCTTAAATGAAGTTATTAAATGGAAGAAGTATGTATAATTGCAAGTTTAACATCATCAGCATTTTAATTTCAGAAAGACAAAGTTATTACTGTAGATGAACCAAGAATAAAACCTTTGATCAAAAAACTTTTAAACTTTGGAAAGACTGCATTTCCAAAAAATTCTGTGCAGTAAATTCATTTTCAGTCTTTTTTTTTTCCCATTAAATAAATTGTTGCCTATGTTGCAGTTTTAAATATTTAAGAAAATTATTTCTTATAGCCAGATAGTTGAGTGTTTCATGATGAAAGTTGCAGACCTGAAAAACAATCTCCATTACAGTAACTGTACTCCTACAAAAGAATATAAACACTGAAAAAAACAAAGGACAATGATCATTTAATGATGAGTCTTCACAAGTTTATTACAACAAAACTATCTTCAGAGTTAATATGAATATTCTGAATATGAAGATTTGGAGATGTAAGTGGAACTCTCTGGTGAAACCTAAGTTAACTTTAAAGGAAATCTATTATCTTAAGCATCCAAAGGTGCTAGAATTAGCTGAGGGAAATTATCATTTTATGATAAAAATCTATTAAATTAGCAGTAGCTCGTGTCAGTCCTTAGAACAAAAAATTACCGTGCTCAGTTTTGATGGTGTAATTTATAACAAGAATAAAAAAAACTAGTCAGATGAGAGAGAAGAATATACTGTTAACTGTATGATAAAATGCACACGAAAAGTCATAGTAAATTTTTTTCTGTTATTCATTTACATGAGATGACCCACAATAATGATTATCTATCCTTGAGGCTAAGTCCAGCCTCTTCCATTAAATGCTTTTATATAAGTAATATCAATATTCAAATCTTCTATCTGAGCACGAATCAGAATGGATCATTACATAATTTTAATGTTTACTGCCATGCAGTTTATGGTATATACCAGAATTCACTTTATGTACCCAAACTCACTCACAAAATAAGTTAAGACTGGAGTGCAAGAAAGAAGCAAAATGTATATAATTTCCCTATTTTTTCAGCATTCTCTTCAAGAAGTGACCAGATTCTTTAAGGCATTTTATTATTTTTTTTTTAGTATTTTGTCCAAATTTATGGCTAAGATCCTGACAGACTACCAAAAAAGCATCTGATGACTATCTCTTTAGGGAAAGTAAATGAATAAAATCCTCAAATAACCAACTCTACATACTCTTTCACAATTAAATTAAAAAGTAACATGCTCAGTGAGGAAGTTCAATCATTGGTGATTTTCCTTACCGCAAACGTTTTCCTTTCTCCCCTTAAGCATTAGTACAGAGACAAACCATTGCTGCATCACCAACTGTATGGTTCAAACATGTCCCTTGGTTTACTGTGCTACTGGATGAGACTGTTCCTGCTCAATTGAACAGCATCCACACAGTTTCCATCTAGAGTGTTGGAAATGTAAGATCATAGAGTTCTTCCTTTCACAACAGATACAATAAAAGATATGTCACTACACGGATTCACTACCAGTCTGTAGAGTACTGGACTTTGAATAGAGAGAGTGACACGTTATGTCACCCTATTAAAAAGAACAAATCAAAACCTGTCACAAGAAAATACTGAAAATGTGCTTCATTATGATTCTTTTATCTTCCTCTTCTGTTCTTGTTAATGTGACACTGGGTAAGCACTATTTAGTAACACTATTTGCACTATCTTATTGAGCTAGTACATATTTTTCTTTGGCACAGTCGTTTTATATGGTGCACTACAAGTTTTCTAAAGATATATGGATACAGTATGGGAAATTAAAGGAAAAAGACAATCTGAACACCTTAGAGAGTGAAATGCAAATCTGGACAATACAGATATATTTTAAGAATAATAATAATCAAATTTCAAACTATGGGCATCTTGAGGTATAACTTCTTATGCCCGTCTGTCAAAAATAACTTGTTCTAGCTGGTCAGTAATGCCCTTAGAGTTAAAGAACAGTGGATTCAGTTGTTCAAAAACCACTGGGTAAGTGATGCATGACACACATCACACTCTCATACAAAAAAAATAATGTTACTCTGCTATTTTTGACCACAATCCTAATCAGAATTTTGGACTTCATTTTCCTTCTACATATATGTTCTCATTAGATTATTTGTTTGTGATTATTAGGTAATAGGCTTAATTAATCTGTTTCCATATTTAAAATTTAGCTGATGGTTTTTCATAGCCTCTCGACTAAACTTACAACAGCTTGCTTTCAGAAAATATTACAGAAAACTATTTGAAATCTTTAAACATCAAACTAGTTTGATTATACTAATCAGAAAGTTGTATGATCATTAGTTACAATCTTCTTGCTGAAACTGTGCTATAATAAATATTAAAAAGTGTTGTATTTATCCATTTTGTTGGGTAATTAGCATTAAGTGCAGCAACATATTGGGAAACAGCAATTTAAAATACCAAAAATTGCTACACTAGCATTGTGGACAGTCCTTTGGAGATTTCAAGCTGTACTGTGAATGCAAATTTTGATGGGCCATTAGTTTTCATTAATGATAGCTTGAGTATTTATGGAAGACAACTATGTACTGTACTAGAACTGGGCAAATTGCCTAGATATATTTCATATATTAATGCTAATGTAATGAATGGTGTTACGGCAATTAGAAGACTGATGACTTGGAAAATTAAGGTGTATGTATCTGAAGTTTCCTGATTGAAGCAGCCCCTTCCATTTAACAATCACTTTCAGAGGAGTCGCAGTTCCCACCACCTGAGTCACTAGAAATGCATTATGGTGTTACTTTCTAAAGTTTGTTTAGGAAAAAAGAAAAAAATCAACTAATATATCAGTTAACCACATAACAAAGGTAGCATGAAGGTATCTTGTTAACAAATGAACTAACGTGTTCTGTCAAAAATGAAATACCGCCACTGTTTTGATTGATAATACACCTTGAAGACTGCATTATATACAATTTCTGTTCAAAAGATATAGTTTTAACATCTACACTCTCACTGAGAAGCTGTAATATATCTCTGATTTTGTTGTACTGCTGATTTTGTTTTACATTAATTTCAATAGAAATAGCATTTATACACGGAATCATTCAGTACGTGAAGTTCCTATATTTTATATTATTAAGTATGACAAGAGAAACACTAACATCCACCACCACAGAACATATCCTTTGAGGTTTCTACCACAAGTATTTATTGTAAAAAACCACCAATGCACAACAAATCACATCTTCACTACACAATCTACATCATATTCCTATTTTCTAATGAAATTAGTTTAATTTTGCAGTTTTATGTAGACTGTATTTCTGTGAGGAGCTGATATGAAATGCACTCAAGTATCTGTGACAGACGGCTTTGCAGCTACCAGGAAAAGTGCAAAAATCTGATATGGAATATCATACTTTCAACTCAGGTGAACCTTAACGCAAGCACAGAAAATATTTTCAAGATTAAGAAAGTGAGAAATGTATACCACTGTATCATACAGTAAAATCAGAGATTCTCTCACAAGGAACACTGCATGTTTCCAAAATGATAGAAATATTTGTTATCAACTTGTAAATGGTGTCAGTAGTAGGTGTTAAAATTATGCAGGAAACAGAGGGCTGTGAATCAGAGAAGCTGGTAAATGATCAGAAGAAACTTCACAGGATTTAAGCAAAATAAAATGAATCCTTAATATAGCGGCAGAAGAGAATTACCACTGACCCAATGTCAGACAATAAACAGTGTGAGGTACTAAACAACAGCATTAGTGCATATTTCTGAATAGTGATTTAATTAAAAATAGCTGCTGCTGCATTCATATGCACTGAATGAACTTCTGGAGAAAAAGTAGACTTGCAAATGGAATTTCATCACAGGCTTATGGCAGCACCTTAGTAACACAAAAAGGTAATAGGATAAATTAAACTTTATATGCTTAAGGTCATGGAAAAAATAGTAATTTTGGACATATTAAAATGTTTTACTTTCTAAAGGAATTTAACTTTCATTGTACATATATCACACATCAAAATACGTAGGCAAAGACAGGAATCAAAGGACTAGAAATTCTGGAATGAGTCTTTGGAAAAATAAATATGACCAACACTTGAGCAGAAAAACAATAAAGGAATAAAGTGCAGAAAGATGTGAATTACATAACTTGTTTCCATTTCCTTCGAAGATAAACCTGAGAGCCACTCTGACATCAACATTTTTAGTATTCTTTCATGCCAGGGAAGGAATGTGTTTCATGTTCCATCTGTATGCTACCACTAAAGGATCTAATAGTAAGAAAATTACTTAAAGGCTAGACAGGACTACACAACAGTAAATATCCAAAACAATAACAATTAACTTCCAAACAGTTTACAATGTTTAGCTAGGAAAAAAACTTCAAGAATGTAAACTGTAAGACATAACAAAATATCTTGGAAATTGTCATAAGACCCATTAGTTTTCTGTCTTCTGTAAGGACTATGGCTTTATCTCAGATCAGATTACAGTCACTTCATAAGCAAAACCAGCTCACCCCTCCTTTCTTTCTTGGTTTTAGCTGTTTAGCCCAAAAAAGGCTGTAATGATCAAAAACAACTGATCAGTGTACTATGACCAAGGCAAGACTACTTTAGACTCTGAAAATACTGAACTCCATCTCTTTTTTCTGCCCCAGTGGAAACATAAATCAACAATATGACACGAACATATTAAATAAATAAAATTAAGCTGTCTAAAATACTGATTTTACTTGGAGAAACACCTAATGCCAAAAACTATTTCATTTGTTTAGTATCTACCAATGCTTGTGTACAAGAATGTGATGTAAAGAACTTCAGGAAAACAACTGGCATCATGTGCTGCTACAGTACCTTCCACAAGATAAAACTATACAAGAGAAATGAATAAGGAATTTTCATGTTTTTCAATCAGTGCATACAATACTGTAAGCTGCAGTGTATACTACAATACTTCAGTGTCTTACTGTACTTTATCATAATTGATTCCTAAATAAAAGACAAAACCAGAAAGCAGAACAAACAGAAAAACTCAAACATATCACGTGTTTACCAGTTTCAAGTAGGAAGACTCGTCATCACTCAAAAATAAAGAATCCTAAACTACTGTATCAAAGAATCATAAAATTGCCTGAGTTGGAAGGGATATCAAAGACGATCAAGATCCATTTACCCTGCTGCAGGCAGGGTTACCAACTGCTAGATCAAGTACTATATCAGGTTGCCCAAGACCCCATCCAACCTGGCCTTATGTACCTCCAAGGACAGTGTATCCATAACCTCTCCGGGCAACCTGCTCCAATGCCTAACCACCCTCTCAGTGAAAAGCTTCCCCCAACATATAATCTAAATCTTCTCTCCTTTAGTTTAAAACCATTCCCCCTTGACATATCACTACCTAACCATGTAAAAACTTGATTTCCCAGTTTATAGCCTCCTTTGAAATACTGGATAGTCATAAAGAGGTCTCCCTAAAGCCTTCTCTTCTCCAAACTGAATTAGCCCAACTCCTGCAGCCCCATCTTTGTAGGACAGATTTCCAGCTCTCTGATCATTTTGTGGTCCTCCTCTGGACTCATTCCAAAACCTTGATTTCTTTCCTGTGTTGGGGGTCCCAGGCCTGGACACAACACTCCAGATGGGGCCTCATGCTTAAAAACTAAGCTGCAGAATTACTTGCCTTTCCATACCGGCAAAAACTCAGCTACTTTCTCATAAACAAGCACAAAATATTTCTTCAAATGATAGCTCTAAACTCTTTATTGTATATCCCAGATGGACTGTCACTCTTGTAGCTTCTGTGAATCATGAATAAAGACTTGATAGCATAGATATTTCAGTGACAGTAAGAGCAAATATTCTTTACAACATCTCATATTAAAGACCTCCAATAACTCCCTGAAGATCACCTATTCATTTAATTTTGAGTTACAATCTAATCAATGAAAGACAATTTTTCCGTATTAACATTCATAACTCCTTCTGACACAAAACTTGCTTTTGTTTATGAATGTATGTATAAAAACATTACCTCTCCAACTAATTTTGACAACATTTATGATTCAATACTTACTAAATATTTTCATAATAAAGTTCTTTAAGCAGTTACTGCTTTAAAATACGACTTAACGTACAGTGCGTGCATAATCTTTGGAGATCATTTAAAGTAATCTTCAAAAGCACACGTGCATAGTTAATCAACTAAGCGAAATACTTTTTAAAGGAGACTAGCAGTTGATGAGTCAACTATAACAAGAATCTAGATATCAATAGAATTTCTCAGAACTACCCCACAGCAATTAATATCATTTTGAATTAAATTAGTACAAAGGTAGAGAAAAAGCAGAAAGATTATATATTTCTAGTAATCTTCAGAAGAATATAAAAGCACTAGTTCTGAGTCAGACTATAATTTTTTAATGCTCTATCCTAGTTCCAGTGAGGTCCAAGAGCTGTAGATGCTTATGAGAAATACAGTAAATTCAATGATATATTCAATCTGAAACTGAAAGATTGATTTTTAGAAAACTGCCCTTATAACTTTTTTTTTATTATTATTATTTTTATTTTTGGAATGTTTAAAAACATTTAAATCCCAACATTTCTAAGGTGCAATTAAAAAAATAAAAAGCTTATTTTTCAACCAACCTAACACAGAATATTACAGAGCAGACATCTCAGAATCCAACTTCCATTTATGTAAACTTTTCTCACAAAAAGAAGTTTCACATGTACTGTAAGAACTATCTACAATAAAATACTGATTTTTTTTTCAAGTTTTTGTTGGTTCATAATTAACTAACATTCTATTTCAGTTTGAAAATCATTGCTATTACCACTGGACTTACCCATTATTGTTAAAGCTGTGGCTTTCGGTAAATCTTCTTTCATGGAGTCTATTATTTCAAGACTGCCACCATCCAGGTTGCATCTATTAATGGTTCCATTTCCTGAACTGATCCAGTAAAGTTTGTTCTCCACATAATCTACCGATAAACCTGTAATTAACATATACAACTTCAATTTTGGCTTTAATACCTAATATACATTTAACATTAACTTTTTTTCATAAAATAGTGTATTCAAGAAAACGTATATATGTATACACGTAATTATTATCCACTCAAACTTAAGAAATCAAGAAAACTAAATAAATTTGGTCATTTGTAGTGAAAACAACATTTTTCTTGAAATATTTCTGCCTTTTATTTCTCCAAACATCTGCAGAAATGAATCAGTGACTGATGAAAGGACCATCTGGCAATGAGATACTTGAAAGAGCCCAAGTCCTTAGAGAGGTCATTAACTACTAGGAAATGTCAACCAGAATCCAACAATTTATTTTAAACTTACGAACACTCAGACTTAAAACACAATCTATTTTTTTTTGAGTGTGTGTGTTTAAGGACTACAAGGTCTATTCTATCCCTACATATACAGCTCTCTTCTTAAAATGCTGAAAAAATAAAAATACCACAACTTAATGCCAGTCACCAATAAATTCGCAGTACATATTTTAATTTGGTTTCATAGTAAACTGATCTCGCGATCAGCTCTTTGGAGTTAGATGCAAGAAAACCTAGAAATACTTGCAAAAAAACCTACTAAATAAAGCAAGCATATAATTTTTTAAAAGAAATAAAGAATTAAAAGATAATATATTTCAGATCCTCTAATCCTTTAAAAGTGTTGAAGAAATTGCAGCAACAAATTTTCCACTGAGAAATATGCTTGGCATTGTAACAATACATAGCACAATACTTTGCTTTTGTACTAGACTTTTCCCAGAATTCAACAAGCATTCAACATAAAACTGCCAAAAAAAATATTGAATTTCACTACAAAAGTCAGCATCTAGAAATTGCACAGCACAAGAACACTTCTATCCTGTAATCTGCTTCTCTGTAGAGAAATTTGGACAGGAGGAAGCAGTGCCATGTGCAGCAGTACTTAGAGCTGGCATCATACCACTACTCCTTTATGCACATTTGACATCGTAGGCCAAAAGGCTCCCACTCTGTAAGCTTTTCAAAAGCAGTTTTCCATTTTCTTAAAAGTTACTGAGATTTCTTCCTCTTTCCAAGTGTGTCAGTTAGAGGATAAGCAACTCAAGCTAAAGGGAGGATAAGGATGAAGTTGCTTTGGCAGACGGATCTAGCAACATCTCTCTACATTAAAGTGCTTTTCAGCTTGCACAATAAGCACTGATCCAAGTGAGAGGGTAGTTCCACAAACTGTAGAGACAAGCAGAACTTGAGTACTTCAGCCTAGCACAGGAAACCATCCAGAGAATGTGGATGAACCCTGCCACTGAGTTACAAATGTGCTACACAGGTACAAAGGTTTCCATACTGCCATATAGCAGTTGCTATTGTAACTCCTGACTGCTCACTGATTTCAGGCATAGAAATCTACTAATGATGTTGCCATAAATGATACTGACACAAAAACTACAATGTAATGTTGCCAGGTTTTCTACTATTTTAGTTATTAGAATAGTATTTCTATGCATGGGTATGCCAATTACACAGCATCAATTGATAGAAATATCAATCTTCTTCTATCCACGTTTTCTTTTCCAGAACATTTTTCCTGTAGTGCTCTATTATTTCTAATGCAAAACAAAAACATGTTTATTTTTTCCATGAATTTTCCTGGTTTTACTAATGAAAACAGGTGATTTGCTTAAACACCACAGTCTTCATGATACATTTTTGTGTGGATGGTTTACATCCTTTCTCAAGGCTGTCAAAGTGAACCTTATCATGTGCATTGTGGAAAAAAACTATATATTGTGTTAGCAGCTACCTGATGACAATACTGTGTGCACAACAGAATACTGATTTGGAAGGACTCATCATTATCTGACCACCAAGACATATGTCTCTGCATGTTTTGCTCTTCAGAAGACCGAGGTGTAAGGAAAACAGGCTCATTGTCCTTGAAGACCTAGCATCACCAACTCAGAGTGCTTCACACAGCCCAGAATCATCAGCTAGATAAGAACTGCTACTGTTCATCAAGGTGAGCTCATACATCTGATAACTAATAAAGGGTATAAAAGAAAAACGACAAAGCAATTTTCTGAGAGAACAGCCAGAGTAGTGACCTGCTCTAACATGTATCCTTCCTGCATTAAGGTAATCTGGAACAATTAATAACCCAAAGCATTGTCCAATTCCTCCTTTTAACATGACATTAAGCAGCAAGTGAATGGACTGATGGTGAGCTGAGAGTCCCCTAAAATTAAACTATATAGCTAAAATGAAGTCAGAAGAATAATTATGCAGATGTTATCTTCCTCACAAATAAGAAATATTTAAGTAGTTTAATATTATAAATTGTATATTTTATGTACGAGTTAAGATACAGATATTAACAATCAATGAAGTAAAAGATTTTTAAAAACTCTCCAGAGAGATATGAGTGTAAATCTCATTCTTCCCTTACTGGATTAAGACAGATTATTTATCAGTTTATGTCTGTTTACAGGTCATGTATAAATAGTAATGTGCTTAAAATTTGGAAATCTTGCTAAATGTCCACATATATTCAGGAAATAATTTCTTTTTTTTTAATCTAAAATAAAATGTCAAGGGCCAGTCTAGTAAGATTTTTGGTATGCATCTGTATACTTTGTTTGCAGACTCTGCTGTATATAAAAAAGAAGAAATTAGCAAGTGATATTCAAATAAGGAGTCAGATAAAAAATGAAACAAGAACTGCTACAGTAGCAAATAGGAAAGTACTAAAATCATGACCCAAATGGAAACTGTAAGGTTCTTTAGAATAAGGAATAGAACTCTGTTTAAAAAAGCAAGAGCTCAACAACCTGTAATTAAGGAGCCCCTTGAATACGGTTGCTGATGTGATCCAGTATATTTACTTACAGTTTTATCAAAGATATTCAAAAACTTTCTAGAAATACAACATTCCATGATGTAATAATATCTGATTTCTCAAAAATAATACAATAGATACACGGTTGTTTTTTTAAAAGTTTTATGTCAAACTGCTTAACGGAAGATATCCATGATGAAACAATTTGCCTCACAAATTATGAGAGCCAAATATAGCACTAAATCTGAATCTCACAGCAAGTAATTTAATGAAACTCCAGTGACTAGTTCTTTTTCAATTGATATGTCAGTTTCTGAACTGCAGAAAGGAATATCAAGATGAACACAGTACGTGCCAGTTAAGACAAAAACGCAACTTTGAAAAATTATCAGTTTCCAAAAACTCTAAACTATGCAATCCTGATGTTAATAAAACTGTCACCTTCTTTCAACACAACTCAAATTGACAGAAAACCTGCATATATCCAATTCAGAGATTGGAAAACATGCTTAACTCTACTGACTGAATTTTTTTATTCAGGAAAACTAAACAAAACAATTTTTCAGAGTATCCAACTCTCACAAGCTTTATACTTATCTTTTTATATTAATGAATTCACTTATTAGATCTCTCAAATAGAACCCCAAACACTCAAAACTAGCACTGCATGAGATTTATTTTTGCTTACAATAAAAATACAGTTTCTTGGCTTGAAACAAAAGGCCACTCATGTTCTTCAGCAGTGTTTTCTTGTTTTTAGTATGGAAACATCTTATGCTAATGATAAC
>JAOWBP010003503.1:28557782-28583132 GCA_028571105.1 Tragopan temminckii
TATAGTGGTTTCATAGCTTCATTAACTTGTGTGAAAGTACTGATTTTTCTCTTCATAAGTCTGCTTAATTCTGACCATCTCTCTATGCTTATATACCATGAGATAATTATAACCTGTGTAACAACGTGAATTTATTTCTCCTACTGTGCATATCACTGATTTCTAATAGAAGAATTTGCCTGTTTACATTAGCTGACTTTTCTTGAAATGTAATGTACCGTGAAATGTGATCAATATTTGATCTTAAATATAAAAAACACATGGAAAGCTATCGCTTAATTCTGCAACTGCTAATTAAAAAAACAACTTTAATAAAGTTTCTACCCTAAAACAAGAAACTAATTTAACCTTCACAGGGTTCAGCTGTATAAGCTGACTGTGAAACAAAGAAGTAAAGAAGCGTTGCTGTGTTCATGATATTAGCTAAAAATCAAAATCTGATAAGAAAGATATAATACATACTTTTGACATTCATCTAGAGCTAGTACGTGTGGATGATCATCTTCAGACATTGTGATTACTGCTTCCCGGTTGAAAGCTCCTCGACGTCTCTGGTCAACGGTGTGTCTTGTGATTGAGGATGTGGTTGAACTGGTCCAATATAGCGTGTCCCAAGCTCTGTGATAAGCAAGCCCCTCCACTGACCCAACATCTGGAAGACATGGTTATACATAAATAGGAAATAGAACTCCTCCTAAAAATATGTGTTTTTTTTTTTTTTTCTTTTTTTTTTCTGGAAGTCGATCTTGCAAAAATCACACTTAAAATATTTCAGCCTATTACTCCATCAGTTCTTCTATACGTCCACCAATTTGTTTTTGTTTTTGTTTTTTTTCCTGGAACCAAAATTTTATTATTTTTTCATACTTAAACAATTGAGAAAAAACAACTAATACAAACAATAAAACATGGAAAGCAAGAACAATACTAACAGACTTCTTCACAGTACTTATCAATTATAATGTGTATTGAAATAATATTTTCACTGCAGTATCTCTTACAATGTAAACACGCTAGCAATAATATCCTGGCAGTAAATTAGTCACAACTCTTGACTTCATGTAAGTAATGTTTTGGGCACGTTTTTACTAACTGTATTATTGAACTTTATCTTGGTATGCCTTTTGTAACACAGATACACATTACATTAACAGGGATCAAAGTATCCTTCCATAACAGTTACTTATATAATGCCTGAAACATACTGAAGAAAGAACCTCTGAACATTGCAGCATCAATACATTGTTTTAATACGCCACAATACATTTTTTCCTCTGTAAAAAATGTGATTTGGAAACAAAAGCAAACATTACTAAGCAGCTAAAACATATATTTAACATCCAAAATAGATAAACTGCATCTGATTCCAGTGTATAAAAATGACAGATTGTGAGAAACAGTAATTAATTCCTACCATTATTTTTGAATTATTACAGAACTGCACACTGATTACTTCACTTAATATTTTATTAGAAAGAAGTAATTTTAGACCCGAAGGTTTATACAGCTATTAATGAATTACAGAAGACAAAATCTAAAAATATAAAGTGGATTACATTATGATGATTATTACAATTTCCTCTTGACTTGCTGGAAGATGTAATGTTTTACCGTGCTTTTCATACCCACAGAACAGGAAGTCCACAAATAATTCTCATTAAGCTGAAAGTGCCAACATTAAATTAAAGCCACAAAGTATGCAATTAATCAGTTGTTTGGTTGTTTTTTTCTATTTCTCTTTCTAAAGCATTTGGGGAATTTCTGACTACATTTTCATGATGTGTCTGTAAAAAAGTTGCAGCAAATTTCTTAAAGAAAAAAATAGAAGAAATTGATGATACCTGTTAAAGGGAGGTGAATATACATAGAAAGAGTATTCCTACTGAAGAAGGTGAATTAATGAATAAAGATACATTCATCTCACCTCCTAGTAACTCAAGAAAGAGAATAAGTTTAAGAATAGGACTTAAAGCAACTTGAAAACTACAAATATTTGCACAAGTTACCCTTTAGATAAGAATTCTGGCTTTAGATAAGATTAATGGATTACAAGTATTCTTACTTTAAGTACAGTATTTAACAGTCTTAACAATTTATTTTCAATTTTAAGAATTAAAAGTATACTGAGATATGGAATTGATAAATATTAACACAGGACTACTAATACAATTCTAATTCAATAAATTAATTTCCATTAAAAACATATGCTGAATACTACTAATTTATCATTACTTAAAATTTTTTAAGCTAAAAAGATGACAAAATAGATTGACACTTTCTGACCAATTTTGCATATTATTCGTCATGAAAAAACCATCAGAGCATTCATTGGACTGCTTTTACATTTCATATTGTAAATGCTGAGTGTTTCCTGATCTTAATTATGGAAGATTTCAGAAAAATGAAACCAAACCTTTAACTTGTGGATAAAGACTGAGCCATTTGAAAGCAAAGATTTAACTAGGATTTGATGCAAATCATAGCTTGCATATGAAAGACAAGTACAGGGGGAAAAAAACACGTTTCCCTCATGTAATGTTTTGAATTTCTATCAACTTCAGCTTTGTTACTTGTCTGAATCTGTCATGAGTTTTGAAAGCAATATGGTTTGTATACCGTACAGTGAAACTATTCCACACTAGACAAAGGATAATGATGTTGCTTCTGCCACAACTAGAATGATTACTGCGTACTTGAAATGTAAGTTGCACTTAAGTCCTTATTCTACAGAAACCAGGTTCCCATACAATCACTCACATTATAAAACTGGACCAATGCATCATACTGAAACTCCAAACCAACGTCTGCAATACATTAATGAGCACTGTCCTTTATTTGTCAAACTTTTTTCTGTTTTATCATGCTTCTCAATTATGACATTGAAAAATCCAAACACAGAAGAGAATCATTTCTTAGTTGTAAAAAGTGTGATTCTGTAGGTAAGGTGATTTTAAATTCAATGACAAAGAGGAGCAGAGAGTAAGCACTAAAGTGAACCAAAACTTAGATATTTCATACAATGGAAGGTACTTTGTTCTTATTAGCATTAGTTTGATCTGAATGAATTATCAACAGTATTTCCTGCAAGCAAATTTTCACTGTATTTAATAGTCAATACCTATGCGTTTTTGTTTTTTGTTTTATAATTTATTTTTATGTTATTTCTTGACTAAAATACACATTTTGTTGAAGATGTTAGTCATGAAACTCAAAATTCATATAAGTCAGGTATCAATAAAGGACAGAAAGTGCTCTACAAATGCTCCACCTGCAGGTGGCTGTTACCAAAACTAAAACCTTCTACCAACTTCATATTGCCAAGGAAAGGACACTGGAAAAGATTCTCAAGCAACAACACTCCAGTGTCATGGCATTATCATTTTGCACCAAAATTATTTTTTATTTGTTTCTTACTCCGTAAGGGACATTTTATAGAGCACAAAGGATTTTTTTCTTGTTGCAGTAAATTTATCATTAGATATTCTGTTACTTTAAAACACTTGCAAAATATACTGTCATTTTATTTTATGCTACAATTGGAGGATTCGATTCCAAATCTACTGACAGGATGAAAATTAGTGATTTGTTTGTTCTCAGTCTCACATTTTCACAGCATCATATAATATTCTGAATTAGTAAAGCATAAAGAAACTGGAAATGAAAAGAAACACATTTGTTTCACTGACATATTGAATTAAAACAGTGATGGCATTAGATGCCTACAGCACTGATTAAATTTATTCTAGACATGAAGCAACAGTTTATGATTTTCACATGAATAACATACTTAAATGAAAGGAACATTAATACAATACAATATTAATATACAAATACTCACATTATTCACCTGGCACTGACATTCTGAATTAAATCAGTAATGGGGTGTATAACTGATTAAATATCTATACAAGAGAATGCAACAGCTTATGATTTACAAAGGCAATGGTAGAGCGATCACATCATTATGTTGCCAAATGCTATCTATCACTTTTACTGAACTTAACGAAGATGGATTGCATACCACAGATGAGATGCGGCCTATAAATATTGTCATGCTGATCTTCATCTGACTTTCTCAGGGAACAGACAAGCAACAAATCAATAACTGAAGAACTCAGATTAGATCTCCCTCATTACTGCAAGTACAAAATAAATACTTCAGGGTGTAAAATTTAAATTATCTAATAGTTCGTGCCATCGACTTTTGGTAATGTATATACAATAATGTATATACAATCAGTCCCCCGGAATTTGATCTATCTTCTCCACTTAGAATTCTCTAGATATCTCACAGTCAAAAGTTTCCCAATTTTTAATGTATGAATTCAACTACCTTCTCTATTTAGTTTTATATTCTTACACACCTCTTTCCTTTAGCAAGGTTGTAAAGACATAAAAACTGTAAAATAAAATAATGGTTTTTATCGATGAAAAGCCAAAAAAATAGTAAAATCAGACACAAATAAGACTTCCATATCAGAGCACTGGAGAAGGCTGTAATGTTCAGAGCTTAATGTTAAACATCTTTTTTTCTCCTCTGAACTGCTTTCACAACTCCATTATCAGATACAGTCTAATTGTCTAAGTGGACTGATCAAAGGAAATTAACAAAAGGCAGTACAAACAACCTGTAAGACTGTGACAATAGGTAATAAACAATCACTATTTGATCTGATGTGAAGGCTTTACAAACATTAAAAACAAACAAACAGAAAAACAACCTGAAGAAACTAAATGCTTGATTAGAACTTTTAATTGTTTCCCTTCTACTTCACTCTTTACGTTGCCAGAAGGCAGGAAATTATAATAAGCCAAGATGAACTGCCTTTGACTCAAAAATTAGAGACTGATTTAATTTCTCAATTTCTTCTGTCATCAATTACTTGCAGAAGAAGGCCGTAACATATTACCTTGTAAAAAAAAAACAAAACCTTAGACATAAAATATGAAGTAAACAACTTTGAACTACATTAACCAATTAATTCATTATCCTACTCAATCTAAGAGTACTGTTTTATTTTATGACACATGCAAAGTTTGCTAAAATATACCATAAGTCAGCAAATATTAGATCATTTTTCTATACATCTAAAATATAAAATCATGCTGTAATTTACACTACATACTCTACATTGCACATTAAGTATTATTAAATGTATTAAAAAAACTTTGGATTCTTCCAGACAACAACTACCTTAACACACGGTAAATCTGTCCAGGGATATAAACTTATTATTCTTTCAAACTTTACTGCAGTCGACCTGATTGGAAAGCATGAACATTTGTTGTAAACTTTAGAGAAATAAAATTACTTCAGAATTCAGAAAACAAAACAAAACCAAGCGCTCATTTTTTACAGAAAGAAGAAAATTGTAATTTCACATCATACAAAAACTTTGGTGAGTTCCTCATGACAATTAAAACTATAGTTCATGTATAATTAAAAATCTAAGTATCAGTTCAATGTTCACAGAACATTTCTTAAATATTCAGCAAAAAAAATTATTAGGTAAATTTCTTTTAGGATTTATAACATTGATTTAGTCTTTCTCAGTGAAGATACATAAAATGTTGTCCACAGTTACTCCATTTGTGAAATAACTACAGTGTGAATGACAGGCAGATGCCTATGTAGTGAGATGTTTATAGCCTACCATCAAACATATGTAGGTCTACAGAAAATTCCTGATGAGACTACTCAAGTCAGGAATCATTCCAATTAAGCATGAAAAAGGGTACCACATGTAGTTGATGACTTTAATCATACTTACGTGATTAAATCATCCAACGGAAAAGAACACAACAGATTTCTATTATATCAATATCAACTAACTAAACAACGGGTAAGTATAGGATAGATGGATATTTCTGTATAAGGAAGGCATTGGATACTGATTATCAGTGCGACAAGGGTGGTAAACCTTAGTTTGGAGCTGGGGAAGATATGTGCAGCTGGGTGGTAAAAGCTGATCACCCATTAACACTCAGTGAAAACTAGCATGCTCACAAACATGGGACTCAATGACCTACAGAGTGCAGATAACATAAACAGGATAGAGAAATCAGAAGCAAAGACTGAAAGAATTAGTCAGCAAATTGTACAGTGTTCATGGAACATTCCATTCATTCTCAGTTTCCTCATGGAGACCAAGACATAAAATATTTACTATTACAAACATTTTCAGTTACCCAAGCAGAGCTCTGTAAAACTTTCAGGTCAAGAAATAGGTGTTTCATACCAGATTTTCACATTTTAGATAACTTATTTTTGTCAGCTATGAGCACTGTAATGTTTTCTACATTTCACTACAAAATCTAGCATCTGAATCAAATAGATGAGCTCAGAAATTCACAAAAAAAAACACTAAGATTCTGGTCATTTTTACCTGAATGTGTATGGAACATGCAATCAATTCTTTTAAATTCAAGAAATATTGATTTTGGGAACAGTATGTTTGTTTCAGAACTTTGTTTACATATGTTGGGTTTCTCTTCTGCTCTCAGTTAACAGCACATAGAAAAATATCTGCATAACAGAGAAACACACAAGTCAAACCATGATACAGAGTATGGTCATAATTTTATGTGATAAGCAGCATTTAAAAATCAAGTTAGGTGCTTGTTATTAAGAATAAAAATGATTTATTAAATGAATTCTTACATTCTTGTGTAAACCATAACATGGCTTTGCATTAAAGCAGCCACAGCTGCTGATGCAAAAAAATTGCATGTGTAAAAATTTACATCAGTAAAAATTTAAGGGCAATGTGGAAGGTTAAAGTGGTCACAAACTGTTTCAACTCTTCATGAATCATCTCAGATTTAATAGGCAAACAGCACCTTTCCTGAATACTGAACTCGGGAACGCTAGTGACATTCTGAACTGAGAGATCAGCATACGTCAGTTCCCATTATGAATACATTTTAGGGTTTCATATCATGAAATTTAGAAAATATATACTTCTAGAATAACTGTTATGGAAAAAGTTTCAAACTTTATCCCCCTATGGGAAATTATTTACTGCACACATTGTAAATTTTATCCATTAATCACAGTACGCAGCCACGTACGGAAACAAAATGTGATAAACCACACATTTTGGTTTCTGCAAACAAAGCAGCAGTTACAATAATAACTTTAGATTTTACTACTTAAATGTCTCAGGCTTTACAATAGCCTCTCACTTTTCCCCCATTAAAAATTGAAAGTCATTGGAATTGTATCATATACAGTTAGAATGAATGCAATTCATTTACAAAATGAAAAGCAACAATATTATTTATTTTTAACAGATTAAAAAATTTCTGTCTCAGCAAAGAAAGTTAAACAACTAAAGGACCTCATACAATGTGCCAAATTCAAAGCTTTGTAAGAGAAATGGCAATATAAATGCCTTTTTGACAGTTAAATTGGACCCATTTAGTTAAAAAGAATAGTAACGAACACTGGAGCACCTTTAAAAGATTCAGCCTGCAAAAAGCCTTACAATACATCACAGGATCTGACACTTTATGTTAGCAGTGAATAAATTTTTGCCTTCTATAGTCACTAGTGCCTGAAGTTCAAAACAGAAGCAGCATTTTTTCCACATAACACTTCCCTTTATACTGAGAAGGATGTTACGCCAGCAAAATGTCTTGGTGTCATTGTTTACACAGTTAGAAAAGAAAAAGCTTATACTGGAAGTATATCATCTTAGTACTGTTTCCTCTGGTTAGCTTTATTTTGCTTTTCCTCCCCTTTTCCTTTTCTATTCTTCAATTACAAATTTCTTCACTTAGTTTCTTTCTACTGTTGCACCTGTACATTAAATCTACTTCAATGCTGCATTCTTCTACAGACACACACAAGCAAATTTTGGAATTATCTCAAATCTCTACATAAGACAAAAAAGGGGACTGCATTCAGTAGTGGGAAATTTAAAGGCAAGGATACAATTGATATTGATGGTCCAACTAATTATTAGCTCCATCAAAATCACAAGGAATCTACCACCTTGTGAATAGTATACCATCTTCCTTTACTTTTCTCAGGGTCAAACTGAAACCTCCAATTCCAGATAGAAGAAGATTCTCTTCAGAGCATCAATTCATTAAAAAGAAAATCAACATCACATTCTTAGTCGAAAAAATAAACAATAGCCATTGGAAGATGTGGTATGAGAAGGAGTAAGCATGTAATATTAAAAATCCTTTATATCAAATACGTGTTTGTTTCCATTGAGACTTTTCAAACTATGCTAAAATTATTTTTTCATAGATACCTGTTTAGATCCATAAAACTGGAAGTATATATATGCACTGATAAAAATATACGCAATATCTTGTTTGAATAACATAGAAAAGCTCAGAAGTTTGAAATGACAGTATTGTTCAGTCTACAAATGTTTAACAGGAAAGAAAATTAGTGTAGAATCCTCTCTGAGCTTATTCTGAGAATAAACCCTATTGTTTCAAATGAGATAACCTGCAGCAATTTAAACAAGTTCAGATTTCCATACACCTCCTTACGTAACCCTGTGCCTTCAACTTCTCATGACTTCTTTCTTTTCTGTTCTTTCTGTATAATGTTCCATTACTTCATTTTAACCTAGAAAGCACGTATCAGGATGAATTTTCCAAATGCTATGCCTTTGACCATGTTTTGTTTCATGCAGGACTACCATTAATACCTGGAGCTATGCGAATAAATACAGTGTGCTTTAACAGGCCCCTGAAGATTTTACAGCACAACAGGACACAAAAAACAGATAAAAATATAGCTAGCTTAAGTCACAAGTAAGAAGCAGAAGCATTATAACCTGTCTAACCTGTAAGAGTAATATTCGCAATTAAAAAGTGGAAGATCAAGAAGAAATTAATGAGTGGGACCACAAAGTACATACCACTCATTTCTCCATAGTCTGATACCCCCAAAGTGCCTGCTTAAAGCAAAAAATATACAATAGAATATAAGATTTTGCATTCTTTTTTGAAAGGAAAGACCAAAATCAAATCAGATTATTTAGACAGTTGCCACGTCACAACATAGAACAGAGTACAGTGGCAACTTCAAAAACATGTCCACTGACTGGATTAAACTCTGCATGATGCTACAATAAAAACAAAACAAAACACAAGCAATACTCAGTGGTTAGACAAATCATTATCCAAAAGAATTTGTCAGAAATCACAGACAGGAAGAAGGTGGATTTTTACAAATTGGCAGCCAAGAAAGATCAACTCCATCCAGTTACTTATAGAAAGTCCCAACTGACTGACCTAAGGAAATAAAATTCAAAACACTCATTCTAAAACTCGATGCTGTACAGAAATAAAGATGTTAAGGTATGACATACTGTACACATGCGACACTGTTGCTTGCTTTTGTTATTTTTTTTTTTCCTGTCACTGCTCCTTCCTGCTGAAGACTGAACTCTACCAGGTACTGGGTTATTGGTGAGTCTCGAATCTGTTTTTAGTGAACTGGAACAAGCTGTTTATATGTCGTAAATTTACTTTCCCTGGGCCGAAAATGTGTTAGCTAATGGGTTGTTTATGAGTTGCAAATCTGTTCAGTGAGGTGAGGATTTGTCAGATAATGGGTTGTTTATGAATTCTAAATCAATATTCAGTGAGTCGGAACTATGTTAGATAATAGCTTGCGTATGGGTTGTAAATCTGTTTTCAGTGAACTGGAAACATGTTAGATAATGGGTTGTTTCTGGGTAGTAAATCCATTCTCAGTGAGCTAAAAACATATTAGATAATGGGTTGCTCGTGAGTTGTAAATCTGTTTTTAGTGAACTGGAAACCTGTTTAATAAAGGGCTCTTTATATATCTTAACTCTGTTTTTACTATGCAGAAAAATTTAATAATGTCTTGGATTTGAATGGCATATCTGATTTCAGCGAGGTAGAAACACTTCAGCTAATGGATTCTTTCTGAGTAGAAGAAATACAGTCATTGAACTAAAAATCTGGGACAATAATATCTTGTAAATAACATATTCTATTTTCTCTATTTGACTTAAATACTGAGTAAGATTTTGTCTGATTTGTAGATCTCAGTTTAATGAGGCGGAAAGGAGTTGTACATTGTAAGAATCACACCAGGTAATTCTCGTGGTTTTGTATACCTTTCCAATAAAGGGAAACTTGCCAGAAATGCCTACTAATCATTTAGGAGGAAAAAAAAATAGCAAAATTAAAGTCAAATATGTTATTTTAAAACAAAACAGTTACTGAAATCTGTCAGCTGGATTCCATTCAATAATTTCTTTCTAATCATACGTAGCCAACATGAAAATCAGAAAACGTTCTGTCCTATAGCGAATGGAATGTCTGATGTCAAGGAGTCTTAGCATTGTCTTTTTTCCTCTTTAGGTATCACTGTTAGTCAAATACTACTACAGTATCAAGGAACTCGACAACCTGTTTCCTGTTTACAGGGATAGAAAGTCTCTGATTGTGGCAAGAAAGGAGAAGTGATCAAAGAACATCAGTTTAAAATGAATGACTCAATATAAAGAGGTTTTAAAACATACAAATGAGAAAAATAAAGTTACATATACTGGGATGTGATAATCCTTCTATTTACAAAAACAAACAAACAAAAAACCCGAAACACTCCTAGAAAATAAGTTTTTTTCAGAGCTATATCCTAAGCATATACAATACATTTTTGGAAGAGCACAAAATTTCATCTGACATTTAATTATTCAGAGCGCTGAATCTGATAATGAAAAATGAAATGAGGCATATTAAGATTACATGCAGAAACACTTCCTAACTATTTCCTAAAACGAGAATTCTCAGCTGTGCTCTGCAGAATGCTTTTAGTTCTTGTACAAAAGCCTATCATAAAGTAATGAGGAATAGTTTATTGTCCTTTTCAAAATCCAGTTTGTATCTGCACTGCTGCTTCACCACTTTTTCCTGTTTTCAATTTAGAATTCTCCAATGGTTTCCCACGTAACACTTTTCATCATATCTTGTAACACCTAAGTTAAGACAGCGCTGTATTATCCCCACACAGGTGAGTGGTTGTCTCACGTACAACTAATCTCAGCTCTGAATCCCTAGGTCTTAATTCTCTCCTAAGAGTAATGAATACATCTTAACAATATTGTTTAGTTTCTCTCTTTTGTATCTCAATATGGATATCATTAACTCTTCTGAATTATATGCACATAAAGTTAAAATAAGATTAAAAAAATAAAGGTGATGTATAATATTTGAAAAATGCTTTTCCACTCATTAATATCAGCAGTTTCCATTACCAGGAATACCTTTCCAGAACCACAGGACAGAGGCACATAATGATAACAATTATCCAGTCTAAGTTGTAGAACAGTATTTCATCAGTTTTCAGCTATTTTCTTCTTTCTTTTCTAAAAATATTTCTGTTAACACATGGTAGCAAAGGGCAGTACATTCTACACCAAATATACTTCCACGTTTTCCCGTTACTCTTTGGTCCTGTTAATATTTCCCCCAAATACCTAAATGTAGCAATGCAACTTTTATGACACCAGAACCTGAGATGATAACTATTACACAGGAAGAAAAAGTGATGTAACACTTCAAACATTATGGAAAAGGGCTACCGAAACAATCAAAGAAGAGAAGAAACAGTAAATATATGCTTACAGATGAATGAGATTGTCTATTTTAGAAAAATTACATTTAAACAGAAATGCAAGGTGGCATAAGATTCTACAATTTATATTTTTATTGGACTCATTTTTAGATTTTTATTCTTAGGCTTTATTTCTCATACAGCCTCAAATGCCTCAATTTCAAGTTTTACCAAGACAAACTTAAGCTCATATTGCATTGACGTTAAGCTAGACTTAGTGATGATATTGATGTTGATTCTGTGAGGAGCTACAGGCTTCAAGTATTCAGAGACAAAAAAAAGTCAAGTTTCAGAGAAGTCTCCCTATTACTGTGGTGATTGAAGGCACAGTGAACATCTGAAGTTACTCAGTAAGCCTCTCCGTAAAAAGAACAATTTTATAGGTTGGAGTTTGGCTTTTCCTATCACTGGACAGAAGTAACTTTTCTTAAGCTAACTACAAGAATGGTGTTAGCTAGACACATTGAGGTACAAATGGTAATAGTTGTGGTACATGCTTATATACAGTAAAACTTTAATTATAGTTTTTCCCTATCAAGTCAACATTTTAATGGCTTCACAACTATGAAGTCAACCTTATTTTTAAACAACTTTTCATTTAATAGGGGTTATTAAAAGAAAATATTTTGGCAAATAAGATTTTTACTTACTTTCTATTAGCACTTTTCTGCCAGCCCAGTTGTCATTAATAACTTGTATATTTCCAAAGTGTGCATCACTGAAAAATATCCGATTAGTACCTCTTCCTTTGAGACTGTAGTCAAAAGCAAGAGCGATCACATTTTTGAAGTAATCTGGATTTTCATAAGGCCTTACTGGTGAATTTAAGTTGTTTTCATCCGAAAGATGTATACTTTTTAATATTGTCCTTCCTGAATATAAGAGGTAACCTTCATGTCTTAGGCAGGTAATTCCATCTTCTGCAAGATAGCCATGTGCGCACGCACAAGTTCTTTGTGCATTTCCTCGATAAAGACAGAGTTGATGACATCCACCGTTACTCTTGGCACAAACATTAGTACCTGTGTGAAAAGAAAGAAAAAAAAATTGTTTTATACAATTACCTTTAGCTAATGTAAATCAAAATGTCATTTCTTTAATTTCAAGAATTCTTCTCTTAAACGTTTTCTACAATACTAGTGAACCAAAGGCCAAAGCAGTAAAGAATAACTTCAACAATGAACTAAAGCCAATTTTCAAGTATACAATATATGAGGAAATGTAATTAATATTCTCCCAATTAACAAAATTACATACTTTATAAAAAGAAAATAAATAGATTTTTCCTCTGTGTTCAGATAAAGACTTGGATACAGACTATTATGAGTTGTTCCAAGTGTTTTGAAAGATTTTTTATTTTTTTTTTAAAACACCTGTTACGGACAAAGAGACAAATTTGGATACCATCACAATACCGTACTGTTCTTAACTTCTATCAATACGAAAACAGGTATAAAAGTGTTCCCTTTTATTCTCTGTTCTTAATAAAAATGTTTCCTGACGTTTTTATTTTAATTTACTCTAAAACTTGACTTTAAAAACTTACTCTCTGACAAAGTATACTATTAATCATTGTCAAATTAGTAACTTCAGTGACATAAACTACACTTGTTATAAGCAATATTTAAAATTGCAGTAATTGTCAATAATTAAGATCTATTTACCTTCGTATTTTTTGGACCATGTATGAAATACAATTATAGTTCAGATAAATTAGTTTTTGTTTCTGACAGCACTTTCCATACAACAACTCAGCTCTCTCAGTATAGTCATTTTCCTGTTTCTGAAAATTTTCTAGATAGTGAAGAAGAAAAAAACCCACACACTTTAAATAGCTTCTGGTAGAAAGCCATTATCATTGTCAGGGAACATGTAGTGTCTGAAAGTACCGTTGACTCAATTTTCTAACTGCTACATTTCAAGTTGAAGATACGTTTAAGTAAAAGCAATGGGGAATGAGAGTTAACACTAGCAGTGTTGAATTTTGACAAAATCATGAGAAATGTTGCACGTAGTCATGCAAAAATATGTGAAGAATTATCTGCACATATTTTTGCTTGTGGTTTCTTTTAAAAACGCTTTTGAAGCTTTATTAGGCTAGAAAAGTTAATATCTGTTTGGAAGGATGAGAGTTTGAGAAGAGAAAGGCAAATACATGGAAGAGATCCTAAAGTTTCTACAATCTCTCTTGTAAACTTCAGCGCTTCCATAGTTCACCAGCTGTAAGTATCTGTAAAACCAGCCAGTTATAAAAACAGGTTAATTAGGGCACATCTTTTTGCATGTGTAGAATAGAACTAAAGGACAGAACTATCCTCAAGAGTAGCACTGCAGCAGGGCTGGCTCGTCAGAAAAGATAAAACAGGTGTTTGAAAAAAAAGCATTGATCACTTGACAATCAGCACAGGTTGTTTGTGTGGGTTTTTTGTTTGTTTGTTTGTTTTGGTTGGTTGGTTTTGTTTGCTTATTTTTCTATTTATTTGTTTTAATAAAAGGTCAGGAAACTAGCTAATTCCTTTTCCTTTTTTTTAAGAAATATTATCTACTTCTAATTCAGCAAAATTAAAAGTATACATAGATAAAATATAATAGAGTGATACAGAAAAAACATTCCAAAAGTATTTTTCACCTGTTTTTTTCCCTTTTGTCCTCCTGGCTCACTGACAGCCCCTCCCAAAGACATTAACCATTTGTACCCTAGTAAAATTTGAAAAATGTATTAAAAACTCATTCAGTTATGTTTTTCGAACTAACATCAAAATTTTTTTTTAGCCTCAGTAACCACTTCTCCCATTCGTAATGCAACCAAATCTGTCAAGCCATCAATAAAAATCATTACATATTTTTATCCAATTGCTCCATTTTCTTAATTCTATACAGAAGGCCCTTCCAAGCAAGCAGACATTAACTATTTCTAGCCTTGTTAAAAGCAATAACATTTTTTTCTGTGGACATTTACTATCCACAAAATATGTCTACAAAACTGTGAAAATACTTGCAGAACTTCTTAGCAAAATACAAATATGTTCATTGTTCTCAAAACTATTCAAATTCATTTGAAAAAAAATTTGAAAGATTTTTTTTTTTTAACTGATTTTTAAATAGGTCTTCTTTCAAAATGCAGATTTATTTTACATTTTATATTTGATGCAGTTATTTAGGAAAGATGTATATAAACTTGATCATCAGATATGTGATGCTGTGATAAAACAAGCTTTGAGTGTAACCAACACTAGAACTATATTCCTATCACAAATATTTTCTTTAAAAGTATCTTTTCCAAGTAGCATTTTCTTTCTCAGTGTTTTTGAACATGTATTTTAAATTTCATCTGGTAGCAGTTCTAAGGAAATATCATTTTTGAAAGACTTTAATGACATTAGCTCACAGAAACAAATACATTTTGCATACAAAGGTGATAAACTTTGTATTTTTTTCTATTTTCTCACAAATGTCTTTGCTTTTCAAAGCCTCTCCAGAATTAAAATTTTAGAAGGAAAAAAATAGTTAAAAGATCCTACTTAGTGAGGGATAAAATTCATCCATTTCTACCATACTCTCAGTCAGTATATGAAGTTGTCTATTCAATTGCAAAGCAAATTAAATATAAATGATATCTAACTACTTACAACTATTCCCACACAAAAAAGCTGGACTCAAGACCAAGGAATCTCAGGAAATAAGTATTTGAGAGACTGAGATTTTCTAGCTGTGAAAAAATGTACTGCTTTCCAACAGAAATCTGAGACAGCCTGAGACTGCTGTTCTCTAAATCACAATTCAGGGTCCACCTCATTTCTAAGACTTGGGTGCTTTCAGGAGAAAAAAAAAAAGGAATTATACGAAGTATTTTGATTTTAGACTTTCTGTTTAAAATACTCGGAAGGTTTTAGAAGAAACTTTTCTACATATTTTCATAGTAAATAAATCTTAGCTAAAAAAGTTACTCTATGAAAAAAATGGAGATATAATTTATTGCCATAAATTAGTATTTAACTTTTTATACGTTTTAATATACACAAAAAATACCACCAGTCGATATTGAAACAATAGCATCCTTAAGAACAGCCAACCTTTCTCTCGTGCTCTATTAAAGACTTTCACTTCCTTCAGGTTTATTCCAAGGCCAGTCCTCATGGTCACAGCATCCGTGGCCTCATTCTTGTGGCCTCTTCTAATAGAGCCATTTGCATGTGCTCTGCCAAAAAAGTTGAAGATGTCTGATCAACAATCCTCAACTACTTCACACCAAACAAATGACTGAAGGGCAGTGGAGAGTTCATCTAACAGAAGTTGAAAAACCTGCTCTCCTCTACGATACTGATATGCTTTAGGTTTCAGTATCAAAAATACTCTCTCTTTCAAACTGCATAGCTTTCTGTGATCCATTCTGTGACCTTGCTAAGGAATGGCTAATCCTACAGAGGTGAAGCACCTAGCACTGAAATAACATTTTGAGACTCAAATGCTTATGAAAAATAAATTACCTGTCAGACCAGTAGATGTAAGCTCCGAACACCGCAACTGAAAACATATCCACATTGCTCCCTGACAGCACAATCTCCCGATTCCCTCCACTCTCAAGGTCAATTCTTTCTATCTTGTCGGTACGAGCATCACACCAATATAATTTATTTTCCTAAAGATTAATTTTAAAGGAAACATCAAAAATCTTGTCCAAGTATTTCATTAAGAGTTACTAAGATTGCTGTGAAGTGGAAGACATTGACTCAGATGAAACATAATAGATACCAAACATTTCAAATTATAATGGAAAACAAAGAAACTAACCTCATAGTCAATGGAAATCCCATTAGGCCACACAATCCCCAGGCTCACAAGAACAACCTTCTCAGATCCATCTAAATACGCCTTTCCTATGCAAGGAATCTGTCCCCACTCTGTCCAAAATAAATACCTAAAAAGTTACACAAATTACCTATTAAAATTTAACATAAAAACAAAGAGATGAAAATGTATAATACTGTCTTTCAATTGAAAACAAATGAATGCATCATCACTGCCAAATAGATACTTCAAAACATAATCATGCGTATACATTTTTGAATAACCTTTAGGGGATAAATGTACTGGTTTGATAAACTACTTAGTCAATTTTTTTTTTTTTTCTCCGAGTTGCTACATAGGAAGTAATTCTTAAAATCATAATTTATCAGTCCATATGCAACCCTATGCTTAAAGAATATAGTTTGGTGCTTGGAAAAATAAAACCAAAATAGAAATTACTGGAACAAAATCAGACATCTAAAAAACACTGAAACAAAACACGAGATGTATATCTAAATAAAAAACACTAAATAGGAAAGCATTTAGGGAAATGGTAGGGGAAAGTTGTTTTGCTAGCCTCCCTAACGATCATGGAAAAAGTTTTCATCTTGCTTATCTCTGCTGAATACTTACTGGCACAGACACATCACTGATTCAAGGTAAGATGCTAAAGTAAGTTTCTGCTCTGACCTCCTAGTTTTTAATCTGTTGCTTTAGACATAGCAGAATGAGGCTAATGAACCTGCAGACAGTACTTCCTTTACTGAGATTGCTAACAGCACTTTTATACATAACTGAACTTGTATTCACAGATCTGGTCCGAGGTGAATATCTTTAAAACAGGATATCAACTAATTCTTTACTACAGAAAGGCAAGCATTTGATACTCATTTATGCACACAGTATTCTCTCAGCCTAGTTATTTAAACAAACCAACCAACTAACGTTAAAAAAATGTAACTATCAGATTTTTAAAAAATCTAGAAGCCTCCAAAGAAAATCCTGAAGAGGTAACACACATTACCTAAGACATTACTGGAGCACTGATAGTTAGAAATATATTGATATATTAACATCAGTAAATCATTAAACAGCATAGAAAATATTTGACCTTCCCAAACGTTCTTAGAAGTTCTAAAATACTTCCACTTTTGCAGCGTTATGCTACCTAGCCATTTGGTATTTATATTGCAATGCCAGAAGAATGACAACAACTTTTCTCGAACTATCCCACATATAAGTCAAGCAGCTGAAACATAGATGCAAATGACAAAATTTTGATGTGGTCGTAGAATTAACTTTAAAAAAAATCTGTGAAGAAAATAAAATTGGAGTTTAAAATTCAACAACGCAAACACATGAAGTTTCCCAAATGTCTTCAATGGAGGAAGATTCAAAGAAATAAGAAATATTTCAGAATGACCTTTACTCTGTATTTCAAGCACAGTTTTGAGCTCTCTCAGAGAAGTTATTTAATTGTAGAAGAAAAATGGAAACCAAATGCGTTTTAAATGAATAAGTACTCCTGATGAGGGAGAAGGACACTCCTTTCTAGAACTACACATTCTTAACTTTAAATAATACTACCAACCAGCTGAATGCTGGCTGCTTCATATCTTGGTATAATGGACAGATTCAATGAGATCAAATAACTACTATTTTCTGCTCTGTTCTTAAAGCTGTCAACTCAAGCTTCAAGAGAAATGAAAAATGTTAAGACGGGGCAAGGAGAGGGCAGGAAGGGAGGAACACTTTTGAAAGTTTTGCCTGACAAAGGGAAAGAGATGACAATAATGCAGAGGATAAGCAGGTCTTTATCTTCCTCTATAAAGATATACATTTACTTCACTACAAAAACACTGCTAGCCTAGTTGCATGAATTAACTTTGATTGGAGTCATCTGAATAGAACACTCTGTGGCACAGTATTAAAGAGAGTCCAAGCTTTTATGTTTTCACAGAACATATCTAAGTATATTATGTACATGCTGAGGAAAACTACACCGTAAACGAAATACTGTTTTGAAGAATTTTGCTGTACTCTTCTGGTCAAAAGAATTTTATTGGATTCCTACGCAATATTCTGCAAAGGTTGTTTTTTTGTTTTGTTTTTTTTTTTTTGTTTTTTTTTTCTTAACATAAGAACACATTTAGCACAAAGTAAAAAAAAAATTATCCAGATCCTGATGAACAACATAAATCCTGAACTGTGAAGAGATACAGCCAAGATACCAGTGGTGCCACATGAACCCAGTCATAATGATCTGTGACACAAGCAACTGCATTATGCAGAAAATAAAACCTACTTTTACTTTCACATTCACTTTTAAATGCATTTCTAATCTGCAAAATACACAGTTCACTAAAACTATGTTCTCATGAAAGAAATTGGGGCAAGTTGCAGACAATATTTTGTATCAATTCTTGTTGAGAAGTCAGAATTCTTCATCACTAGAGATGCAGACTCCTCTGGCTGAATACGGAAACTGCACTCCTGAACATACTGTGATACTCATTTAATTGAGCCTGGGGAAAATGAGAGAGACAGCTTTGTCTCTTGGTTAGGGAAGAGGTAGATTTTCAAATGCTTCTTTAAAACTTCCATGCACACCATGTGGTTTACATTTTAGGAAGGCAACTGTAGCAGTTAAATCTGCTGAGTTGTAAATCAACTCAGAAAGTACATTTCATATTCCAGTGGAAAAAAAAAAAGATGGAAATCCTTTGCAGAATTTACTGCTTCTGTGTTACTTGTAGCTCTCCATCAGGTTTATAGCCTGAAGGAATAGAAACTCCTCATTTCTATTAGAGATGCATTGATCTCATCAAACAGTTGGATGAGAACTGATGTAATTTTTAACAAGAGTTACCCACATGTTTATCTGACATAGCTTCCAGCTACCCTGGGTTATCTCCTTGGTTGATGCAGAGTGATGTTACATGGTATTGGTATTTATAACTATCAGAGAATATGACTTTATACTATTTCACTATCACAGTGAGGTCTTCATTAGATAGTGTGAATTCTTGGGTAAGCTGGAAACTTAAGTACTTAACAGATTTAAGCAAGTTTCCATGCAATTGATACACTTCAGCTAAAATGATCATCTTAGAAAGTGAAAGCTCACACAAGTTTCCATGCAATTGATACACTTCAGCTAAAATGATCATCTTAGAAAGTGAAAGCTCACACAGAGAAAATATAGTACTTCCTGCAGATGAAAACTCTCATGAAACTCATGAAAATTCTCAGGATATCTTAAGAACATTTTCTTCCACCTGGGTCCAGTTATAGCAAAATACATCCCATTTCAGTAATTTTGGGTATTATTAAACGACTATGTATTAGAAAAAAGGCCTTGATTCCTAAAAGCTTCATTGCAAACATGCAAATGTTAAAAAAAAATATGTAGCCATAGTCATGTTACCCTTTTTCGGGGTGTACTGCAATAGATCTTGGCTGGTCCAGACCCTGAGATATGATTACATATCGGAATGAGCCGTTGAGCCTGGCAACTTCAATTAAGTTGAAGCCATGATCTGTCCAATATATGTTACCTAGGAAAAATATTGTGAAGTTACTGAAAAAAGAAAACATCACTTCAGAAACTTAAAAATCTTAAATGCGTAAGTTAAAACCAGAAACTAACTGCTATATTTTTAACTGCGTGCATCTTGTATTTTAGTTTTCAGACCTTTTTAAACCTTCTGTTTTAAAGTATAAACTTGTATTGCTGGTTGTCACAATTGTGACTATCCATATAAGAAGCAAGACAGTTAAATATCTTTTTCAGTTTAATAAAACTGAACTCACTCCACACCAAAAAAGAACACACCATACTTCAAGACAAAAACCACAACACAACATTTTTGTGATATACTAAGAAAATAATAACAAAAAGTATCAGATAATTGGAATATTATAAATTAGCGATGCAAGTATATCAAATTATTCAGTCTTGAGTGGAAATGCAAGAGCTTACAGTCAGAAGTCATAAGAATATCTGACGCAAATAAACTCCCACCTGCTATCCAATCCACTGCAATGCCTTCAACTCTTCCCAAGCCATTTGTAACAACGTCTTCTTTCCATGTTTGGTCCCGTTTAGATCTGCTAATTTTGTTGAAACCCATGTCTGTCCAATAGATTGTATCATTACCTATAAGAACATAATGAAAACTCGGATTAATTTAGTTACCTTAGCCCAGGTGCGTACATCAGTAACCATAAAATTTGTAATCATTCAGATTAAGTTCTGGAAGTATCAAAAAATTTAACTGGGAAGAAAAGTGATAAATTTGAGTGATATGATAAGTGAATAAAAATTTGAAAAGGTACCTAATTCATCTTATATTATAAATATCTGATTAGTTTTTGGTAAGATTCTTTTTTTTGTGTGCTAAAGTATTTCTTTAATTTGTTTTCCATGTCATTTCACTGCAGGTAACTGTCCATAAGAAGGAAGAAACGGACCACTACACAGCATTTGAGTATAGAGTTACTTTCACTGACCATTTAAACTCAAAGGCCAGGCTGAGAATTTTAAGTAGAGAAAGCACAGACATGCATTTTTCTCTGTTGCCACAAAGTACCACTGGTAAATGAATGGGGAAAACCAAGTGATGACATCCCTCAAGCACAGTTCCATCTATTTCTGTTGTCAGAGCTCAGAGCTGTCACAGCCATGTTGCAATATACATTCTGATTTGGTAGAAATTAATTGAAGTCCTCCAGAATGAGGTACTCCACCTGGGAAGGACAACCTCTTACAGCCAGTGCTCCTACTGCCTCTAAGAGTTAGAATTTTCCAGTTGAAGCCATCTTCCTCGAGACCAACCAGGTCAAGGGTGAAGGACTGAACATCTATTGATTACCTTGCTTTTCCACTTTACAGATGAAGCTGTTGATAATCTTTCAACAGCTTTGCTTCCAGGTAACAGGTTGAGCCTCCAGATTTATTTTTGTGTAAGCATACAAGTTTATTTAACAAAGAGTATTAAGAATCAAATAAGTGAAACTGCAAGATGTAATATTCTTAAACTGGAAATGGATTTTTAGAACCCTGTTGAATGATACCGCATTGATAACATCAAAGCAATTACTAGAAAAAAAAAATTCTGTGATAACTGTGCATAAGAACTCCACATACTGACAGCTGACAATCACTCCAAAAAAATCTAGGAAATACTGGAGAAAAAAAAAAAAAAAAAAAACAGACAAAAAAAACAAAAACCAAGCAGCAGAGAGACCAAAGAAAGTCTTAGTTATATCACCCTTAAGAGAACTAAAAACCCCTCATTTTAGGAGATACCACTGATCCAGCAGCTGGCAGTAGCAAATGAATTTTATTTCAGAAAAGGTTCCTGTGACAGCATGGCTTCTTCCTTAATCGTCTTTCTAGTATGTTCAGTACTGCAAGAGGAAGTTCAAAGCACATGCTTCTAGAAAATGAACTCAGAAGTAAATACTAACAAGTTGAGTATGGAAATGTAATAATCATCCTGTAAAATATATTGAATATGACGTTTTGATATAACTGCTTAAAGACGCACCAAGGTAAATAAATAAATAATAAATATATTTTAAGTACTGATAAATGTCATTTATTCAATGCAAAACTTTCCAGTCACTACATTTTATGTACTGCATTGGATAATACTCTTTGATTTTCAGGTACCTCTTGATATCTTAAGAGAAATCACACTCTTGCACTTCATAGTGAAAAATACCCACTAAATTAATTTGTACTAAACTAATAAGGATTCTCGTAGGTTATAAATACAAATAATATTCCATATATCATTCCAGTAATATGCTGTACTTCAGGATTTTATGGTAGATCTCTTCAAAAGCAACGCCGCCTATTTATTTCCATGGAAACTACAATAGATACAAAGAGCACAAAAGCACTTTTTGATACAGTAAACTCTCAGCTAAAAGGCGCTATTTTTCAAAGTTTTTTTTACATACAACAGACAGTGAATGACATCCTAGGATATAACTAAAGCTCTGAGCACTAGCTGGCACTGGTTTGAAGGCAAAATATGCAAGTAAGATGGCACTGTGAAATACTAAGTGAACTTAATTTTGCTAAGTAGATGTACAAAACCATCAGTGAAAAAGGTAGGCCAAAGGTAGAGAAGAGTTTCATGAGATTTACTTCTTGTTGGCAGAAGGTTAGCGATATTTTTGTGATGAAGCAGTCAAACTGAACAAGAAGGAAGAGGCCTGTTCAGAAGTTTTGAATTGTTTTCTTTTTCATTTTTAAAAGCAGTGGAAATATCTAACATATACACAATAAACTATACAGAATATTTACCTGCATGGAAGTCTATACCCACTGCAAATGAGGTTCCAGATATAGGCATTAAAGCTTCCATTTTATCATTTGGATCAAGAGGAATTCCTCTAATCCCTTCATGAACAGAATACATAACAAATGATTCTATACCTAAGGGAAAAATCAATAGGTAAGGAGAGCAAAATGAAGACTTTCCCTATTAACAACACTTGAGGAATTAATAACAGAGTTCTCCTATACTGTTTCATCGTTGTCCAGAATGATGAATCCAACTCTTTAAAAGAAAATCCATTAATTATTATAGCTTATTTCTTATTATAAATACAGTTTTACGAATAGGAGGGAGTTACTGTTCATTTTCAAGCACCATCTCACAATTGATTAATATTAATGAAAATTTAAACTAAGAAGAAACTATTTTGAATTATGAGGCATTTAAGAATATTTTCAGTGCATATCCACGTTTTATGTATTTAGCAAGAGACAGTTCCACAGAACTCAATGAAATTGCAACTCAAGACTGTGTAAATTGACTTCTGAGGCATGAGATGCATCTCACCTCATTCAATCATGCACCCACCCTTTACAAACAATAGAGAGGTACACAGTTCAAGAAAATCATGCTTTGGATACACTTTAAACGTCTACATTTGTGCTACGTTAATAACAAAACAGAAGCATCAATTTCAATTAAGTAGGAAGAAACAGTTGAAATGAATCACACCTTTTGATAAAATTATAACAAGTATTTTGTTGCATTTATCTCCAAATCCCTGTAATATAACTCTTCTAAGTTTAAGGGAAAAGGAAATGACATAGCGTGCTGATATGCAACTCTCAATCTTGACGTTCAGCTATGATAAACAAATAGGTTTCTTTTCCTTCACACCATTTCTTTTAAAATTTCTCTTTGTAAAAATACGGCTAGTAGAATAACTTAAGAACGTGGAATAAATGTTAGACGTAATATTACAAAATTTCTTCCAAAGAATATGAAATCTATTTAGTAAATGAAATGAACCATAATAAACAGATACATATACATGGAATACTACCTGTTAGCTTTTTCATGAGTTTTCATAAAAAATAAAAATAAATATAAAAATAAAAAATAAAATTACCTTTTTTAAACTAAAGGAAAATTCAATCATCAAATCTGTTATCATCTAGAAAACTATTCAAAAATGCAACATCCACTAGTTTTACTTTTACCCACAACTAGAATTTATAACTATCTGAAAAGGTACAAAAGAATGCATTAGAAGGAAAAAAATGTTGCCAAGTAACATACGGCAAGTACTGAAGTAGAAAGCCATGTTAATGTTGCTCAATTTTGTTTCCACTTATAGTCTACTACATATACGGTATATATACTATATAGCAATACCCCATAGGAATAATTAACAAAAAAAGTTTATGACTACCATGGCACCTCAAAAATAAAGTGCCTTTCACTGTTCTGTATAACAATATGGCTTCACTTTTTACTAATGGTAATAAACACAGTAGATACCCAACCTTTCAGACTGTTGTCTGTAACTAGTTTTAAGGTGGATGACCAAAATGTATCGCTCAAATGATGGATCAGATGGTCTCCTTTTCTATTTAAAAAAAAATAGAAAAATATACCGTAGGATTTTCCATAAAAAGCTATGCATAGCTAAATAAACAAATTAAATGTTAAATTTATCTCTTCACCACACTAAACTCTTCTGTTTTAATCACCAAAATAAATAAATGAAGTTTCTTTATAAATTACTTACAGATTTTCCATAAAACTGAAGTTAGCTAAACATAAATACCAAAAGCATTTCTAACCTTTGCATGCCATGCGGTTTTTTTGGAGGTTGTAGCCTACTGTACAAACACAGGTTCTTGTGGTTTCTGATGTCGGTAAACAGAGCTGGGAACATCCACCGTTATTGAATTGACAGGAGTTGCTGCCTAGAACATAACAGGACAGAAGACACAAGAGGTAACAATCTGAACAGTGTAATCCTGATGAAAAAAAAATGAGTGTTGCTATCAATTTTTTAATAGTAACAATAAACAAATTCTGTTCAGGTAAATTCTTGGTAAAATGAAATACAGAACAAAATGTTTCAGGCTATACTGTTATTTGTGTACTTGGTCATGCTACACTCTCATGGTACTTATTCACCGAGATGAAGAATTTTTTCTTACAATACTTTTTTTTTTTTAAAATAATTCAGTTTCTTGAACTTTCATTTTACAGTGAAAGTATATGATAGAACTGAAAATACTGTATTAAGTTAGTGAGCAACTATACTGAAATATTTTCAGTGACAGTCTAAAAAGCATCTCTTATTCTGGACCATTAACGTGTCATTGATCATATTTTATTTGTTCATCAAATGCTATACTAACCTTGCATCCTCATGATTTAGCACTTGCCTAGTATAATTAAGATACCCTCCGATGTGAACTCACAGCTCTATGCTCCTACTTCAGAACTTAAACAATTACTTTTAGTGTACAAACACTTTTCAATAAAATATGCAATAAACAGTATACAGAATATAACAAATACATTTCAGAAATTTGAAGCGCTATGAAGAAACACTTAAGTCTACTAAGACACACAAGTAATTAATCTGAATAGTACTTATTGAATTTATTT
>JAOWBP010003503.1:28649617-28673416 GCA_028571105.1 Tragopan temminckii
CATCACTGTTTTCATTACCATTATAAATATCTGTGAAGCAATATGAAGCCTCCAAAATGATTAATGCCCATTGGCATAATTTCCTTTTCAAGTGAAACCTTAAAAACATTTTCAAAGGGTTGTCTGCTGTCACGTCTGTAGTGCCTTAGTCTTCTGATATGTTCACTTTCATGGAGATATATATTATAGAGGAAATAAAAGGTTTCAGACTGAACATGAAGACTGTTAGCCTGCAAATAATAAGCCAAATGTGAATGCATTAGCAAACTAAAATACTGGAATTTTCAAGCTTATCTAGAAGTGTTTCTTTCATACTGCTTCTCGTATTTCAAGATTTAACCAGAAGGAAAATAAATTATTTCCTGGGAAAAAAAAATCTTGCAAAATTAATTTAAAATAGATCTTAAATGCTTGTTTCTCAGCAAAAATCTGGGTATAATAAATTTGTTGGTATTTTCTTCCACTGGAAGAAGACAAAAATTATGTTGCTTTCACATTTTCTCAACCTCTTTTTCCAGTTCATCTGCAATATCTAAAGTCCTCCAAACAGAACTCCTATGAAAAAAAAAGAAAAAAGGAAAAACTTAGAAGATGCTTTCTTTCAGATTCTGTGGACAATACTTCAAGTAAGACTTACTTCTATATTTCACCTGGGAATTGTTTTTGGTTGGTTGTCAATACAGACAATTTTATTCGTTTAGAAAACTCATGATTGGTTTTGACATGTAATTGCAAAGGATGCTTCAAATTGTGTGGCTCCTAGGCTCTGTGCTCTGATTCCCAACCTCAAACATTAAATCTCTACTTTTCTAGTGGGTCAGATGCCATAGTCTTCTCTTGAGGAGATCAATTTCCTTGATGTCAGTAAATGAACGAATGAAGACACTGCTGTGTCAAAAATCGTTGCTGGATACTGGTAGTTCACATTAACAAAAAGAGAGAAGCCGGCTGGTGATTCCTACAGTTAACCTTCACACACATACACATGGGCCTGAGCAAAAGAAAATGCCACGTAGAGCAAAGCCATAAAGGCAATATCAGAAAGATAAATGTTCCTGGTGGAAAATGGTCTTTCACCTCCAGGTCACTGGTTCAAATCCATTCAAAAACTATAAGAATAAGGGAGGTTAGAAGATTAAAGTTACTGGGAGTTTAAGGCTTTAAAACAAAATGGAGCTAATATGTTTACAGTATCCTCTTTTGAATGATAGATATGACCATATTTTCACAGGAAAGAAGGGAGATAAAATATGAGTAGAAAAATTAACAGCTAATAGTGATAACAAAGATAACAAATGATAGCAATAAATGAAGGTAAGAAGAGAAGAAGATACATATTCCAGGAGATAATCTGAAAAGAAAATACAGGTCAGCAGTAAATGTAAATCAAATAACATTTATGACATAAAAATACTATACAAGCAAGGTCACATCATATACAAGCACATCAATCTCATCTGAGTTCACACTTGCCAAAATGTTCAAACTATATTGCCACTTAGACTGGAATAGAGATGACAGTGAAAGATCTTCTTAAGAAATATTAACATTTTTGAGATATACCACTGAGCATACACATGAAAGAAACCTTTGCAATGTACCCACATATAATGCTTTCTCTACAGAAAATCTCATATGAAAATACAATGCTTTCTCAGACTCGTTCTCTTCTAATCAGGGCTTACTCTATCCACAACACTTAAAATATCCTTGAGTGAAGAGTTGGTTACAATACATTTTCCACACTGATATGACTTTCTGTTAGTAAAATTATTCTATGCCAGACCTGCATAACCTGGGTAAAGTGAATAATGCAAATGCATTTCTGAAGGTCATGCATTTAGTAGTAAATGTAGGTAATACAGGGCGAAGTGTGTAACAATGCTTCTGAAGCTCTTCCTGATGTTAAATAATACAGGTTCCACATGTACAATAATCTAAATCACCATTCACTGTTTTGAAGAATTATTCATTTATACCTGCTTTTTCAATTAGCATGATCTTTTAATGTTGAATCTTGAGTTTTGATGCATGGCTTACTGGATAGACAACAAAACTCAGCATGACAATTAGCACACAAGTATAAGCAGCAGAATCATGCTTTCTGGACAACACAGTGAGTGGTATGCCCTGATGGATGTATTTTCTAGTTTACTTGCAAAAACAACTGTGCCATTTCCTCATGCTGAGTCTCAGAATTCAAGAGCAAAAGTGGAGAAGTAATTGACAAGTTTCCTTCAGCACAAAAAGTTAATTTAATTTGCTACTAGACTGGTTTTTCAGAAAAAAGCACCACAACATCTGAATGGCATGTTTTCTTCTGTGACTTAAATTGTTTCCACCAATCCTTACACTATCACCTTAATGGTCCAGTTACCAAATGAGAAAGACGAAAATACCCTCCAACCCCTTTGTAACATTCAAGAATAATTAACAACCTAAAAAAAATATATATATATATATATTTTTGGAAGAATCGTTCAGCAATAATGGAAACAATGGATTTTTTAATTAGAATTCACCAGGGAGGGAATTCTGGCATTTGCTGAGCTTGTCAGATGCCTTGATAACGTTCCCCAGTTTTGCTGGCACTTTGTTACATTTTTTTCTTGAGCCTCACTGCTTCATTTCAGGAATCTTTAATGTTGACAAAAATATCCTCAGCAAAGTGATTTCTCATCTCTCTTCCAGATGTGTTCTAGTTGCCAGTGTCACTGTGCACACTTCAAGAATGTTGCTCACTACTGTTCTCATCTCAGTGTGGCAGATCAGGAAGCAACAGAGAAACATTCATCCAACGAATTATGCTTTGGGTACTGGATCTGTGCTCATATTTGCTTATCACTCACCTGAGGGACCAGCTTCTTCAGGTGTAAGCCAGATTTTTGAAGGAATTACCACTCTCTTTCAAAGAGATAGGCCTCAGAAACTGACCACGTAACCCAAAATACTGCTTTGAGGGAATTAACCAATGGACAAACTGCTGAGGAAGGAGCCAACAATCAACCAGTAGAAGATCAGCAGTACTAGATTTTATGTCCTTTTGTAGCATTTGAGTAGTCTGTACAAAAGCACAGAAAAAGTGTAGAGTAGAAAATGGACCAAAAAATTGGAGGAATAAATTAGGATGCTAGAAGCATAGGAGAATTGTGTGTTTGTGATTCCGTATGAATAATAAAAACTGAAGTGGAAAGAAGAAAAAGGGGACTAGAAAGATTTGGTGAACTTCATATGAAAAAATGAAGCAGGGATGAAATGAGTCAGGAAATAGCACTATGTGAAAAGTTGTAATGAATTTATCTCTAAGACAGTGCAATGTTTGAAAAGCAGGAAATAAAGTTTCTGGATAATGACAAAAAAAAAAAAAAAAAGCATATCTCTGGAAATTACTGAGTGACAAGACCTTAATGAATTTTCAAAGTCTCCAAGAGAGAAAAGTGCAGAGCTGAAACAGGAGCAACTCACACATTCTCTCCAAAGGAAACTTAGAGAACTTTCCTTCTGTTTTGCATTTGGGTGCAGCAGAGATACAAATCAGCTCTCAGACCACCTGATATTAAATAAAACAGTGACTTTAAAATTATTATTTTCAAGCACAAGAGCCGTAAATTTCTAACCAGGTGATTTTAATGGGAAATATACTGGACTACTTCCAGGCATTACATGAAAAATATACTCCTACATTTCTTCATTAAAATTATGAAAATGTTGCCATTTGGCTAAATCTAAGAAACTTATCCCTAAATAATCCTATTATTCTTCTTCATGATGGTGCACTAGTTTAAAGCATGCACTGAACCCAAGGCAAATCAATACTTGATTTAAAAAGGAACAATGGTGAGTCTTATAATGCACTAGAGGGGTCAGAATCTCTACGTGTATTTATACAATAACCATGCACTTCAGTAACAAAATTTCTACTGTTCGCTGTGTCAAAGAAAAAGTATTAGATTGACATTTACCACAGGTACTAAACTGAGCCTGATAGAGGTTATGTTAGCACAAGGTCAGGGAATCACAGAATTGTAGGTGTTGGAAGGAACTTCTGGAGATCATCGAGTCTAACTCTCTGCTAGAGAAGGTTCCCTATATTAGGTTACACAGAAAGTATCCAGGCATGTTTTGATATTTCCTGAGAAGGAGACTCCAGCACCTGTCTGGGCAGCCTGTTCCAGTGTTCTGTAACTCGCAAAGTAAACAGGTTTTTCATCATGTTGAACTTCCTGTGTTCCATCTTGTGCCCATTGCCCCATATCCTATTACTGGGCACCATTGAAAAAAGCATGCTCCCATCCACTTGGCTCCCATCTATTAGATATTTATAAGCATTAATATGATTCCCCCTCAGTTTTCTCCAGGCTGAACAGCCCCATGTCTCTCAGCATTTTCTCAGGTCAGGTACCTGATGTCAGGTACCTGACATCTCCATAGCTCTCCACTGGACTCTCTCCAATAGTTCCCCATTTTTCTTGAACTGAGGAGACCAGGTTTGTAAACCCAGCTGAGGCTCATTTTAGCACCATACCATTTTTAATGCCAGAATAAATAACCGACCACTTAATTTGTTTGTTTTACATCTTACATGATCTAAGAAGTGATAAGTTTTCCCTTCCAAGCATTCCATCACCAAAACTGTCCATTGTAGAGTCTGATCTAATCCTTCCAGGAGTGAATTTCCACTGAGTTCAGCAAAATGATCGAGACATTACATGTTTTCATCTTCCATTTATAATACAAGCTTTTGGAATGGATTCCTGAGGATACAGTGAAATTTTCAGCTTTATATTTTTGTGGCTTGTCCTAACTTTAGAGAAATATCATTCAAATATCACAAGATGTAATTTTACTGTTCTGCTTTTTTTCTTTTTTTCTTTTTTTCCTTTTTTCTTTTTTTTTTTTTTGTAATAGTAAGTATGATCATTGAATTGTTGCATTATTAAAATACTATTAAATAAATGTCAGCCATCTAGATGATTTCCAAGCTGAACAACCCCTTAAAGTCTTTGACGCTATTGGCAAAGTCAACCAGTACTTTGGAATTCTTGAAATAAAGTTCCATTTTTCTTTCTAGTTTCTTCCTTACATATTTTCTGCTCTCAGACTCACTCTATGGCCTTTTCAGGGAGCACTCTCCTTTCTCGACATACCTGCTGCTCTGTTTTGCCCATGGAAACTGGAATCCCAAACAGATAGGAGAAACAGAGCCACATTGTTGCTTGTTCCAAGACCAGGCCATCCAGCCCCATCTTCTGCACTTGCCTTATCTTGCAGATAACTGTTTGTCTCAAATGAGTTTTTTAAGTAGTTTAGTTTTTCTCCTCTTTTTCAGCTATTTTTAAAGGTGGGAAGATTGATTACATTCTCCCCTTTTCTTTTTAGCTGCCATTTGTCACTGTTGTGAAAAACATCAAAATGAAGGCTACTTCTATTAAATGGGAAACACTATAATTCCCATGCAATCTGTCCTTGTATAAGAAAAAGAAGAAACAGACTTCTCTCCATGACTAGGTTTGATTCCCCCACATAAAATCACACCTTAACACATTGCACCCACACATCGTTTTGCACACGCTGCAAAGTTAGTAAAGTGGCAGAGACTGCAAGTAAATATTTTAGAAACAATTGCATTTGTCTTGTGAATGGCACTCTCTGATTAGCTTTTTTATAATCAATCACACTGATATTTGATTCACAAAACCTCAATTATGTCTCCGTAAAAGCAATTAGATGGAGACCTTAAAAGAGCAGATTAAAAGGTTTGAATACTTGGAGAGAGTAATTTAAAAATATTAAAAGGAAATTACTTTTTAATTTTATGTATTCATCTATTTGTAAGTTAATGAAATTAATGAGGCAAGAAATGAAATGGAAATTCCACAACTTTGCATCACTGTAGTTAGTTTGCTTGCCAGGAGCTATGCCAGAAAAGCCATATTTACAACCAGTTTACAGCTAGAAGTAATAAATAGTCTAATTGTAAGAGCATTTCTATTACATATTTTGCATCTTTTCTCTCATATAATCTACAAAGGTACTAAATATCTTCCTGAAAGAGCCTCTGCTGACCAGTATGAGACTGAAGCCCTACTTTAAAAGTATATAAAATGATCTCAGAAAAATTTCTCATCTTCTTTTCCCCTTCTGCAAACAATATCTGTTCAGCTTTCTGTGTCAGCATAGTTTTGAAATGAATCATTTGAGAAACTGAAAGCTGTGACATAAGGACTGTGGAAAATAGCAGTTTTCAAGAGATATGTGTACTAGAAGTGTTCTCTTCCTACTGTTACAGATGGAGAAAAATTTGCTTGCATTTTTAGTTTTAACTTGGAAAAATCAGTACAATCAAAATAAACATAAGAAATGGGCTGAAACTCAACCTGCAGTTCGTTTGCAATCATTGAATGCCTGTCAATTTTCATCAAGTACCTGAGCTACAGATGGAGTGAATTCCAGTGACTGGACCATACATTCTCATGAGGCAGCTGGGCAGCATCTCCTGCTAATGACATCTTTCTTGATATTTTCAGGAAAGTGCTTGGTAGGCTTCCATCCTCTGCCATTAAAATAAACAATAATTTACCATTCCAGCTCTAGGGCATACAAATACATATGAAGAATTAATACTTGGGGTGTTAAAGATGCAGAGTGGGATAGTTTGTTGGATTTACAGGAATGTGTCTCTGGGTTAGGGTGGCTATGCTAGGAGATAACAAACTCCAGAGACACAATAGTAGAAAGATTTGGATTTGTTAGTCCCTAAGAAGCATTAACAGTAGGTGTAGATTCAGAGTGAAGTGCTGAAATGAAGCAGAAATGGAAACCTATTGAATGCTATTGAAAATTCTTCTCACAAATGTTCGAAAGATGATTAAAGGAAACCTTATTCAACTAGATATTAGTATTTGATAATGATCCGAACCTCAAGATCTGATTTTGGGTGGACAGAATGGTAATATGAAACTTAGTAGGTTTTGGAAACAACCTGATGTTTCCTTGTAAGAGTACACAAGTATCAGTTCTGTGAAGGCTGGGATGAAGTTTGGTGTTTCTATCTATGTTTTCTACTTCTAAAGATGCCAATAAACCTTTCAGAGCTATATTGTCTGTTAATCTGTTTAACATTAACTTCAACATTTTTCAAGCTTTCATGCTCATTTCCTGAAGAATTTGAAAGTCAAGCATGTCTGATATTATTGCTCATAAAATTGGTAGGAGTCACATTACTGAATCTTAAACACCTTTGGGATTGCACTTAGAGGGAGCAGGAAGAGGAACAAGTGGTGTCAAAATCTGAATAATTGTATCTATGGTAAAAGGGGGTCAGCAGAACTGTTTGAAGAAAGTGACATCAGTAGCCTTCAGTTCTCGTGTGGATCAAACTGCAGACGTAACATTGGAGAAAAGCAGAAAAACACACCATCAGGGCTGGTGTCCCAGATTGATATTACACCAACTGAGAATACATTTTGCTTTTACTAGAAGCTATGAAATACTTAATTAAAAAGATCATGTTGGCAAGAAGACTTTTTATTAGTTATATCTAATCACAAGCAATTACTGTAGTATTAAACAGGTAATGTACCAAAAGTGTCATTTATTGTTATGAGATTCTATGTAGTTTAATGCTCTGTTTAATGATGATAATAATAATAATAGACAAAGCATTAGCAGGAAACTTGTGAGATCATTCCCCATCTTGTCCTGCATAGAAGGAATCCTCATGTCCATTTGGGATAGCAAATAACACCATTAAGCCAGGCAGTCACTAAGTTGCAGCATTTGAGTCTCACATCATCAAACATGAATGCTTTCAAGTCTCTCTACATGAAAAGGAAGTGGGTGAGCACTTCCCATTTCATCTGAATCAGGTTTCTCCACTGGACTTTCCACATCATTCAAAACCAGAGTGCAGTATTACTTTTAAAGGGCTTCCCATGTCAGTATCTTTCCCTGTAACCAAGGCCAGGAAATTGTATTAATGTCCTTCTTTAAGATGAACTTTTAAACCAGATTTCTGCCTAAGTAATCCAAAGAGAATGGCTGCAGAGAGACACGCAGCACTACAGTAGAAGCAAACATTTCAAACCTTTCAGGGGGTAGGAACTGGATAATCCTTATGGTCCCTTTCAACTCAAGTCATTCTATGATTCTGTGATTTGCCTTTCGGTGTTCACTCCTTACTTTGGCTGGCATAATGAAGAAATTGATCTGTATTTAACAATAGATGTCTGTAATTATGTATTTTCTTCATTTTCCCCATTTTACATGAAAACCCTAACCCCTAATAGCCTTTCCCATACTCTGTCTCTCTTTTGCTAAGTAAGGACCCTCAATCTCAACTAACTGTTAAGTTTTCTTCTCTTACTGGTCTCTCAACTGGCCTTTAAGTCTTTTTTTCTCTTATTTTAAAATTTTTTTTTTTTTTTTTTTTTTTTTTTTTTTTTTTTGTCTGCCAGCTAAAGCATTTTTTTACATATCTAGCACAGGGATCTTCCCTTCTACAATTTCAAGTTCCATTTCAAGTTGAGTCACAGATTGCCTGCAGGAGGAGTTAAGTGTTGTGCTGTGATTTTGCACCGAAACAGTGGCTGTGTTTTGGGTCTGTTGGTGGTCCATCTGCCTGAATAGCCAGCAAGCTTTAAGTGATTTCCATTACTGCTAGAGAAAAAGATGCCAATGGCAGATTGTATTTGGTTTGGTGTGTATTAAAGCATCCAATTAAGGGACAATTTCAGAGCCTTACCCAGAACTGATAAATTCTCCTTAAACAGATTCCCTGAGCCATCATTGCTAAGTCAACTGTGATTATGTGTGGGTAATGGTAAGTGTTTCTGTAAGTAAAATAAACAAAAGAGGAGATGACATTATAGGTAAGATAACTTTAAAATAAATGTTCGAACTAAACAAACAAACAAACAAACCACCAGGATTTAGTGCACATATTTCTCAAGACAGAATTTGGCCTGAGATATTCAAAAAGCTTTAAGCATACGGATAATGCACTGTAGTAAACCAGTTCATTCCTATTTGCACTGTAGTAAACCAGTAAACCATTCCTATTTGCAACACTGAAATCACAGGCCCTGCTCTGCTCTGAACCCAACCTCAAGATTTTGGACCTGCCAGTTGAAAGACTAAACAATTATACTTGCAGAAAGCCATTACTATGTACTTTATTCTAGACTTGAAGGACGTTTCTTTCGTAGGTTTAAATCTATGCACAATTTATATTTACTTTAGTGATCTTTATGTTATTTTTTCCGAGAGAGATTTTGATTTCAATGTCTGCAAGCCAGCATAATATCTTGATTTTCTCACCTACTCAAATTGTCAACATGAAGACGTGCTATCTTACTTCTCACTGAAATTGACATCATTGCCATTAAATATATTGGCATCTACATGGTTTTATGTGCATCAGTGCATCCTTAGATATTTATTATTTGTGTATTTCTCATTGCTGTCTTGTTTTTTCTTGGCAGCAGCTTTCTCACCTCTGCTCATATCGTTGTCTAATACAATTAATCAACAGGAACTACTGTTCTGTACAGTCACTGACTCACAAATATTATAAAAGCTCTGTCATTTGGCATCATGACAATACCAAAATAACAACATCAAAATGTGTTTCTCTTCATTGTGCAGTTACTTCTGTAGAACTACAAATACATTTTTTATTCATGGGGGAAAAAAAAAAGAGAGAGAATGAAAGGACCTTTCTGGTAGAGTTTGATTTCCAGAAAAAAAATACACTCTGTTTCTCCAATTCTATTTATTCTTCATTTGCTTAATGGATAATTATATTCAGAATATGGAAATGGAAATAACTGAATCTTTATTTCAATGACAGTTTAAAACGAAAAGGGCACGGTTGGGAAACTCTCTGAATCTGCTCAAAAGAAAATAAATTTCCAGTAAATAACAAATTAGCTTTGTATTACAAAATAAAATAAATAGCGGATCCAAACTTTATTTTGTAGTTCTAGAAGTATGGAATGTTTTCAAAATGGTAATTTAGCAAATTGGATCCTCTAATTTATTTAATGTGTTTCAGGCTGATCTGCAAGTGGAATTACTCGTTAACCAAAGCAGAACTGAGAAGTAATAAATTTGAAGAAATACTTAGAATAGGCCTAAGAAAACAAAACAAAATACATATTTTTACCTAAAAAGGTATTTAGTATTAGTGTGAGAAATGCATAGGAAATTCCAGTTTTCTGTTTTCCACTAACCTTTGTAATGTGATCTTAGCTCCAGTGAAACCCATAGCAAAATAATAATAATTAAAAAAAATCTTTGCTGGAATTAAAGCAAGCACTTTGTGAAATATGTGGCACATGGCACTCTGAAAATGACGACCTTGAAAACTGAAACCACTTTTTTTTTTTTTTTTTTTTTTTTTTTAATGCTGTTTTCATTATTATGACTTCTGTGAGCACTCAGAAACTTTCATCCTACTTTTCATGGGAATCATAAGCACATTTCTGGCTCTATGTTCTTAGCTGTTCACCAGGGCAGAAGAAGACACTTATCTCCTTATTTGAAAAACAGAGCTTTGGAGCTATTGTTTACCCACAAAACAGACATAATATAAGCAATAGCAGCCAAGAACTGTTGTCTTGATCTCCATGTTTTCCTCCGAAATATTCTGGTTTTTGGAAGAATAAACTATTACTTACTGTAGCTGTAAAAGTCCTTCATTTGCAATCCTCTCAGTACGTCTGATTTTTCTTTGGTCCCTGCCAATAAGACAGGACATTTATATGGCCAGAATTCATATGTGATGACAAAGGAATGAGGAAAGTCCTAACCCGCTTTACACAGGTCGTGAAATATTCTCATCAAAGAATAGCATTACTAAAGTAGGACTTACGGTGATTTCTAAGAGGTGAAGAATACTGTGTAAGCATGAATCCTTGGAGCAATTAAATCCTTCAAAAGGCAGCCATGTAACAGGATTTCATCTAGAATAAGAAGTAAAAGACCTACATTCTTGAGTCACATATAAGATAAAGCTCAAATTCTGCATTTTTTTTTCCAAAGAAATTATTTGAAAAATATCCTCTTTATTCAACTGCCAGACCTAAAGCTTTCCAAGAGAATATACTGCTTCCTTTGATCCTACTTTGGCAAAGACACAATCTGTTTCATTGTAATCTGAATCCTCTCTTTTGTTTCATGTTCAACATCAGACATTTTAACAAAGAAGAAAAAGGCCCTGTTCTATCCAGCACTCACAAATATCTTTTCTGCATCTTTTTGCTCTACCTCTGAAACTGGCAGATCTTACAAGCATAAGATGCTGAACACTGCATCTCCAATTTTACTGTATTCTCTGAAAGTGTCTCTGAACTATAGCTCATGTGTTTGCAAATCTGTAGTTTGGACCCATCAAATACTCACCATTGTTGCATTTTGGAATACAGAAGTTCAGTTCTCAATCACTCACACATTTTTGGAGAGCAACTTGATTTTACTTGCTCTGAGTTTAGATGGAAACTCAGCTCTACCTCAAGGGTCGCCAGCCAATACATCACGACCTAAGCTAAGGTTGCTGCCATGAACTCAGGCCCTCAGATTATTCACCCTGACAACCAAGAAGTCAGGCTTTAAATCCAGGCTCACTGTCATTGACTGGAGCTAGGATTTATGACTAAGCTTCTCTTAAATGCTTATATCAATAAATCATAATTGCTCTTCTGGGACGAGCAGGATTTTGCTATTCAAATCTTCCCACTGCAAAATCAGCTGGCTGCCCTTGACATTCACGTTTTCAAAAAGTTTCACTTATTTTCTTCCTATACTCACAAAACATTAGCCATGCTTTTGAATAATCTACAATACAACAGAGTCCATTGCACTTGGAGCAATGTCAAGGTTCTCAACAAGGGCTGTTTTTGAAAAACGAATAACAAACCAGCTCATCTTTGTGACTAATACTTCAGATAGAACAAGAAGAGTTTTAAAAGTGATTAGGAATCCTTGTTGCCATATATCCCTTGCTGCAAGGGATAATCCCATAAAAGATTATATAGAATTCTAGATATCTTTGTGTTTCCTCTCGTATTCTCCACTGCTTATCAACAACCTCAGCTGCTTCATGGAGGTGTTGGTCTATTCTATATAGGCTTTTTATCATTTCATCTTGACAGAAAATCTTTCAATCACATGCTCCTCACCAAGTTTTATTTACTTATTTGGACATTATGGACTCTAATTTTCATGACTACCTTAAAAGAAACTTCTTTGGCCACCTGGGCATGCTACTGGCTCATGTTCAGCTGGCTGTCAGCTAACATCCTCAGATCCTTTTCCTCCATGCAGCTTTCCAGCCACTTTGCCCCAAACCTGTAGCATTGCCTGGGTTTGTTATGACTGAAGTGCAGGACCCTGCAGTTGGTCTTGTTGAACCTCATCCTACTGACCTCAGCCCAGCTATACAACCTCCCCAGATCCCTTTGTAGAGCCTTCCTTCTCTCAGGCAGGTCAACACTTCCTCCCAAATTGGTGTCATATGCAAACTTACTGAGGATGCACTCAATCCCTGATGCAGATCATCAATAATGACATTAAAGAGGACTCTCTGCAATACTGACCTCTAGGGAGCAGCTCTCGTGATCAGGCACTAGCTGGACTTAACTCCATTCACCATATGCTTTGGGCCCAGCCATCAAGCCTATTTTTTATTATTATCATTATTATTATTATTATTATTATTTTTTTACACAGCAAATATTACACTTGTCTGAGCCACAGGCTGCAGCTTCTCTAGAAGAATACTGTGGGAGACAGTGTCAAAGGCTGTGCTGAAGTCTAGGTAGACTACGTCAGCAGCATCTCCCTCATCCACCATGCAAGTCACCTGGTCATAGAAGGACATGAGGTTGGTAAGGTAGGACCTGCCTTTCATGAACCCATGCTGGCTGGGCCTGATCCCCTGGCTGTCTCACACTTACTGTGTGATTGCACTCATGATGATCTGCTCTATAACCTTCCCTGACACTGAGGTCAGTGAGAATGAAATCTTTCCTGAAATCTTTTTCATTTGTTCGGATAAACATAAATGAGTGAGTCAGATGGGAATCTTCATTCTTTCTTTTTAAGTATCTAGCAATGGAGGTCTTATCAAAAGGCTGAGTCATGCAAATGTGTTTCTGTCCAAAGGTCTGGCTCTTCCAGCACAATTCAGAGTATCTAGAGAGATATGGATAATCTGCACCCACTTCAGTTATTTGTCTGTATTGTATTACTCTGTAATACTCTGAAGTGTTGCAATACTCACAATTATTATAAAAGCAATGGTGGAAAGAAATAAGTAAACATGGGGAAATGGAATAATATTTTGACCTAACTGAACTGAAGCCACTACTTCTGTTATAGGAAATTTCTTTACAGAAGCCAAAACCAATTACAGTAAAATATACCGCAGTCCATCTTTGACACCAGAAAGGTCTATGGTGAATTTTTATTTTCAGCATAAAGAATGTCTGCTAGGCAGATACTTTAGTCTATCATTCTCCATATACAAGAGAAGAGAGGGAGGCACTAAAGGAGAAGGAAAGATGGAGAAGAGAGTAATGGTACCAGGATAGAGGAGAACCAGGGCATTTGGACAGAAATCTTCAAATATTTAACAAGAAAAGTAAGCTAACATCAGCGATATGTATCTGGAATTATTAATAAAACGTGAAATCATGCAGGACATACAAGGAGAAGATTTAGCATTACTCATTTGAGTGGAAAATGTGTCAAAAAGTGTACTGTCCTTTTTCCCTAGAGAATATGTAGCAGTCAGAGTTGTTACTTAATTTTGGAGGATTCCCATATACATTTCTAACTACATTTTTTCTAGATGAGTGGATGAAATGAGGTCAGAAGTTTAATAAGTATATGAGGAAAGAGTAATTAACAAAGAAGAGGAACAGATATTATGAAAGAAGACATTAATATTGCAAAAATACATAGACATATATTTAGAATCTTCTTTGTGTAAACACATTTGAAAAGAAATCATTTGAAAAGAACTTCAAGAACTCTCATAAAGAGCTTGTTTGGAGGAAAGATGTATTTTCAATTTGGTCAAAGCTTGAACTCAATTTCTGTTCTTCTATAGATCTACATGTTTTTCTTCCACATTTAAATTAAAAAAAAAAAAACTCCTCAGTATCTCTTTTCTTAATGTTAATTGTTGTCAAAGACCTTGATCTGTTTTGACAGTCATGGCACATTTATATGCAGCCTCTCAGGGGAAAGGAGCTAAAGCAGAAGGAAGGACTGGTCTAGAGCAGACTGCTAGGACACAAGCTTTGGCTGTGCAAACAGGCTCTGACTCTCAAGTAGATATGCACACATGCTAGAACAGGGTTTCAAATATTTTTAGCCCTGGATTGCCTCCATCTTGTAAACATTCAGTGTGTCTGTGCACTTCGATTCTTTTTCTTGTTGCAAACTTTCTCACCTTTGGGGAAAAAAATGTCTGGAGATTATGTTAGGAAAGTGAACACCCTTAGCCCTAGGTCTGGGTCAAACACTGACTTGAAGAAACAATAATTGTGTCAGTAAATTTTTTCTGGCACAATATCTGTCACCTGTTTCAAAAGGGTTGAAGACAAACATGCCCATTCCACAGCTTAAACAAACCTGGCCTCCTTGCTGTTGTGCTGGCAAGATGTGGATATGGTTGTGTTTTTTTTTTTCTTTCAATCAAGTTTTAAAAGATCCTTGTCACCAGGTCTCCAGAACAGCCATTTTAAGCACTGAGTTTTTTGGTTGTTTTTATTTTTTTCTTGCCAACTCCTGATTCTTCATTTTCAAAGGGAAAATTTGATGGTTTCATTCTGCAGGAGATGGGACAACCTCTTGTGTTCTTGTCCCTCTCCTTCTGGAGGATCAGTGCCTGGGAAAGACATAAACCCTGGGGAATCATTAGTGACTAGCAGTCAAATTATTCCATGCAAATATTTGTGGAAGCATTAAGAACAATGTAGCTTATTGTATAAGACAATTATATTATTGAAATACATATCTATCCCTGTGGTCATCTGTAGAGCTTCTCTGTTATGCATAGCTCAGGAATCGCTGAATGCAATGACTTATTCTGTTGGTGCTTGTACTAGTTTAAAGCTTAAATTCAATGTTATTATTATTTGATTAATTGATCAGGGTTTTTTTTTTTTCCCCTCATTTCATCCATTTCTAAAGACTTTCTGTAATAATCTTGTTTTTCATCTTAATAATCTTTTCCATCTTAAATGTAGACTAATATGGGTTAAAAACAGCCTTGATTCATTGTTCTCCAAGCAAGGTATGAAATCCTGTAGTTTTGCCTACGACACCTCATAAGTAGACCTTGGGATTCATTAATGACTAAAAATCACATACTTGGTAGAAAGAATTCATGTAAACCTTAGTAAAAAAGCCTTAAATGTACTTTTCATATTATTATGTAAGAGAATAATGACATCAAATTACACAGAGTTAAGTGCAATGTAAATGTATCAGCTGAGAATCTGCACAAAAACATGAAGACATAAAATTTTATAGCCAATGCATTTTTCATATTTTAAAATATCACGTAAATTAAAAAAAGTACTTCATCCATGTCCTCTTAGCCAAGAAGACCAGAGATCTAAAGTTTTATCTTACAAATTTATAGAACAGTTGTTGATAACATGCTGATGCAAAAATAATGCAAAATTCTTCAAAAGGAAATCAATCAACAAGTAAGGGAAATGATACAATATTATTTTAATGATTAAAGCAATTTAGGCAGAGGTCATGCTGAATTTAAGGAAGACATTATATACACAAGGCTGTATTTTGCCTTCATTTAGAGAGGACTAAAGTATATTTGATTCCTACAACAAAACTTGTGATGCACTGTCACTTCAGTTGCAAATAAAAGCTGTTCCTCTCGAATGCAAACCTTGTACTATGACCCACGTATTTTTGAGTTTGGATTTGAAAAGGTTATGTCACTAATCACTTCAGAAAATGAATTATCAGCTGCAACTATACCTCCTCCCATTCAGTGTTTTAAAAGACCTGAGTCATTGTAAACAAGCTCTTCTCATCCACTAATCTTTTACCCCTTCTCTGTACCTGTTCCAGTCTAGATTCATCTTATCTGAAGATAGACAACAGGTAATGCAGGCAGCAATCCACTTCAGAGATGCATTCAGTAGCCTAAATATTTTATCATCTTCACTGGAAAAAAGGCTGCAGTTGCTGTTTTTCTAATGCCCTACAGAGTGGCTTACAGGCAGAATCCTACTGAATACTATATGCTGCATTTTCATATGTCAAGCTGATGACTTCATCAACATCTTCTCTACCTGAACTAGTAATTCTCTACAGTGTATCACATCAGGTGCTTTAGGAAAGTCCAAAAACCAAGATTTCCAGTTACTTTTACTTTCTTTTTTCTTTCTTCTTCTTCTTCTTCTTTTTTTTTATTTTTATTTTTTCAAAAATATACGTCATATTTAAAAATTTACTTTCTTCTCCTCACATGCAGGTTTCCTTTCCATTCTAAGCACAGACTGAGGTGAGCACAGCAGATACACAAGCAGTGGTTTCACATCTTGCATCAAACCATTCTCACTCAAGTCCTCCTATGAGTTGAAAAGGATGTATCAAAATCGCTACACATTGTATGTGGGAAGTATGCCAATAGATGAGATTATTTACAGTTCTTATGATCCTACTATAAATTATTACTCAGTTACATTGTTAGCATCACTTTGAGAAGGAAAAATATAAAATAAAATGGACTCATTTTTGCACCATGCATATGTAATTTGCTGAACTCATTTCAGACATTACACTTAGGACAACCTTAGAAGGATTGTCAAGGTAATGATTTATCTCTGGTGTGGATGAAGTGAATGCTGACTGTAACATCGAACAGGGACAGAATGAAAGGGCTACAAGTCATTGTGCTCTAGGCCCTATGCTGCAGTTATCTGCAGTGCTTAGGAGGAAGATACTGTTCTGATTTGTCCTTTCCAGCACCAACAAATTTATCAGTGTTCTGAAGCAGAAGTGAGCAATGCCTAAAGGAGCACAGGATGCTGCAGTAGATAGACCATAAGACAGGAAACAAACCCAGAAATTCAGAAATTCTCATTTCAAACCTCTTAATCTTTTCTATCATTAATTTTGCCTATTCTATTTGTAAACTCCATTAAAGTGCATTAAAAACTATAATACTGAAGACAGACAAGAAATCTAATTATCTTTTGTTGCAAAGCACCATATGTTTCTTTTAACTTCAAATAATAGAGTGAAGAACATTAGTATTTTAAACGAATCTTTGATAAAGTTGAAAAAGAGAGAAGAAAAAAAAAAAAAGTTACAGCATACAGAAGGGTAGATCAAAACAGGTGACATGGTATGTCATGGTTATGTCAGACATCATTTTGCTTCCAGCTGTGGCTTAATTGTTGGATATTCTCCTTTTTTTTCCCCTATTGTTACTGTATTTTTGTGTGCTCATCTAGCTGCAAAAGCACCAGATGTCTCCATTGACTTTTTGAATGTCTAAGCAAACTGGAACATAATAATAATTTTAAAGCTCTTCGTATACTGCATACATAAGGGATGGCTCTGTTCTTTGGAATTTGTTATATATTCCAAAATTCTATCCACCAAAACAAACACACGATGATTTCTAATTCAAAGACTCTTCATCCTGCAACATATCTTTGCTAGATGAGGAAAGTGAGGGTGTGAGGTTGCAGAATTTGAGTCATCAGCCATCAGCCCATCTCAACCCTTGGGCTTGACGTTGACAACACATGAGGGATGTCTCCAGCCCAAACTTCATAAAGGAGTGCATTGATCCCAGGACCCTGAACAGATACACTGAGCTCATCCTGTTTCACCCCTTCCTGGAGCATGGAGATGAGCCATTTGTCAAACATGGTATCCATTTATCAAGGGGGATCCCTAAGGAGGTGAACACTTGAAATGGTAGCCCTTCTTATGACAAAAAAATGGGAAAATATTTCTTTAGAAATGTTTCTATTGCCCACCTGTGAAATCGTCCTTTTCCTCTTCCAGTACGATCTCATGAAATTATTGCATGCTCTTCCAGGTGATCAGTACAAGCCTGCAACTGAGCTGGTGTATTTGCAAGAAAAGCAAATAGATGATTACATATTTTGATGCCAGCTTTCTCTACTACTTTATACACTTCCTGGCCTCTTACTTGCATTAAACTTCACAGCCTGCACTCACTTGGGCTGAAATTAGATACTTATTTACCAAGGTGGAGATCTGGTAGAAATTTCTGTGCGATCAGCAAATATTTTTACTCCTCGGCCTGTCTCCCAATACACAGAGTGTATGTAATTGTGCAATCTGGAAGTTTTATGTTTTAAATGCATTTTGCACTTTTATGTTCTCAATGCGACGTGGCATTCTCAAATCGAATTACGTCTTTTTGTTAAAGTACAACAAACATTTAAGGGAAAAAAGAAAGATTTTTGTACACGTGTACACATTTGCTTCGGTTTTCTTTTAAAGGATTGCTTACATTCTTTCCAAAAGTAGTTAGCAATACTTTTTTTTCCCCTCAGACAGGAAATTAATTATAACAGCAACTTCAGCTTTCCTTAAATATATTAGGACTTTAATATTTGATACTGGGTTAAGATCTGAAAAGAGAAATAAAAGCTGTTAAAACTTTAACACATTGCTTCAGTTTCCTCAGAAAGTCTGGGAAAGCAATTCCATCTATTCTATTCATTATATGAAGCAAAAGAGGATTATTTTAAATGTGTTCAGAGGCCTTAACTGTGAATTATCCTTGTGGAATTGGCATGTAATGAAGATTTTAGACAAAATACTGCTCTCAGATGAAGCCACATTAACTTCTTTGACTTCAGGACAGGTTCAAATGAAAGCAGATCTTGAACATAGTTTTTTAGGAAATGTCTCCTTCCTTGCTCAGGGAACTGTCCAGGTAGGACAGTCGTGCCCCAGTGGGGGACCAGGGTCTGTCAGTCACCTGCAATACAGAGTGAAGGAATTCAGAAACTAGGTAAAGAAATTGAATATGGGATAGCTAAAGTATTTTACTCAAAGTAATAATCTGAAAATTGAGCTTTTTTTTTTTTTTTTTTTTTTTTTTTTTTTTAACATCTCCTAAGAATTTCAGTTTTGTTTTGTCCACAGAAGGGAGAGGTAACCGGCTGATATAATTTCCGGATTGAAAAGAAACAACTTCCTAGGTAAGCATTTCATTTGAATCCTGACATTTCCTTCTAGATCCTCTGAGTTTCCATCTCCCCACTTCAAACATATTATTCCAGATAATAGCTATGGTATTTGCCATTTTTATCTTCTCCTCTCAGTGGTTTTATAAAAGTGCTTTTTGCATATATTGGTCTAAAGTGCTTCTTGCAGGGCTTTTGAGTGCAGAAGGGAGCACTCCAGGCAATGTTGGCCTGAAGTAGGTGCTTAAGACACTTTTGACCTGTTATTTTTTCCACTGTTATGAACTGCACTTTTGTGTTGTCTCTTTAAAATTAGCCCATCAATACTAGTCTTAATTGCACATCTGAGTTCTTCAAATTCATCCACGAAACAAACTTCAAACACAAAACAAATATGATCCAGACTGCAAGAACAGTGAAATAAAAGCTAATTTCATAAGATCTATTGAAAAAAAAATATGAAAACAGATGCTTTAAGACAGGTAAGATATTAATGTATAACTGATGTGTCAGGTCAGTTTGAATCGTTTCCTACATTGTCAATTAACCTTTGCAATGTCTGCTAACTCTTAATATTATTTTTAAATTATCTTTTTCTTTTTTCCCTCAGGAAAAAAAAAAAAAAAAAAGAAATTATTCTATCTGGAATTCAAACCATTGTAATCTCTGTTAGAAGAAGGTGTTATGCAAAAATATATCCCTGATACCAAGAAACAGTGTTTCCACTCCACATCCCTTTTGCAATGATTCCTTTGTAGCTGATACTGCTTTCTGGGGGGGCAGCACTTTCAGTTTTCCTGGTTTAATGAATCTTATGTTCTGTTCAAGGGAGGGATTATGGCATCCTCACCAAGAACATCTCAGATGGAGGCATAAGTTTCATCTCACTCCTGGCTGAGGAGGTCTTTCAGCCCCATCACAAGGCTGATAGTCTAACCTCAGCCTATTCATAAGAAATGCAAAATGACTCTTCTGAAAGCACCGTTCCACCTTTAGCACACAATCCTGTTTTTAAGTGAGCATTCATCAGTCCTTCAAAGAAAGCACATAGATAACCCTCTCCATTAGATGATTTCAATTGAGACTCAAGTGGATGATGGCAAGGCTCCAAAATCCCAAGTGAGAGACCTGTGCTGCAGTGGGACTGGCATGTAAGGCACTTTCCTCTTTTTCTTCCATTTCCATCTTTTTCGGAGATGTCTGCTCTCAGAATGGTTTTGGATCTTTGTCTGCTTTATAGATGAAGTAGGATGTTTGTAAATGAAATCTACCGCTGTTTTTCATTTTATTTAATATATTCTTTATTTTATGTTATTCTTACTGGGTTTGGTCTTAAGCATCTTTTGCACTAGTAGCTTCCCATCCTGTCCTTAGGCAACAACTTTGTAAGCTTCCTGTCTTCACTGCAGAGCAATTCTCTACACAGCCAAAAAAGAAGAGGGAAATGGGCAGTTTTCCCTGCGCCATCATAAATCTTTCTTGCCAGGACTCCCATGATGAGATGGAGCAGGTGATTTCTTCTTGCAGCTGCATCAGAGTGGCAAAAAGGAATCCTATAGTATTACTGTTTACAGAGTCCACAAAGCCCTATTGAGATCACTGTCCCCACGTGCTCACAGTACAGAATGGATACAACAAAGCTTGGATATCATCCAAAATCTGCTCTCTGTCTCCAGTTTTCTGTTTTCAGCAGGCAAGCTTTTAAAATATATACTAGAATAATGTGAGCTCAGGAGATCTTTATTTAAACAAATAGAATTAGGTTGTACAGCTATGTTGTTAATGACAGTTCCTGAAGCACATTTAACAGCAATTTGACATTATTATTACAGCTAAGTAGTTTTCATAAGTCCTCAGATAAATATTTCTCCACTAACTCATCAACACAAAGAGTTGACCTCAGCCTTCTTTCAGAGCCCATCAATAAAGCTCCTTGGGAAGCAGAGGGGCCATTTAAAACAAAAACAAATTCAAGAACTTCCACCTCCTCCTGCTCTATATTAGCTAAACACACTGAGCCTGCAGGGCTGCCCATCCCCTGATGGCTCGTAATAGCCATTTTCATTCTATTCTAAGGGTAAAGTTGTTCATAAAGGTGGGCTGCCTGCTGGGCTCCTGATGGATTTAAGATCTTGATATTCAGATTACGGTGCAAGTAGCTAAAGAGAAAGGAAAATGCATACTACTCTTGCTGTTGTGTTCAACAGAAGCCTAATCATATCAGGCTTTTTTTTTTTTTTCTTCCAGATTAGTATTATTTATGTTTAGCCTTCATTAGCAAGGTTTAGATTAAGCAATCAGTTACAGCAAACCCTACACAAAAAGGAATGTGCTCTCTTTTAAATAAGACACCGTAAAAATCTGCTAAGCTTCTCTACAGAGGAGCATAAAGACTGTATATTTCCAGAGATCCACAAATATATTAGAAAGACAAAAAATGCCAGGCTTTTTGGTGTCAAATTCAGCATATCTAAATAAGATAAAGCTGTTAGCAGGAAGGAAAGATATTCTGCCAACAAGGGAGCATCGCTGTGTTTTCAGCATGATGGAAATATTAAAGGATTTTGTGTCCAAGGTACTTTCTTCAGAACATGCACGCTGCAAAGCACAATACCCTGATGTACCTCCAGAATGCCTTTTGCATTCTAAGTGGATTTAGGACTCCTGTGCTCCTCTCCTCCTGGTCACCCAGAAGAGCTGGACTTATTTTCCATCCCATTCTCTACATTGCAAAGAAGAAAGGGAGAGAAGACGCTAGGAATACTGACATGCAATTACCACAAAGTGCAGCCACATAAGACCTCTATGATTTCTTGAGAACAGTGTACATGAAGTATCTGATGGTGATCTCTCTGGACTTGGACAGCTCTCTGGGCCACAGGCAGATCTGCTGTCCCAAGGTGACTGGTGGGCTCTCAGAAGAGCTCCTGCATTACCTGAGATTTCTCTAATGCCCAGAAAAGTCCTTCTGCCATATGTCCTTCCAGTCATAGCTTTTAGTTCTTGTCAGTCCGTGGAGTTGCTCTGTTGCCCCGAATATCCTTGTCCATGGCTTCTGCTTGCCCTCTGTGCTTTTAAGCTGGAACAAATGTAAATCTACATTCTCCAAAACGTCAAGGCCCATTTCCTTCAATCTTCATTTTATGAGCATTAACTCCTAAACAGCGTGGGACAGACAGTTTCCTTACTGGCACACAGCTCACTTCTCCAGTTCACAGCTCTCTTTCAATTCTGGATAAAATTTACAGCATGAGCTGCTCTTCCCTTAACTTGGTCAGATTTTTGCATCATGCCCTCATACAATAGGGACAAAAAATATGTCTTCAGACACCTTTGAGTGCAGTGCCTGGCTGCTGGGGGTCTGGGGACCTTGTCAAAGTCTACCACAGCCATTTCGCTGCCTCATCAGTACACAGCACTGCATCAGCAAGTAGAGATGTTGCAATAGCAGGATGAGCAAATTCAGCACCAAAGCAGATCAATGGCATAGCAATCTCTGATTGCTCTCCTTGATCTGAAAGAGCATCCACTACAACTCTGTGCATGTGAAATGAAAAAGTGCCATTATTTTTCTCTTATTTGGAAAAAGCTCTGAAAGCCCTTTTTCCTCTTTAACATACTAAGAGATGTAAATGATTTCTTGCTACCTTCAGATGTCAGTGTCAGATTAGGATGTAATGACAGAGGACATAAGGTATTGCTGGACAGTAAAATGCCTCTGGCCACAAGCAAGCCTGTCCTTGTTAATTTTATCTCAGTCCCATCTCCCTGATTTGTCACTGGCTCTGAATGTTTCAATCCCTTCTCTCCATAAAAATGTCGAGCTGTCTCTTAAATTCATTTATGCTGTTGCCTCTTATGACCTTACTTGATAACTTACTCTTTGTGTTTTCCGTCCTAAATAAAAAGCCCTGCATGAGTGAGTTCCATCATTGATCTTAATTTCCTGATTTTGAGGTTGTGTGGCTGTCCTGGGTAACTCCTCCTCAGTGCGAATGCTATATTTATGGTTATTTATTTTGACTCGCTAGCTAAAAATATTGCCTGTTTGTTCATTTACTAAAAGATCTGTTGGCAGCCTCTTTTGCATTTTTATGCTAGATGCGTTTGGAAAAAGTTTTAAGATATCTTACTGTTAAACTATACATATATACCCTACATGCATAACAGATATCCTTCACCTGGGCTGCGCATGGGCCCAGTACACACAGCCCTGAGCTGAGTAGCCAGCTCTGGCAGTGGCTTCTCCCCAACACCCCAGTCTTTTCCTACTTTCTATGGATGGCATATTTGAAACCATCCTCCTCCACTACTTCAGATAACAGACTAGAGCACAGCTTCTACAAAACCATTGCATCAGGCTGTCATAATAACGTTCACAATGCTACTGTTTCAGGAACGTTATTAAGAATACTGTGCTCACCTCTAGTCTCCATACCTCACCTCTGATTATTAGTTAAACTATTATATATGCATTTTCTATTTCAAGACTTTGTGCTCCAATTCACCTAAAAGACATCATTAACGCTTTCCCTGTTTCATTTCTGTGCAGATTTCATTGTCCGTCATGGGCAATATA
>JAOWBP010003503.1:28675810-28714990 GCA_028571105.1 Tragopan temminckii
TTTATCTTTTCTTTGCTCTGGTTTAACAACTTAGCCGAGCTTTTTGGCATTTATAATATCTATATATCCATTGATTGTACACCTTGATAACTCAAACAACTATTCTTTATCTCACCACTATTATTTCAAACAAATTATACTAAATGGGAAGCACTTTATGCACTAAATGGGTCTCACTTTGTGTCCGGTTTGGAGAAATAAACAATGGTCACTGTTATTAGAGCTGGTGCTGTCCTCTGTTTTGTTGCCTAGTGTACAACAAGCCTTTCAATTAACAGAAGTCATTCATTATCGTGAGTCTGATTCTTCAGAAAATAATATGAGAAGCAGTACACATAACTCACAAGACAAAGCTCTTCATTTAGTGAGAAGTAACTGCCACTTTTTAGAATAATCATTATACAGAAGTGTGCTCCCCTTTGCACAGCTTCTGAAGAGCAGAGAGTGATTTGCACATTCAGCAGGTTTGTCCTTCAGTTTCTAATTTCCTTGTGGGAGAACTCTAGTGGATTTCATTAGCTGATGGGCCAAACTATGGGCATTCACGCTCTAAAGAAAAGATGAAGAAACTCACTCATTATTTCTGTATTTTTAAGGGTATACAGAGAATAAGTGCTTAAGCTCTGAATGAACCTGTTAGAGAAATTAAATCAGTTCCTTCAAACTATGCTGCTGCTTGGAATGGGTTGAGGTTGGATGAGACCCCTGATCTGACATGGTACACACACAGCTCGGGGTGCTCAACATGTTTCTCTTGCTCCTGGTTTGCCATGTGTATTACCCTGGCCATCTGAACTTCTGGACACTGCATGCCCTTATTAAATTTGCAGCATGCACCATCAGTACCCTTCTCAGATGGATTCTGTCACCAAGCCAGGTGACAGGATCTCATTAGCCTGCAAGTCAGTATGCACTAGGGCTGTGCCATAAATGAGGTGGGCATTCTTCATGGGAGCTCCTTATTTAACTGGAAAATGCCAGGCTATTGTAGTGATGTCAATATAAATCACATCTGTAATACATCTCTGGTACAGAGTGCCTTAAGATATACCTAACAGAATGGCTGTCATTGTTCAGCAGCTCCACATAGAAAAGTCCCTTTTGGTTTGAAGACGTGGGCAATTAGTAAAGACTACTAAAAAGAAGAGACCCATGTTCAAATGGTGTATATTGGAACCGGCTGGGGATTTCTGATCAGAAACTATTTTCAGAAAAAACATGTTTCCACAAAATCAGTAAAAAGGATTTTTTTTTTTTTAATCTTTCTTGTTCTTAGATCTGCTCAGTATGTGTTTCATTATTTTTTTTGTGAGCTGCTCTAGTGCCAGAATTGGTCATGGTTTTGTCTTCTACAGGGAACTGCTTCATTTATTATTCCATTTAAGTGAAATGGAATATTTAGTTAAAAAAACAAAAAACCTGCAACCAAACATATACACACACACAAATAATAATAAAAATCCCTATGTTTTGATTGGTTTTCTTCAAAATTAAGATGAATAAGTATAGAAGTATCACAATACTCTTAGGGAGTGGAAATTCTCAAAACACTTCTACATTAGTGCATTAGTCCAATAACACAGGATAGACCAGAGAAAAGCAATTGGATTTCTACTGATAAATGTCTTTGCCTGTTCTTCCAAAGCCTTTTCTTGACAAGATAACAAAAAGTAGGAGTAAGAAAAATGTCCACTCGTAGCACTGACTATGGACAGATCACACTAATACAAAAACCAATGTTACTCAGAAAAATTGCAGACAGGATTTTCTCAGAGTCAACTTTCCATTGAGGAAACTGTTTCCTTTGAAACAACATCAGAAAGGCTTTTCCCAGGAGTTTCTTATCAGTGTTAGAGTGTAAAGGCATGAGGTGGGAAGGGGCTGCTTCTACCTTGAACCATTTCATTCAGCTTTTTCCTGGAGCTTTCCTCTTTGAAGAAATCAAAATCTTTAAAGGTGAGCAGTGAGGTGCCAAACCCCCAAGATCTTCCAGCCAGGAGCAATAACAAGAATCAGAGCAGAACCACCAGGTTTAACAACAAAAGGAGGGAATTTGGCTTGGGCTGAAACCAGCATAAACTGGTATTAAAACTCTTGACTGTCCATATATCTGTCATCTCTTCTTTCATCCTCTTATTCCATCCTGGCCTTTACAATGTGATCTTATAAGAGGATGTATGTGAGCAGATGTTGCGTTCAAAGAAAGCCCAATTACTGTGAGCAGCCTTGGCAGGGCTCTGCTCTAGCAAACCTAGTGGTTGCTTCTCTTTCTTCAACACAGATGTTGTCTCTTTGAGACCCTTAGACTGCTGAGTAAGCAAGTGATGCTGGGGGGTCAATAAAAAGCATTGTTATTGTAATGAAAATAAGATATAAATAGTATTAAAAAGTAAACCATAACTAACTAGTGGATGAATAACAATGTAGATCAGTCACCTAATTTGATTACAGTTTTCTGCATTCATTCAAGAAAAAAGTTACCAATATTATTTCTTTTCAGATATTATAGATAAATGTAAAGTATTAATCAGGATATTCATCAATATCAGATTAACTTGAAGGATTAAGAGACAAAGAACCCAGCACAAGGACAGTTAGATTCCTCCACAGGATACTTCCAATAACACAGTTTTAGATTCTTTGTGATGTCTCCTAGAAAAACCGCACTGCACCACTGCAGAAGAAACCAAGTCACATCAGCCTAGTTGTCAGATTCCCTCTTTCCTGCCACCTGTCTCATACACAAATAGGAAATGAGTTTTAACAACTTTGTTGAAGCACTTACAATGGAACAAACCAGAATTTTATTTCAAACTCTCAGTAACCCGTGTTTTACCCTTTGTCCTTATCACAGAGCAAGTTGCATTGTAAAGGACAGAGATTTATTGTGAAATATTTTTCTTTCATTTCTTCATAGTTCTGATAGGTGACGTTTTTAAATGTTTGTGCTTTTGGTACTTACACATTGTAAGTGATAAATTACATGTTACAACAACAATTCCATGAAGCTGAATTGCTATTTTAGTGGATTTATTGCCTTGAAAGGTAATGGATTGATAACAAGAGAATTAAATCCTCTCTTTATCCCCAGAGCAAGTATAATATGGGCATTACAAATATTTCCCAAACCTATAAATCAGGTATGGCACCCAAACTATCATCCACAGGGACCTACTACTCCTTGCCTTTTTCCGAAAACTACTTCCTCTATAGATTTTACAGCATACTTCTACTACAAGAACAAAGGGTAGTAGTACAGGTTATTAACTTCTCTTTATGAACTTCTTTTCTGTATTAAACAATAATTATCAACTTTCTGTATTTGAACAGGTACGTAGGGAATGTTAGATGTTGGTGGTTAGCATTGCCTTGGAAGGCAGAACAGGAGCTCCTGAAATACAGGTCATCAACCCATCACCACCTCATTGGGCAGTTTTCTTCTGGTACATTCATGGCACTGATTTCAGTAATTTATTTATGTAATTTGTACACATCATCTCATGGAAAAAGCAAGTTAGCAACAGTGAGCTCAGAAAGACCTCACAGGAGCAAAGGGCCAATTCACAGTCAGCCCAATCATTTATTTCTATAAGGCCTCCTCTTTTCTGTACTCTCAACCAGAGGTTTTCCAGACTCCAGGTTTTCGACTTTTGAGATGTGTTAAAAAGATCAACTCATTACCATTTTTTTCCTGAAGAAAATTATGTAGTGGGAAAAGCAGATGTTGAATAAAAACAGTAGCACTCCAAACACATTATTATTTCAGCTCTTAAAAATAACAGTTGTCTTATAAATTCATCTCTCCTGAAGAGATCTCATCTCACTCATCTACCTGTGAAAACCTAGTGAAATAAAATTAATAGAATAAAATTTATCATATTTTAAAGTAAATGAACATTCCACTGAAGTTCTTTTGACTTTTTCCCCCCCTCCACTAAGGTGAGAATTCACTCTAAATATCACACAAATTGGAGTTATAACTTCATTTTACAAACCTGTTTTGCTTTTCAGGGAATAGATAATGGCTGCTTTTAAATAATTACATTGCTTAAGCACAATTAGTGTCTCTCAAACAAGCCTCCACCAGGCTATTTTTTTGAATGCTTCTTCTCTTTTAGCCCAACTTCTGTTATCCATTTCAAAAAGCATGGGCATTTTTATGACCTCATTTCAGATTAGTTTTTCTTAGCCACTTTTTAAGGGACATTCCACCTTGAGAAAAATAGCTCTTGGCTTCTAACATTCATAATATTCAGATACTGCCTAGAGTCAGTTACTACTGTTGCTCACTACTGCGGTTTCTTTTCCATCCATTCATTTTTACTGGCAATACGAGACTTGCTGTTAACTACTCAACAATTCCTTGGTTGCTGCTTCTGAGTGTTCATGAAAACAGTGCAACTGTAGTAGAGAAAATATTTCATTATCCAGCTTTACACTTTATCTCAGCTCAAACTGATGCAGTACAGGCACTGAAATTAGTAGTTTGCCCCAGCAAATATCATATAAGCATTATGGTATCTATTTATATAAAAGCAGGGAAAATGTTTTTGCTTATTAGATACTTCAATCACATTTACTCCTTTGGATTTTAGAGCATTAATGTCACAGGTTAGGCTTTGCACAGCTGACTACCTATTAATTGAATACTCTAATTCAGCCTCTAATTCTGCCTTTTAACAGTTGAAAGCCCATTAAAGCACCTATTTCTCTAATAGCTGTGTAGAAAAGTTAATGTTTGTTGCTGTTTCAACCCAACTGAATCTTCTGCTTGTCTTCCAGCTGAGTGCTCTGTTGTGCACTTTTTGGTTTGAGTTTGGTGCCAGAGCACCACAAAGCACTTTTTAAGAAGTACGTTGGTGATGGAAATAAGGCATGCTTGCTCTGTGTGTAAAGCATCCACAAGAAAGCATGCCTCTAACAGTTTCCTCTCAGCACATACTATTCATCTAAGATCACTTATTAATCTGATGTAATGGCCTGTAGTTTCTTTACAAATTAAAAAAATACTAAAACTTGGGCCAAACCCTTTGCCTATTCAGCTCAGCAGACGGGGCAAAGCTAACCAGGGTCTCAGTAACTTGCACAGGAGATAGGAAAGCAGTTTTCCCCAACACACAGAGACTTTTAAAATACTCTGGTCCAAGATGAAGCAGGTCAAGTTACAGGACAGTTCTCTTTTTTCAACTATAAAAAAAGAACAGATCTTTTGCACCTGCTAAGATTGCTTTTGACTTCCATGCTGTGAACTTGTAAACACTACAGGCGATGGCATCTCACTGAAGAGGATACTCAAGTGGTATCATTAGGAGACATGAGGCTTGCAATTCTTGTTACAGCATTTATTTTTTAACACATTTAGTAGAATTGATTAAATATCACCAGCTAAATTATGACTAAACACCAATGACTAAGTTATAAAATCAGCTACCTTGATAATACTGTTTAAATGTGCTTTGCTCTTTCGAAGGCTTTGTAATGTATTACAACTCGACCATTTTTGTTAATTACTCTAGAATATGTCAACTCACAACGTTGCCTGGCCTAAAGTCAAAAGTAACAAAGGCTTTGTTAAATAATTAGTCTTAGACTATAGAACAAAGTCATCCATCATCAAGTCATGGGTTTTGTTTTGTTTCCACTAAATTGTTTCAGTGTAATTTCCTTTGGTAATAAATCTTAAATCTATGACATTCAATAACATCACAAAATACTGAATTTACTGCATATATTTAAATGCAGGCTAAATGCCTACATGAAAACCAAGACCTTGCACATCCTTTTGAGGTATAATGGCTATAAAATATTTAAGACACAAGCCAACCGCTGCTTAGATGAAGAAGAAACTTCTCCAGTGAACCTGTTATTCCCTGGGTGCTCATTAGAGTTAGCTGAACTTTCCTTGGAAGCAGCTGGTGCTGGCCTGTGCTCAGCAAGATGAACAACAGTCTGGCTTGTCACATCACCAATAAGCCTCTCCCATTCGCAGTGGGTCACAGAACACAAATCGGTTGTTTCATGGTGCAGCAGCCATTGTGCTAGCCATTATTTCAGCCATTGGATAAATGGCTTCTTCCCTGGGTAAGTAGCCATGCATACGGTGCCAGGGCTGAACAATTGAGGGATAAGACACCAGTTACAAATATGAGAAAGCTCAACAGCCATTTTGGGAAATCATGGCCCATTTTACTGCATGGCTTGATAGGTCCAAGAATCAAACTCCTATTATACTACTCTTCTCTATTTTTTTATGAAATTAAATTATTTGGAAGGTGAACGGATAAAAAATAATTCAGTTTCATAAACTCACAAAGTCATGATAGTCTGTGGACTACTTAACAAGAAATGGGAATGTCTTGCAGCACATTTTGGTTTTCTTCAAACTCTGGGTTCTAAGAGAGCCACTTTGATGAACTTTGCTATTTTTGTTGAAATTAATGTGAATTTTCCTGATTCTGTGAGATGAATCGTGAAGACATCTTTTTCACAAGTTTCTCTGAAACAGACTTGCCAAAGAATGATTTTTTCCTGGTATACCAATAAGAATCCATGTCCCATTGCCCTAAGTCACGCTGATAGCGCAACCAGAATGTCCCAAAGAGAAGATAAAACTCAAAAGAATCATGTAACCTCTAGCTTCATGGAATATACAGACAGCTTTCAGCCTACTGAGAGATTTTGATTATTTTGGAAGGTGAAGACAAGACATACACACTATCTGATCCATCAGCGTGCCAAAGGCAGTGAGTGAAAGCAGTAGTGGCTCAGAAAGACCTGTCAGGAATTTCTGGAATACCTGCAGAGTTTCAGCGATGCTTACAAATTACAAATGTCATTTTGAGATAGACCGCAAATAATTAAAAATGGCTAAATGCACTGCTTGTAAATGGGGTTGCTGAAAACTTTGATCACAGACAGAAAGGAATTCTTTTAAAAACCTACTGTTAACAGTAGGTAAAAAGTTAATGAGAAACATGTGAATAATTAATTCTGTCTCTAGAGCCAGAAAAGATTTGTTGTTACTGTTAATGGACTCACAATATAGGTTGCATTCTATTTTCTGCAGCAAGTACTGGATTACTTGATCTCCATACAAAAAAGTTATTGCATCAATATGGTTTTGTATTCTCTATAAAAGTATTTTCCTAGGTTAACTAAAGAGACTTGCTTTGAAGACAGAAGAGCTAAATCGATGCTTCAAAATAAGCAACACATTCAAATAAAAAATGTTTTCAGAAAACTATTGAAGAAAAACATGCAGAAAAAATGCCTGGAACTTGATATTTGCATGAAAGCTAATTGTAAAGCTAAAGAAATATTTAACACGATCAATTGTAATATTAAATTAATAAGAAATGTCTCCTTCCTCCATATGATGTTCTTTATAGCTATGTCATCAGGAGATGTAATACCCCTCCTTTACTTACATACATAGAGTATGCAGGTATCACATCTCAACAGTAAATTAAGTCAGAAATATGTGCAGGATATGTATAGGAACCCAGGTGTTCAGAAGAACCAGGCTGGTTTCAGATGCAATCATTTCACTACTGAACTGAAAATATACTCTGCTTACGCTATCTGATAAATATTTTGGCAATATTATAATAGCCTTGCTTTTGACATTATGATACTAAGTAACGCAATTGCTCTCAGTAGTCCTATTAAAATAATTTGTACTTTTGTGCAAGCTTGCTGGGTGTGTTGTCTGCAGAGTATTAGAAACTGGGCTGAGAGATGCACCTCAGGGACAATGGAGATACCACTGCATAAACCAGCATTTAGCTTCAGAATAGGTAACAGGTTTAAAAAAAAAAAATAAGAGTACCACCTAAGTTCTTTCTATATAAGATAGAAAATCAGCTCCAGGTATGGCTTCATTCATGCATGACAAGCACCAATCATATCTAATCATAATAAATGCACAGGGACTATTCTTCCTTTTACTACTGACAGAGAAAATGCACCTGGGTTATTAATTCTCATTTATATGTAAATATAAACAAATAAATACATTAGAAGGATGAAGGTTTCTTTTCCCCCCTCCACCCCCCAGGAAGGAAAGTATATTTCTCTGGCTGTGGATTTACCATTGTTCAGCTGTAAAAATGCATATTAAGGGATCTAAACTAAAGGCCATCCAGAAAAACAAAAACAAAACCCATCAAAAGTACTCCAGATAACTCTTTCAACTGAGGAAGCCCTGGGCAGGTCCCTAAGTCCATTCTCATCCCCATTAGTGAGGACTTCCCCAGTCCCCATGTGCATGCCCCAAACCAGCCAAGTTCTTTGCCCAGCATCATGATTCCCACCCAGTAGCACTTCACAAGGAGCTTTTATCCTTTTCCCCTTTCCCCAGTTGGGGCAGCTGAGGTAGCCAGAGGCATTAAGAGCTTTTACAATGCTGTAAAAACTAAGAGCTGATGGGGTTGGGAATCACACAGCTCCAGCCATTTTCTCTCTGTAGAAGGAGGAAATCTCACTGTGTTTTGCTGGAGGGCCATTACTCAGCTGGACTTAAGGGACAGCAGCAGATCTTATCGTCTTGTTTCAGCCTTGTTTCTGACTCCTTTGGAAGCTGCTCTCCACTGAGCTGATTGCCAGCAGTCTCTGGGCAGTTGGGCAAGGGAGGCAAAGTGTGCTCCATGAGATGCCAGCTGCACTGTCCTTGGTTTTGCCTTAGGCTGCAGATGTGCCTTAACTACTTGAACTGAGTTGATGGGCTTGTGGCTTTTCAAATCAATTTTGCAGAATACCGCCTATGTATCAGGTATATCCCACAATGCTACTGGAAATTGTTTGTATCAGAAATAAGCATAGAAGGAGGCCACAGCACATCTAATACACGCAGCAGCAAGAAATCCTGCAGCATTTATACTTCCTGTACGAACAATTTCTGTGTGTTTGTCACATGCTGCTTCCCACATCTGGCCAAGGCACGCATCTCAACTTGTCAGGGGATGTTGCTATTTCCAGTTTTCGCTTTGCAGGCGTGATGCACGTAACTGTATGTGACCTAGCAACAGATCTGTAAGAGCAAATAATATAAGTCCTGATGGGAATAAAATTAATATATCTTTTACAGGGCACAGCTGCTGAGCTGGTGCTGCTCCCCGCTCAGAAATGCGATGAAAAATGTTCCCCATTTCCTTATGCGTGTACATCCACGCGAGGCAGTCATTTCTTATTATGCATCTATTTAGCTGTGTCTCACATGGAGAGCAGCCTGAAAATTCAGTCGACACGAATAACAAAAATAATGAGGAATTGCGTGATGAGGGCTTATCAGGGTAATTCTCTTACATAGCAAGGGAGCTGTGGCTGGGAGGAGTCGCACACACTCCTCATCTGCACAACCTCTCCGTTCGCAGAATTGACGGCTGCCCAGTAGATGGTGGTGTTATGTCAACTACTCTGTTCCCTGGGAACAGCCGCTGCAGAATTTCACAGCTCCTAGAGCTGCACTCAGCTTCCTCACATCCCTTCTTGTAGAAGTAAAGGTTGCTGATGCATATGTTAAATTGAAAAGCACTACAATTGTCCTGATGAAAACGCGGGTGGTAGAGGGGAGGGCTCCTTCTCACAAGCAGACAGCTATTCACAGAATATCGTTTGAGTTGGAAGGGATCTTCAAAAGTCCATTTGGACCACCTGCCCTACAAAGCACAGGAGCGCTTTTAGGTGCACAGAACCTGGTCCAGCCTCACCTTGAGTGTCTGCAAGGACAGGGCATCCACCACCTCTGTGTGCAACAAGTGCCAGTGCTTCACTCTCCATATCATAAAGAACTATTTTCCTATATCCAGTCTAAATTTCCCCTCTTCTAGTTTGAAACCCTCTCTCTTTGTCCCATTGACTGTCACCTAGCCATGCAGAGTCAGGTAAGGCACATCAGAATGAGACTGCCTGAGAAGTACAGAGTATATATATATTTTAATTTAAAGCAATTTATATTTAAAAGATCTGTAATCACAATAGTGCCTTAAATACAATACTCAAATTTAGGCAATAAAAATCCAGTATTTGATAATGATAAATCAACACTAAAAACATGTCACTCAGGGAGCAAATGCTCTTTGCTGGGGAAACAAAGTTTGTAATGTGGAGTTAAAATAGTGATGACAAAAACATGAACAGTCATGCACAGCTGGTCTGTGTGCCCAGCAGTGCCAGGGTGAGAGCTGAGGAGGTGCAGAAATGCTTCACGCTGCAACATGCTGCTTGACACCATGACTCCTTCATTGGGTCTGCCAAGATTGTGTATTTATAGACCCATAGATCCCAAAATGACTTAGCTACTTGCTAGACAAATGCTAAATTCAATCCAAACAAATAGGAATATCATCAAATCATAGAACCACAGGATGGCTTGGGTTAGAAGGGGCTTTACAGATCATAGAACTACAGAACGGTTGGGTTGGAGGGGCCTCAAAGATCAGCCAGTTCCAACCCTCTGCCATGGGCAGGGTTGCCCCCCATAGATCAGGCTGCCCAGGGCCCCATCCAGCCTGACCTTGGGCACCTCCAGGGATGGCAATTCTAGCTATTACTTTCTTCTTTGTATTCCAGGACCAAAATCACTTAAATTTTAAAATATCTAAATTAATTCATAAACTAGAGAAGTTTTAGTAATTTTCTTGATGCGCCCCAGTGTGAAAAGAGTCTTTCAATTACACTTGCCTCTGGTCTGTTGAATGACTGTGTACCAGAGAACACTTCTGCACAGATGATTAGAAAGCTTCTTTTTCATGTAACCCAATGAAAAAGAAAAAGTAATCCCACTGTTTAGACAAAAAGAACCAATAAAATTCACTTATGAGAGTGCATGCTGAATAGCACACATTCAGCAAAAAGATGAGCTTGAAGTGGACCTTAGAGAAATGGTAATTTCACTCACGCAATGCAAAGAACAGGGTCAGAAGATAACTGTCATGGGTATTAGATCTGTAATAATCTAGTCCGGACTTGATTAGAGCAATGCACTGCAAGAGGTTTTCATGTCTTTTCTTCCCTTTTTTTAGTTAAGTCTATATCTGAATTACTAAGATAGAAGATGCCATCAAGCAATCTCAGCCACAAAAGACTTAAATGTGTTGTCCAATGCACAGTCTATTAGGATTATCAAAAAGTAATAGTTAAGGGTTTGTTCTATAGGTGCCCATCCAGCCTTTGTCAAGCATTTCTATTTACCAGGATTTCAATGGTAACATGTAACAACCTCACAACTCCAGGGTCTTTTACTCTGTTCAATTATCAGAATTCTCTCCTTAATTTCCATCATCATGATTATTTGTCATTACAGCCACATTCTTAAATCTGACTCAAAGCAAATTTTTTCCTTCTTTTGCTAGATTTACAGCTCAAACTGAGATTTAACCTCTGAAAGTCATTTTACCCAGCTTCAATGAAAGAAAACAATCAAACAACCTTCCTATGTATGACAGTTGCTATAGCAGGGTAGGGGAAAAACACAATTTTTTCAAAACTAAATATCATGCCTGATTATTTATATAATCCTTATAATAGTAAGAGTACAGAATAGAAATCCCTTGCAACAATCACTTGCATCATTGCATGGCTGACCTTTAGAAAACCTAGCTTGGTTCAAAAAAGCACTACAGTAGATAACAGTCATCTCACTAAGAATCCGCCTGCCTTAGAAGGAGCAATCCATTTGATATGCTATTAATTACATTAAGAAAATACCGGGATATCAATGAGCTATAAATCTTCATTTATTCAAGATGCCAGTGCACTACTGCTTTCAAAAGCAGCTCAACTTTTTCACTTGAGAAACATGATTAGCCTTCTAAAATTTTAGATGCCTGCAGTATCAGATACTGTGGATTCCCCAGCCTTTACCAAGCTCAATTTGATGGCAAAAACTGGACAGAGTCTCTCTTCCACAAAAAATACTGAAGATAGATCTCTGCAACCAGTGGCACCCTGCTGCACCAGGTCATTCTAGACCTCACCCTTCACTTACTGAAGTCAATGAGGGTTTTATTTGCTGGTGTTTTTTGGGAGCAAACTGCATCCATCCATCTCTGCCAGCTGGCTTTTGAAGTCCCTTCTGCAGTACTTCATCCAAGTCAAGAACTTAAGTTAGTAAACTCAGACCAGAAAGACTACAAAAGCAGCTGGAGAAAGTGGTACGTTTAAGACATCAGCTACTTTCTTTTACTTCAAGTACTTATAGTATTTCATCTCTGTGTAGTAGGCTCAGTCTATTAATTTTCAAAATTAAAACAATTATAAGCATGTAACAAATCACAACCACCAAGGTTGGAAAAGACCTTCAAGATCATCCAGTCCAACCATCCACCTATCACCAATAGTACTCACTAAACCATGTCCCTCAACACAAAATTCAAACATTCCTTGAGCACCTCCAAGGTCAGTGACTCCACCAGCTCCCTGGGCAGCCCATTCCAGTGCCTGACCACTCTTCCAGAATAGTAGTAGTTCCTAACGTCCAGCCTGAATCTCCTCCTGGTGCAGCTTGAAGCCATTCCCTCTAGTTCTATCACTAGTTACATGAGAGAAGAGGCTGGCCCCCAGCTCACTGCAACCTCCCTTCAGGTAGTTATGGAGAGCAGTAAGGTCTCCCCTGAGCCTTCTCTTCTCCAGACTGAACAATCCCAGCTCCTTCAACCACTTCTCATAAGGCCTGTGCTCCAGACCCCTCACCAGCTTTGTCACCCTTCTTTGAACATGCTCCAGGGCCTCACTGTCTTTCTTGCAGTGAGGGGCCCAAATAACACTAACATAAAGCATTAAAGAAGAAAATTAATTGTCAATCTTACCTTCATCTTCTCTCATTGCAAGCTGAGTGGTGTAAAGTGATAGTGTGCTGCACTGGATGAAGCAAGACCCCATTGCTAGCTGAGCATCAGTGTGGTTGTAATTTTGGACCAGTCGCTTGAACTTATTTTCTTCACTGAAACCAGCTCAGTAATTATAAGTAACACAGAACCAGATTGAAAACTCGTCTTCATTTATAGAAGTACTTTCCAGAAAGGTTAATTCTGGAAGCATGATTCTGTTAAACCAGTTCAGCACTCTAATGAATGTTACACATGCAAGCAATTCTATGCATACAGAGTCCAGAACAAATTTATGAGATTTATAAGTGAATTCCTTCAGTTTTTCCTACATGCTTTGCACCAGGGATCTTGAAAGATCTTAAAACCTACAGATAATAAAGTGCTGTTCTCAATTAGCGTACTCAATTACTAATTAAACTAAGACCTTCTTTCTCCCTTTTTTGTTAATTTTAACGTATCTAGTTAGTGAGGAAAAGACATGATTTATATAAAGGGTGCAGTTTGCCTTTACATATTCATAGATTATCTGCTGCAACACTAAGTCTTGCACACAGCAACAAAGGAGGTCCAGTTTTTTCCTCCTGCTTGTATGCTTGCTCCAGCTGATTGCTGGCTGGACTGGTGATGGAAAAGTCATTCCCTTTTTAGGCTCATTAAGGTTGGAGAAGATCTCTAAGATCATCACATTCAACCACCAGCCCATCACCAGGCTATCAACAGGGCTGAGGCTGCCCAGCAACCTCAACAACCTTTGCAGCAGAAGTCACCAGTAACTTTTAACCACAGCTGACCTGATCTCTGGGTGACAACCTTGCTTCAAGCAGACTGGAATAGATGACCTTGAGACATCCCTTCAAACAGCATTTCTAAGCTTCCCAGCTCAAGAATAGATTTGCTCTATAGTTTGACTACAGTATGAGAGAATGAGTAACATTCATCTTGTTCACTTTTCAATTAGCACAAGATTGTCTGTCCATTGTTTCCTCCATGTCCTGACCACTTTAAACTACAGCGTTCCTGACTGTAAGACTTCTGAGATAGTTTAGCAACAAAATAGGTCCTACTGACAAAATTAAAATTAAAATTTCACTCTTTATTGGTGTTTATCAAGAATTCAATTCTTCTCTTTAATAAGTGAAAAAATACAAAGCTTAAGCTCTTCTTCATGGAGCTTTTTGTTAAATACTATAGAAATGGAGTTTTAGAATGTCATACTGAAATTAAGTTTTATCACAAACATTGTACAATCAATGAATGCACAGATGTTATAAATACCAGAGAGCTAGGCTATGCTGTTATTACACAAGAGCAAAAAAGATAGGATACTCACCCATATCCTGGGCTTGCTACAAATCTCCAGCAGAGACAACCTCCAGAAGAGATCCTTCCCCCCTGGTAGTCAGCTCTTAAATGGGTCTAGGAGAGGTGGAGTCAGGCTCCACCCCTTCCGGCAGCACAGGTGAATTGCCTTCACCTGTGCTCCTGTGGCTGACTTATTGCTTGCCCCAGGTGATCAATCAGAGGTTCAGGCCATGATTCAGCAGTTCCCATACAGACATATTCGTTAAAATTTAGCTAGTTTCATTTGCAAATTTGGTCCTTTGTATCTTCTAATAAGTCATAATAATTTGATGTCCTTTATTTCAAATTTCTATTATTCATTAGAAGTGGTTACTCTGTAATGCTAGCAATTCAGCCTGCTATTCAAAAGATTTTTTTTCAAATGAAGATCTAATAAGCATGTTATTTTCAACAGAGCTTTCCTTATTAAATATTTTTGCAGATTAAATCAAGGATGAAGAAAATTGTGAGTGGACAAATATATAAACAGCTACAGGCTAACCAGGCCTGTCCTTGACTTACTGAGAAAACTGTTCTCCTTTGGTAAATATTAAGGATTGAGGATTGAATTTGAAAAACACTAATTAATGTGCATATCTCATATTGATGCTTAGAAGGATATGGCTTTCCAGGTCAATAAGCCATTTTTAATTATTTCCTCTTTAGTCTTTAACTGGAGACTCCCATCATCACAGTATTCAAGAACAAGTGATGTTCCATATATAAGAAATTACCCTAATGACTGAAAATAAAATGAAAAAAAAATCCAAATCCATTGTGTTTAACTATTTAACGCCTCCTGTCAGAACTGTCTTTGGCAGGGACTTGCCTGGCACTGGGACAGAGGATCCAAACATCCCTTGGATGCTATTCCTTGTATGGCTGGGGAGGAAGAAGCATATAATGAATGCAAAACAACTGAATTCTCAATGTTTTGGCCTGGGCATAAAGTGCATTATCACTACGGAGAATATCATAAATAAAATTTGATTTAACTATACATAGCAAATGACATATATAGTGTGTTAGTAGCAACAGCAGACTGAATGAGTGCTCGTAGAAGAGAAGTACTGATGTTATGATCAGCAACAGAGCGAAAATTAGTGTTCCAGAATAGAATCCTTTTCGGCTCGTTATTAGATGTAAAAAGCACTACCTGTCCTTCTCCAGGGAACAGTATATTGTTTGTTTGTTTTTAAGGGAAAAAGCCGAAAGGCAATAAAGTGGGATCACACAATCTGCCAGCAGTGCAAACAGTGAAAGCTGGACACGTACACCCGTAACGCTTCGTAAGGTGACAACTGATACTGATAAATGCCATCAGACCACACCTCTGCCCTCACACTGCTCGTCTCAGTCTTGCAAAAAAAAATAAAGTAAGGTAAGAATTAAAACGAGTTCTGTGAGTAGCAGGAGGCTTTTGAGACGTCAAATTATTAATTCATCCATATGATGTAAGCTTGTAAAATCCCAGTGTGGAAACAACTTTGGTTGAAATAAACTGCCCCATGTCTTGTCTTATAAACGAGATTCAAGGCCTATTTCCAGCTTTCTCAATAGCAGCACAGTGACCCAGAGGGAGTCACCCATCTCCCCTGTGTCTCAGCTCTCAGCTATGAAAAATGGGTTAATAACATCCATCTCGTGAGGAAGTTGTGGGCTTGTATTTTTCAGTGAGATTGGGGATGGCAAAGAAGAGCAGTGAGGTAATTGACCGATACTGGCCAAGTGCTTGGAATGCTAATATCGAGTAGTTCTATTTTATTCAGACTTTCTTATCTTTAATTTCCCATTTATAAGCCAGTGAGCATGTGGCAATTTTCTTAGTTATGAAAGATATTTTTAAAGGAAGTTTGCAAGCAATAGCATATCAAATGGTCTGAACAGAGTGGCTGCATTTTGCTTCCTTTAGATTAACTTTCACAGTTGAAGCTTCAAAGGCGGAAGAAAAGATATATGGATACCTTTCTGTCTTTAAAAGTGTTTGGAGGACTATAGCATGATCATTTTCTCCTCACACTAAACAGCCTGGTCATTTTTTGGTGACTTTCATTCATTTCTTAATCTTGTGCTTTTATCGGTTTTAGTTTTCACCTTCTCTTCAAAACACACGTCTCACACCTCCTGCTCCTCTCGAGGCACTAAATGCACTGCTTCAGCCTATGCATGGCTCTAGGTCAAAGTGTTTCAATTTCTGTCACTTGTCATATGTTTGGCAATTCTGCCCGTGACCTGGCTGCTAACGCTCCTGCTGTGATGGGAGGCCAAAAGCTGCAGTCATCAAAGATTTTAATGGTGGCAGAAGTGGTCCACACTCTCCTGGGTGCCCCCCCAGTGTGGGTCAGTGCAGAGAGAAGGTGAAGGATGGGATCTAACATTCCCACATGGAGATGCTCCCAGAGTGGCTCTGATATTCCTTGGGAATTTGCAAGGGTGAGAACTTTCTTTTTCCACTCCCATTTTTGTTTTGATTTGATTTCTGATCTGCTGAGCAGTCTTACCCTCAGCCTGGTTGATCCTTTAGGACACTCTCAGCCATGGTTGTTATTAAAACAACTACAGGAATTATTGTTTCCGTTAGTCAAATACTGATTCACGCACTGCTTCAACATCATGCTTTCAGGATTGTATTCATACAATGGGATTAAGTTGTGAATCAGATTCATTTTCCTTCAACAGTTGCATTTTCTGAAGTATGCAGCATTTACTTTGCATGGTGTAGAACAAACTTTTAGCACTAGTAGCATAAAAGATTTTCTCAGTGCCACACTTTCTTATGACCTTGATTTTCAAAATCTGTCAGCTATAGTAATATGCATCATCGCACTGACATGAACTGAATCTTCATTAACGTTTGTGATTTCCATTGTATTTTCAAACTCCAGAAACCCAGAATTCTAGCAATAGGCACACAAGTATTTTGCTTTTGGTTTCAAATTGTGATATAGCTTTTGTTAAATGGAGGCCTTTTGGGGACAATGGTGTTACTGCTCTAATAGTCTCTGCAGTTGTTTGTTTCCATCAAACAGCTTTCTCTGTGCTAGAGTGACTGAAGTTTCTTCCAGTTCAGGAGCACTGCCACAGACAGAAAGTGCTTAAGAGTTTTTCTGACATGGATGAAATTCTGAGCCTTTTTTTCTGCATGTCACTAATCATCTTATTTGGTCTTTAAGACGAAGGGTCGTTGTGCAATGTTGTTTCAGAAGGCTTCAAAGCCATTGATCAAGAAATATGAATCCATCACGGTGTGTAATTGGGTGTGAACTGCCATCCTCCCACAGCAGACTCTTTGGCAATATCAGAAAGGATGCACTTTTACTTAAATAGTCATCATAGCAGGATCTTGTCTCTTTGGTAACACAGCTTTTACAAACTGAGAATGCAGAAGGTAATTGACATAGCTGTTCAAAGAGATCAGGATCAATATTTGTGTGCATTGCACAGCCTCTCATGGTACTGCAAGCCTTCTTCATTGTTTAAATGGAATGTATTTATGTTTTTAGTGTGGGGTAGCCAAGTACTCAACAAATCAAAGTTGCTACATAGAAGTCAGTACATGGCTGTCACTGCAAGTTGCCAGCCTGCCTGTTTTCAGAAGCGTCTTAGTGAAGGTCCACTGTTCATTCCATTATGGTGGGCAAAGGAATATTTGAAGTGCTTGGTTGTCAGGGGGAGAGGGTTGTTACAACAGGGGTACAAAGCCTGGTTCAGTCAGAGGGGAATGGTTTCTTGGGAGGGGAGTCCTCCTGGTTTTCTGAGAAGTCATGAAACACTGTTGTTTCTGCTTTAAATCATGTTTTGACTTTTTAGGTATAAGCTGAAATTTCAAATGCTTGCTTCATACTCACTGCTCTGTCAGCTGCTGTGCTGCGATTCCACAGACAATGAAGACAACTCTCACAATTTTTCCTCTCTTTATCTCCTTTCTTTGTACTCTGCTTGTGAGACTTTTGGAGGACAGAGTCTATTTCTGAAGTCCTCAGAAAGAATCACTTGGATGCAGTGGCACCACAAATAAAATAAACTAAGAACAGAACAGAGACTATTCCCAAAACAGCCTGATGTACTTTATTGACTCCCATTAGTCAACAGAATGTGTATGAGGAAATCATACACACAGATGACTTCAGAAAATGGGGCATATATTTACCTTCTAAATCAAGAGTGCTTATAAAAATCTGAAGTTGCATTCAGCTGGCTTGCATCATTTTTAATATATCTTGAACTCTTTTATATAACAAATCAGGGTGAATAAGGCTAGAGATCGCTCCCTCCTCTCTTTTTCTTACATATATATATATATATATATATTTTTTTGGACAAAATATTATCACACAAGCTACGGAAGTGTATGGCAAGCTTATTTAATAGAATTTTACAATTGATTTGCTGACAGGCTCTTAGTTTGTGCATCACTAGCCAACAGAGCTGCAATAAGGAGCTTTATCTGGGATTAAAGCTTCTGGAATTACTCATTAATTGGATTAATGAACTGTAATTCATCATGCATGTCAATCCTATTTTAGTCTAAGTCCTTCTTCCACTCTCCATTCATCCAAGTAAGACCTATGTTCTGGGAAAGTTCAAGAACAATGTTAAGACTTCCATGATTTCACGTTCATTTAAATCCCTGACATGAACAAAATTGCCTTTATTCTTTCCCTGAACACCTCTCTAAATTTTCTTTATCTAATATTTAGAGTATTTCAGATATTTTTTAAAACCCCTCATTTCAGATCTTGGATGTAGTGCTGATCTCAGTGGGTTCTGTTAGATTTTAAGGTTGTAGAAGCAACTTCAGTAATTTTTTGTATTTAAGAAGTTAAAATACTGAAAGCATTTAGCAGGTTTTATTCTATTGTTTATTTATTTATTTTTAATTTATTTTTCTGAAATGCATTGCTATCCATTGAAATGTTTAATTTAGTGAACAGGAAATACAACCTAAAAGTACTGGTAGTTTGTGGTTTAAAACCTTCTTTATGAAGCCTGGTCAATCTTGTATTTTTTTCTTACATGCTGATAAACAATCTAAAATGTTTTAAATTGATTTTTTATCTCTTTACTTCAGATAAGCGATTTCATTTACACCTTCAAAGGACGCTTCTTCATTGAATATATAGAATATGCACTGCTCCCGCGACAGCACTCTGGAACAGGAACATTAGCCCTGCTCAGCTGTCAAAAGCTGAAAAGCAGATTCTGCAGATATCACTCCACTGGAGTTGTTAATAAATTGCCTCGGAGCCTGGCTACAGAAGAGTATGTGCATGGCAGGAAGTCAGAATTTGAAATGGAAATGTTTCTGAAGTTTGGAAGTTACCTAATCACACATCTTCCCATTTGCTCGGTGTGTGTCGGAGCCTCTTGGCCTGAAGCTCGGAAGGGGAAGGAGATCTTTGCTTTCATATCTTGGTGGAGAGAAAGAGACGTTTCATCTGCATATCCCAGCTATCCAGTTTTCTGCAGACGGAAGTTCCTGAGGGAAGGGAGCTATCTACTCCCATTTATTTGTAGAGTAGGAGTCAAACATGGTCACAGAGGCAATTTAATGTACATATACTTTCTATACAGAGCATTTGCAGCAAAACGGCAGGACTCGGCCTGCCTGAAAGAAGTGCAGAACAGACTGAGGAGTGGAGCAAAAAGAGCTTCTGCTATTTTATATCAAGGAGCTCTTCCTCTGCTCCTGGCTCCTCTGTTGATGGGAGGATGCTTTGATGAGAAGTGGTGGGAACTGCTCCTGGCTGAGATACATTGTGCAGCATTTCTGAGGGTAGAGCTGGACCAGACTGGTGAGATGCTCAATCTCAGGTGGTGATCACACCTTTATGGATCGATCAAGGCTTCTCGAGAGAGGGCTGGGCTCAGAGAACAGACTGGAGGGCAGCCTGGGCTGGTTGCATCTCAATGCTGGTATTGCAGTATGCCCTGGCACCAAGACAGGGATGCAGTTAGCAGGGGAAATGATATCCAAAGTGATGTTTTTCTATGTGCTGCTCAGTTGGGCTGGTTGTCATTGAATTTAAAAAAATACTGACTGTTTCTGTGAATCAATGCATTGCTTAACTTTTATAACAAAAGGTAATACCTCTTATTAAATCAACTAATATAATTAGAAAACAGGCCTTCAGACAGAATCCTTTTGTCAGGCTGTCATGAAGAACCCAAATTCAACATAATGTAGATCAGAGCCAACAGCTCATAAACCAGTTTTATTGTGTTAATCACTTTGTGGTGAAGAAGGAAGCTGGCAGCTCAGAGCAGCAGGGGCCAGAGCCCAACATTGTAGTTTGGGTGGAACAGAAAGGTGTTTGGTACAGCAGGAAGGATGAGAAGAAGACTGCAACACACTTGTCACTTACTACTGAGGGATCTGATTTTGGATTAAATTAATTGCATTTGTGATTCAGTAGTTGTCAAGTCATCTACAACACCCTACAAAGGGGCAGTGCCTCAGGGAATATAAAGGTGGGGACAGAAAGCACAGAAATTATCCAGCCTAAGCTATTTCTGGTGCTTCAGATAGTTTTTAAGATAGACCAAATCAGCGCATACAGCTGGTGAAACAGGGCACCAGGCTTTAACCAGCTACCTTATCTTTGTAGCCATGCCAACTTTAGTGCAATTATTTCTCTGTTTGTAAGTAGAGCTTAACAAAATGCTATTAATCCTATCAATTCACAGAGGCTGCTCAAGCCAGAAATGGTTTCCTTTTAAAGAGGTCAAATTGCTGTTTGAATCTAGCCCTTGCTGCTAACAGTATCTAGCGAAAGGATTTAGAAAGATTAAAACTAAAGGCAAAGAGACATGGAAATTGTTTGAAATCTTTTACAGTAGGATCAAAACAATTTGGACTGTGTTTGAGGAGCGTGCTGATCCTTCTGCTTTTGGAAAACACAGTGGAAAGGTACCACTTCCCAAAGGTTTCTTGACAGGGTAGAAGGCAGAAATGAGCACAGGGAACCAATGTGATCTCTTAAATATGACACTATTCTTTTGATATAAACTAGAGATATTTTGTCTTGTTTTCTTCCTTTTCAGAGAAAATCCTGAGGTGGTGACCCACAGATGTTGCCATGTTGTGGACAGTGAAGCAGAGGAGAATGTCAGTGGCTGCTGGGAAAACCAGCCTCTTCCAGTGCAGGTTACAAAGCTTCCAAGAATCACTGCACGAAGTTGAGCCAAATTCTGAGATTGAGCTGCAAACAAATTCAAACACGTGGCTGGCCTGTTCAGTTTAGGTTACACAGGTTGCTTAAACATGCAATTTGCAACCAGCATGCTTTTATAGCTGTAACTACAATCTTGATTACTCTGTTTGAGAAGCTCTGTTTGAGCAGATATGTGGTTTGCTCTAATTTATCCAGTACGTGGGGTATTGGACACAGATTTATGCCATCAGTTATGCCAGCCTCTTCACGACAAGAGCCAACATTGATTTCATGCTAAGGTGAAGCATTGTGTGGGCTGCAGTCAGGATGTGTACGTCTGAGTTACTGAAGGCCCACAGAGATTAAAAGCTGTCTACAGCTACCGATAACAGAATCAGACAGTTTCATTTACGAGCTGCCGTTTGGAGTCCTCATCCTCCAGGGTCTGTCCCTGATACCATCGATGCCAGCAGCAACCTGGTGGGTGTCCACGAAGCAACTGATGCAAAACTGTAGCCGCCCAAGGCAAAACTGCCAACCCTGACCTCAAAATCTGATCAATTTGCATGAAGTTTAACACGCAGAATTCAGGCTGTGGGATATGACAATGTGAACACATTGTGCAGAATCATCTCTTCATACGTTAATGCACATTAGGAGGAGGTTATATTAAATTAAAAATGTATTTCTGGCCATAATCTCTTTAGGAGAAAAACATGGTGGCATATCCTAAGGCTTGATCCCCAGTGCTGTCACATTTCCATCCTGTTTGTAAGTGTTCTCTCTTCTGCAACAATCATACAGCCTAAGCATAGCTCTTTTTACATCAAAATAAATCTTATTCTCAGCAGCTTGTCTTTTTCTTTATTCAAAGCAAACTTTTGGAGCTTTTGTATACCGCAATATATACATAAGACATCCTGCATCTATTGCAATCTATCTGAGTGTTGTTGCTCTCCAAAGGAAGTATGCACCAATGTCATTCTTCTCCTGAATTACCTATATTCTGAGTTTTGTTCTGTGTTTCACAGAACCCCGTCTCTCCAGTTTAAGTGCTACTCCAAGCAAACGATAGCTCTTCACTTGTATTTTAGGATGTAAATGGAAGGCTAAAATTGCTTTTCTGAAAAATCCCACATCTTCCACAGCTTTGGAGATTTTCTGCAATGCAGCTCACACTGATTCACATAGAGCATTTTTAGATGGTTGCCCCCATCAAACTCTTCAGTTGGGTGTAGAAATCAATGCCTGAACACCAGAAAACACCACTCAAATTATCATTTAAAATGTCAACTATGGCCATTATGAAAACTGAATTTCCAACTACTTCAAGTAGCAGCTTACAAAGGGAATTTTCTAGAGTTTTGAGATTATTGCGATGTATGGGGGACAAAATACAATTGTATTTATACTCATATAAATATATAAATAATTGTGCATAGATGATATTGCATTATCATTGTATTAATGCTTAATGAGTTGATTACCATAACAGAAAGATGACGGTTTCTACACAATTGCAAAAAATATATGAACTTAGCAAATAAAATCTGATTTTCTAATACTGCACATGATAAATTATTTCATGTAGTTTTACAAAGGGGTGAGTGTCAAAATATTAAAGAAAAAGTTTATTACAGATAATTGCTTGCTTTGTTTATGCTGTTTCTGTAGAGCTTGGATAAGCAATTTAAGTTATAGAGATTTATAACTGTTTTCATGAAGATGTATGAAACTAAAAAACTGCAAGCCTTTTAAATCCGCCTATAAATCATTCTATACATTTAATTTCTTCTGTATAAATTTTATGAGTTCATATATAAAATACATCCTAAAATCACTACATCTTTCAGATGAACCGGCTATCGCATTTCTTCTCACCTTTTCATTATTACCTTCAGTCTTCAAATAGAATACATAAAAGTTCCCAGAGGTTACTTAATATTAAATATTTAATGGCTGTTACAATTCTACGTTAAAAATATTTCTGTAGGAATGTTGGGGGTAAGTGCTGGAAATGTTGAGGGTGGTGAGGCCCTGCACTGCTGCCCAGGTGCTGTGTGTGCCCATCCCTGGAGGTGCTCAAGGCCATGGATGGGCCCTGGAGAGCATGAGCTGGTGGGGGGCCCCGAGCCCGTGGCAGGGTGTTGGGTGATCTTTAAGGTCCCTTCTAACCCATGCAATTCTATGATTCTATGTTTATTTTTGATAGGATCAATTATGTGTTCATTGATCTGGAAGCCAGAGCAGCACTCAGCAAGCAGAGGAGAAGAACTGTCCAAGGATGGCCAGGGGCAGTTGGCAAGGCCAGGTAAAACCAGCTCTGATGCAGGCAAGCCCCAGTGCTCTGGACAAGAAATAGCAAAATCCCCGTTTTGCTTGCAAGACTCTCTGGATGTAGTTGAAAGCAAGAGGAGGGCACTGAAACTCTTTTTCCTCTCTGTCCTTGGTAGCACATGCTGTCCTGCTTTCCTCCCTCTTCTTGTCATTCCCAGCTGCTGCCAGCACAGAAACAGACAGGCTTCTGTGAATCTCACGGAGGTTTTGCTATAATTTTCAGAGGAAGCAGGACCTTGGATTGTGAAATCCCTATAGACTTTTCAGAAACCTGTCAGGCTCAGCATGACTGTGCCACTTCTATGGCAACGATGTGACATTGTTTACTTCTAATTGTTTTGACTGCTTATTCATTCAAGTGGATTATTATGCACATTTGTGCCCTGTGAGAGCTGATTCCTGAAAAAAATATTGGTGAGAAGATGGACTTAAAATGTCCTTTTTGGCATTACTTTTTCCATATAGGTCAAATGTACATGGAAAAAAGCTAAATGATGTTTGTGTTCGCATTTTGTCTAACAAAAGCAAAATTCTGACGGCAGTAATGAGGATATATGATTATTGAGGTTCCTTTTACAGCATATGTAGAAGAGTTAAATATAATGTGGAGTTAAGGTGTCCATTTTGCCCAAATGTTCCATAAAAAATATCCAAGATGAAGTTTTGGTTAATTTAGCAATTTTCCTAATATTATCCAACCTGATAATGCAAGATATGTGTTCTTTCTGTGAAGGAGTTCTCTGGTCCCTCCTACTTGCTTCAGACACCATACTGACTAACTGATCCACAAGGATTTCCATTTTCTTCCGCCCTGCTACATGCATTTTAAATACAGCCAGGCTTCAATTATAAATTTCTTACTTGTTTCTGCATCATTTTAAATGGTGGTTAAGAAGTTCAAAGCTATTTTGTTACTACTGCAGAATTTATCTACTGGGACATTAGAATAAAAAGTACTTATTTGCTTGGTGACTTAAACTGCACCATTGTGGGGTATCAGCTTGCATTTTAAAACAGTAAATTCACAAAATTACATTATGTTTATAGTTGTCATCAAAATATAAAAAGGAACATTAATCTTCTCAAATTTAATTTTGCTTGGGTTTTAATTCCATTGCTTATTGCCAGAGGGGATTTACAGAATTTTTCTTAGTATCTCTGACTTCACGAAGTTTATGTTCGAAAAAATGAAATGCTATATTGCTGAAGTCATTTTCTAGTTGATAGTTTTAGTATTGCCCTCTTATTCTCTAATCATTTGCGTACAAGTATTATGATACTCCATTTTTGTCCCAGTTCAATAGAAATTTTATATCTGCAATATTTCAGTCTACAGCTGAAGCACAGTGCTGGGACTGTCACTGTGTGGGAAGAGGTTGAAGTTTCCAGACTTCTCACAGCTCTGCTCGGATTAGATGTGGAACCGGACACCCTACTGAGAAATGATGCTCTGATACTTCCTTTTGCTGAGAAGAGCTTTTTATTATTCCTTTTGGGTTCCTTTTCCAGCAAACTTTACCTCTCCATCTCTTTCTAGTGTTAAATCTCCCAGCACAGGGGCTGGGGCTTGCTGTAGTTGTACATGTCCCCACCTGCCTCTCATATGAACTGAGAGAAGGAAGGGAACAACCCAGTAGATGTATTCCTCTGGGCCAACAGCACCATTCTGTACAAGTTTAGCTCAGAATAAATATTAATAAATAATAATAAATATTTATAAATATTACCATGTAAGTACCAACTTGTCCTCCATAAATAAAAACATGAAGATTAATTTTCCTTTTCATAGGGAAGCATATAATGTCTCTGGACATAGCTGCTTTGTTCAGTTTGATATGAGAGAAGGCAATTTTGTCCCGAAATTTCAAAGTCTTCCATGAGATGCAAAGAGGGAAAGGTGGCTTTTGTCTGAGATGGCACATACTTTTATATTTGTTTCTTATCTGGCTGTGGGAAGAAGAGATAAAGTAAGAAGAGATGCTACAAGAAAACGATACTCTTGCCTGGAGCATAAAACGCTTCTGTAGAACAGTTTGTACTTGTTTGCTTTGCTTTTTGGTTTCTTAATAAAATAGAAAGAATATACCGAGAAATGGTGAGAGATGACTTACAGCTGGGCCTGCTCTTTCTCCTTTGCTATGAGGTGCCCAGGGTAACCTTGATGAGCCCCATTCCTTCATAGGGACCACCCCAAATTTTAATGACTTTTGGGGTTGATTGTATTTGCTAGTAGCCATCAGGGTGAAGAAATCAATCATTGACAAAATGACCACTTGGGGCAAATTTCTGACACTGGAGATTACAACAAATGTCCAAGATCACAGAGAAGTCTATCTTTTATCTCTATTTTTTTTCCTCATTACCTTAATCCAGTCTTCCCTTGCCTGAATTATTAGGGGCTGTTTCTCAGCTGTACCAGCAGCTCCTACATTGTGAAATGAATATTTTAACACAGGGCAGGTTAGATTTTCATATATTTCCTCATGGATGTTGCTTTTCCAATTCTTTCTACAAAAGCATGTAGGGATCAAAAGAGATGATTCACAGTGCTTGCCAACCTAACTGGAAAGAGGAAAATGGTTAATATGGACACATTCATTTAAACGATCCTTTTACTAGTCCTTTTGGGAAGACAATGAATTGCAGAGATTAAAATCTCAAAAAATGCAACTGAGACAATACTTAGATAGTCATCAGACCTTATAAGTATTCCATGTGCCTGGGATTTTATATTGCATTTCTGTAATATTCAGACTGCTGTTATCTACATTTATTTTCAGCAGCTCTGATAACTTCAGTAAAAAGTTTATTTAATGAAAACAATAAAAAAATGTTTTCATAGTAGACCAAGTTAGTGTGTTTTTGGACTGTCAGTCATTCTTATTTCTGGTTGGGATTTATTGCCTCTTTGTCACTTGTAGTCTACAGATTATACTTATCAGTTAACAAAGACCTGCCTGTGGTTACAGCTTAAGCATGTCAAGGTTGATTTTTTTACTTTCCATTAACATCATACAAGCCAATTTCTGAATATCCTAAATTTCCAGATTGTCAGTGCATGGGATGCTTTGTGACACCCTCGCTGACATTGTTGAGGGTATAGCTATGTTATGCATTATGTTAGTGTCTAATTCATGGGTCTCTGACCGAATACACAAATATGAACAAGCTGTTATGAATGGGATAGTTCTCACAAGATCATTGGAATTAAGATGGTTTGTGTTCAAGTTTAAACTCAAAATTGAGAAAAATGTGCTAAATTTCAGACTTTTAGGAGTTCTTTTTCTATTATCAGTCTGCTAAAGTCTGTGTCAAGGAGGGAAACTAAACAGAAAACTTAGAAAAAAATAATCCATGATCTTCCTACTTACCTACCTATATTGATCAGGTTACTGACACAGTGACACAGAGGAGGCATTTCGATAGGGTTCCATTCCTCATATGCATTTCAGACATACTAAATAAATAACAAATCCATTACCAACAACTCAGTAGGATGATCTTTCACCCTTTTGCTCTATTCTCCAGGAAGCTATCGTAGTTCCAGTTACAGTCATGCTTTTCTAATTTTTGAAAAGGTTAACACAGTTTTATCTTTAATAGCTGCTTGATCATTGCAGAAGCTAACAAGTCATGTTGGAAACATTAGTCAGGGAGACAGGGGAATATATCTGATGTCTTGCACAATTATAAAGAGAATTATTCTCCTACTGTTATCACTGCATTAACATGGCTGGTATAGAAATGACATATTTATTAAGGAAGAGTACAAGAGGTTCAAGAAGCTTTGGGTCCCTGCCAGCTGCAAAGTTTTTGCCTCTCTCCCTTCTGTTTCATCATCTGCCCCGATCATCTTGTGAAAACTATTGGACTGTTGTTGCTTCTTTTGTATTCAAGGATCCTAGGTTGGCACTTTCATTAAAGAGTGTCACCAACTTCACTGATACAGTGATTTGATTTACTGGCATAGTGCTGCTGAACAGATAAACAAACAAAAGTTTTGTGTTTTTGTTGTTGTTGTTGTTTTAAAAAAATAACCATATACTTTCATGTGGAAATTCTCTTTGAGAAAAGAATTGTACTTCAGTCCTTTTTTTCATTTTAAAAACTCAGCTGGATGTTTTTGCCATATCTTCTCTTTGACCATAGCCAGCTGTATCCAGTAAGAAAAAGTAAAATCTCTCCAACCCTTCTGGTTTGGGTTTCATCTTCTCTTGATATGCAGGCCAATCATTTCAGATACAATGGCTTGGAAAATCAGAACCTGTCACTTTTTCCCTGCTTTCCCAGCTCAGCACTCAAGTGCTTCAGTATCACTCAGTAGCTATGCAAACTCAGTTTTGCTCTGTTCTCACCTCCTTCCTAATGTAGAAAAGAACAGATACTGAGGTGGAGGCAACACTTGTGTTCATCTGTGTGTGGTGCCTCCCAAGAGTGGCTGATTGCTGCCACATACAGAGACATTGCTTATGCATAGCAGCTGGGAAACCTCACTAAAACATAATCCAACAGGAAACGTCAGTGAAGTCATCGTGGCCTATGTGTTGCATATTTTAATGGTCATGTACATCTAGGAGAAGCTTTCCCTGCGTTGTATAACGGTTAGGAAACCAATGTTACAAAACTGTGAAAGCAGATTGTATTTCTAATGTATTTGTATGTTGAACTCCTTGAGAGAGCAGAGAGGCTTGAAATGGCCTGAGCAGGAATCAAAATAAACATGAGAGGGAGAAAAAACCTGGGGGAGCTGGAGAAGCTTTGAGAAGCACTGCTGCCAGTGCTCTTTCTGCTGCCCTCAGCCCGATTAGAAATGATGCATTTTGGTTTCCATTTTGCTTCATGGTTTCCATGCCATACTCAGTATTTCTTCACACCTAAGAATGTTTTAGATTTTCACTAAAACTGGTATTTTAGTAGCAGTATATTTAACTTGTTTCATATTAAACTGCTATCAGATTGCATTTAAGGCATTTTAGCGTTACTTAGTGTTACCACTAAATAATGTTAGTCACTGTAATTGCCTAAAGATTCTATATTAATTTTAAATGGGGAAAAGAAAGACTAATCAAGTTATATGATTAGAGTAATCACATCTAATTGTTAAAAAAGCTTGCGAATTGCTTCTATGCAATTATTGTGTGTTCTTTGATATCTTGTGTTTAACAACAATTACCCAAATATAAAAGCAGAAGCTTAAGAGAAGTTAAATGTTCCCCATCAAGAACTGATGACCTGAGATTGTCCAAAAACTTGAAAAGATTAAAATTCTATCTGAAAGCTCAGACTAAGTGTATTATAACGCAGATATTGCAATCACATTTTGATCTTATCTATGACATCAGAAAAAAAATAAAAAAGGAATTAGAAAAATCTATAGAAGAGGTAGGAGAGTAATTCTTTCATTTGGACAACTTCAAGAGAGGTTTCCAAGCTGAGCTCAGGTAATGCACTGTGTCTGACGCCTGAGGCCCTTTTTTGTGGCCACCTCCCAATGTCCAGAGTGAGATCCTTCAGTCTCCCTGAAAACCTACAGCAGGGAGGAGTGCTGAGACATTGGAAGCATCTCTAAGATGGTACAAAAAGTGATTTCCCTATACCAGTCATATCAATGCCACAAACTGGGAAGGAAATGCCTGTGACTGAGACATTCATAAAGAAATCTGTAATGATTCTGGGCTGTATTTGCAGCAAAACTAGTGGCAGCACTGCAGTCTAGGTGACAGAAGAGTAAGTTATTTTTTTATGCTGTAAGGGAGCTCAATAAATTAATTTTTGAGCTCCAAATGAATTTTATGGGAGATAAAAGTATTTCTAGCTGAAGTACGCTCTTCATTCTGTTTATTTAGACTGTTTTCACTGAAGTACTATGGAACATTGAATTACACTGCAGCTTAATGTAAATACTGGTCTGATGTCTCATTTTATTCAAGAGTATCATACTGAAAATGATTATGTCAATATGAAGAGACCTAGAAAAAACTCAAAATAATTGTAAAAGTATCTTCCATTTCAACCTCCTGTTGAGTAAGGGTAAATGGGGATACTATGATGGAAATACTGAGACATACTCAGTATACCTGAGACACAACAGACAAAAAGCTAAGTGATGACTTGTTTTTTAATTATGGGAACTAACAGAGATGCAGCAAGTACTGCTTTGTATCCCATTTACCTTTGGCACAGCCTTGTCAGAATAAGCCCAGCCAGCACCCAGTGCCTTCCATCTGTTTCTGCAAGGAGAATGTGATTTCTAGCTATTCTTTTTTTATTCTCTCTGCAAAGTTTTACTCAGCACTATAATAGTTAAGGAACTTCAAATCACATAGATTTCATGTACCTCTTTTATGCTTTCTAACCTTGATAACAATGACATGTCCTTGCAAAAATAATACGTAGGAAATTAATCCTATCAATGACCTTTAAGTACAATGTCTGTAACATTTGTGGTACCGTGGTCCACAGTTCTGTGATCATCAGTGAAGAATCAATAAAAGTCTGACAAATAATTGCATCAGTAAAACAAAACCTGGCTCCAGAAGGAGGGAAATGGAACAATGCTGACTGGAGCTGCTTCTATAAACTGTGACAACTTTTGGCCCTGCTCCACCACCTAAATCCACCTGCCTATCCACTGAGTTTAACCCCAGCATGACAAGACATGAAGCCCAGCTCACACAATCAAAAAGACCAGCTAGGGTAACTTTAGTTGATCTGGGAAACTCTAACAAAGAGAAAAACCAGCCTTTAGCATCTCACAGCATGGGAAGCACATCTCAGAAACTATCTGCAGATACCCAGACTGTCATTAAAAGGGCTCCTTCAACCTGTCAAGCTTTAAAAAACAAGAGATAGGAACAAACTTCCAACAGATGTAGCTGTCATTTAAGATTAAAGCAAAAAGCTGGCAGTACAGAACCTTACGATGTGTGCAATCACACACTTGCTTCTACCAAAGGAAATGTTGCAGTACTTCTTAAAATATTTCAGTTAAAAATAAAAGAACAAAGTGTACCAACAATAAATAAATCAAAACACTGAGTAGAAGAATTCTACTGTATGTCCACGCACATATCTTGTAAGCACCTCAAAGCCCTGTCCTGAAGGTCTGATAATCCCTCAGATAAATCATTTACTTTATGTTTTAGAAGGCAAGTTGAAACAAGAAGGCATAAATTCTCATGTTGACAAAAGGAAAACATAGTTACTGTAAAGCTGAGAGGAGAATGGAAGAAGTGGGTTAGCAAAAACCACAACATTGAGCAGTGCTGGGCTAGGGTGGAGGAGAGCTTAGCCCAGGACCAAATGCTTAGAAAAGAAGAAAAGTGAGGTGTTCTAAGCAAATAGCCCCCTTTCAAAACAAGTAGCCACCCTGCCTAACGCCTGTTTGTAATGGTTTGAAAAACAAGTCTCTTGCTAACCTAGAAATAAGTAATCCCATTTTAATCTGCACTGTGTCCAAACACCATACATGTCCTCTTAACCAATCTCATATCCAAAATCCACTAATCCAAGTAGAATCAAGCAGTTGAGAGAGAGAAAAAAATCTTCCTGGAAATGTGTCTCAACTCTTGCATATTACTCTTCACTAATACAGACAAAAACCTGTAGATTTCTGGTTACATTAAAATTTTGTCAATAATCTCTTTCCTTTTCCACCTATATGATTTCAAAACACTCTTTTGTGATGCTTTACCTAATGCCTTAACACTCACATGCAAAGGAATGTAATGCTGAAATTACTGCTTCTTCCACACACGTTACATTTCTTCCCAAGTGAGCAAAACCCTAATTTTTAAGAGCCTACCCAATTATTTTCATTTTAAAAATCATCTTGGCTAATCACTGACAAGCTGCATAGCACAAGAAATCAGCTGAGTGCATATTTTATAAAAGTACTGTATAATCAAACCATTTAACCAAGCATTTTATATGTCTCAGGACAAAACAAACCTTTGTCAATAAAATTACAAGGCATATCACTATCTACAACAGATGCTTTATTGAATTCTTTAAATGTATTACTCTATTACCATCAGTTCATGTCACTGTTACACTTCAGGTGAAACCTTCTTCAATGAACACTAGATAAAGGATGGACCTATTGCAGCAATAGATTTACTGCTATGGATTTAAGAGGTCCCCACTGTATTCACATTACTTTATTACCATTTAGCACATTCTAATTAAAAATAAAAAGACTTCTTCCCTTTGCCTTCTTCCCCTGTGCATTTCGAAGTGATTTAATTCTAGAGAGAAAGAGCAAATGGCAGATCAAAAGAAAATGTTAGACTATAAATTACCTGCTTCTCTGGACATATGGACTATTCATTAAGTACGAGGTTGAATGCTAGTTTCATTCCTTGCCTGTCAGATATGCTAATTCACCCAAGTCATTTGACACATCCTGTAAAATATTCCCATGCTGTGATTTAGGGAATTACTTCTTAAATGGAAGATCCAGTTCCCAGAGACTCTCTGGTCACATCAGTGGAGAATAGTAGTTATTGCTAGGATGTGATCCCCCTGCTTTTAACTTCTAGGAAGGAAAAAACTGGTCTTGTACAGTCCTTTCCTACCCACTATAGTGTAGAAATGGCTGTGCCAACCTGGCTTTTCAGCATGGTCCTGCAGATCTCCCAGCACCAGCATGGGCTGTACCAAGTACAAAGCAGAACTGGGTCAGTAAACAACCTTCCCTTTAGTACATCTAAGGGGAAAGGATCATTACCATTAAAAATCTAAAGTTATTAATTTTCTTAGCATTAGTTCCCATCTCCAGAAGCAATCTCAGTGGGGAAGATAGCAAAAATATTGTTAGAAATTGTAATAAGAGTTCAAGAAGCTGGTATTTAGAATCATAGAATTATCAAAGTTGGAAAAATAGCTAAGATTAATTAGTCCAACTGTCAACCTATCAACCTGTCCTTTTTCTGGGAAAGACTCAAATCTGTCCCCATGGAGGGGGAACCAGTTGGGCTCCATCATCTCTGATGATATACTGCGAAGTATAAAGACAGCCTGTGTCCAGCAGCACTTGTGTTTTGTACTGGTAAAACAGAGGAATTACATTCAAATGGAAAGGGAACTGCGGAAAGAAGCTGCTCTTCTGCCATCTTCTAAATGGGTTAATGATAGTGGGCAGCTGATGCCTCTTCTGTATATTGGAAACAGCTGGCCATTAAAACCAGGTGAAGAATTTTGTTTGATATACACAGCCACAAAATGCCTACTTGGTCTGAAATAACATCTTATTTAATTATTTAATTTAAAAAAAAACCCTTAATTTGTCATATTTATGTAAAAATCTACAGTATGGTAGAATTGTCATTATTCACTTCCAAAAGCCTTGAATACTTATTGCTGGATTTTTTTTTTAATGTTGATGATTTTTAATATTCATAAAAATAAGAAGCCAATTTGCAATGGATATATGCTAGGAAAATCCTGCCAAAATCAGCTTAGCCTTCTCAGTAGAGCTGAGTGAATGTAATTTAGCATTCTCCAGCAATCCTTAGCACTTCCCAGGCTTCTTTTCATCAGAGACTTGCCAAAGAATTTTAAACTGCTTGCATTTTTTTCTGACTTAGACAAGCGTCCTGTAGGAAATTAGATTAATACTAGTTCACAATGGAAAACCTTTGCCACCCTATTTCATTATTACTACTCAGATCATCATTCACATCATGAATAAAGATGTGGGGTATTGCTCCTGGAAATGTATTATGCTGCTAAAAGGCTGTAGTGTTTAAAGCTACCTTAGCCTCGTTGGGAGATAAAAGGTGGTGTTGAAAGAGCTTTATCTATCTCCAGATTGTGTGAATGAAGTGAACTTCCAAAAAGCAAATGTTCTCTCTTGAAGATTCAGGAGCTGGTGCTGGTTCTCTAACTAGGAATATGGATTGTGTCCAGCAGACTCCCTTGGTTTGATGGCATGGTGCTCACTTAGCAATCTTGCTCCACTCCCTCTCTTCAGCTATGCCAGCACTGAAGGGCATAGGACATTGAAAAAGAAGGGATAAGGAATGTTGTCTTGACCTAGGAATTCTTTTCTTTATGGTCTTTAATAGCATACTGACACAGAGGTTCATTTTTTTCCTGGCTACTAGATAGGTACACATCAAGGAAAATGAAGTTTTGTCACAGGTTTTGTTGGATAGGTTACCAAGAAAAGGAGCATAAAGTTAAAATTTATTTATTGTGGAAGGGAAGGTTTGTACACGATAAGTTTGCCAAAAGAAAATTCAGTTCTGTGGCGGAAGAAATTTTCTGCACGTGTAAAACCACTTCAGTCTCTGGGGTATAATGAAGAATAGGTTATCCAATGTTAACATGCAGATGCATGTCAGAGAGTGGGTTTTAAATACTAAGGAGGAACTTCATTATAGACATTTTTGTTTCCACTGTCATTCTGTGCAAAGTACTATTGATTAATCATGTTGTGGTACGAGTCACCAGACAATTCTGTTTAAAGTTGGTTTATTTATTTGTTTATTTTTTTCTGAGGGAAGGAAAAGCAGAGATTTTGTCTAGAAAATACTGTGTCATTCTTTGTTCTCCTAAAGAGCAGTCCTTTGAGAGAAATTGTCAGATAGTTGAGAGCATGTTCTTTCATTTTATTCTCCATCTTTCAAGGCAGTTCCCAAGACAGAATAGCTTGCTGGGAACTGAACCACGGTACATGGGTTAAAGTTTATAGAAGGATCATAGATTGCCTGCTTATGACTTTATTATGAGATTGATGTGCATATGTACAAAGTAAGTTAAATTCTGACCACAGCAAGACTCTGCTTCATTGATCTTTATTCCCTGAGAGGCACTCGTGGAGTCTCTGAGGGCAATTCCATCCCTCAGATATACGTAGTATACCAGAGTGACAGTGGAAGTCTAGCCAATTAGTGAGAGCATAATTTTGAACAAAAAATATCCTCTTCCAAAGATTCTGGTTACTGACGCTGATTGTGATTGCCCTTGCTTTTTCAAGAAGGAAATTGTACAGTGATTTTACATAGATTTATTTGTACATAATTGATATTGCGCCTCATTGGTGGTGGGTATTGAAGATTTACAGTGGTTGTAAAGATGAGGGGAGGAGTTGGTAGTTCACACTTCAGTAGACAGAGGTGCTAATCTTAAAATTCAAGCTATATTCCCATAAATATGAAATATGAGGAGGAAGAAGTGATTTGAATTTATGAATAGGGAATAACGTTCTCCTGCTCTAAAACTCTCTTACCATTTGCTATAGCTAGTGGTGGAATGGTTTGTGAATTTTCTTTGAAACTAAAATACAGTTTTAACCAAATCTGAACTTTTTTAACATCAGCCGGATGGCAAGCAATAAAATGTAATTGTCAATTATCAAAATATACCCATAAAGTCATCACGCATCAGTGAAACTGCAGATGGTTTGAAAGGTATTTAATGCTTCTAAATTTATCCCAATTAAAATAATATACCAATGTAAAATAAATAAATAAATAAATAAATAAATCAGTCCTTTAAGGATTCTGAGGGGGGAAGAAATGAAACCACTGATCTAGCAGTCTGTGCTCTGTATAAATAAAGCACTAGAGATTCTGAGACAAGAGACCTTAATTGAAGTCCATTAAAATCAATAGAGGAATAAAAACCAGACAGAAATAGAACAGGAAAGATAACATACCAAGGGAGTTTCAAAGTACTGAGCATACCAAGGGAGTTTCAAAATATCGAGTGCCCACCTGTGATTTCCACTGAATTAGCAGGAGTTATTGATGATCAAGATCTTTCTCAGAAATCTGTCTGCTTCTGGGTTTTGGCATGAAATCCTCCTCTAAGGACATTATTTCCATGACATCACTTAGCCTATGATTTCACCCCTGGTCCTCCATTTTTCTTCTGTACAAGGTATAGAATATAAGTATGTTACAATGCTGAATAGCACTCTTGTTCTGCAGTGCAAAATTCTTCTATCTGCTGCATTTGTTTCATCTGAAAGGGTAGGGAAAAGTATTTATGTCTGTCCTTGTTGCTTGTAGCTAAGTACCTTGAGAGCATCCAATATCTCTAAAAATATAGCTGTTGTTCAAAAAATACTTGTTTCTACCCCTGTCCTCCCATTGCCTGTGGCTATATTGTTCCTGAGGAGCCTTGCTGAAGAACAGGGACATGTTACTGCAGTGCTTGCCATCGTGTTCTGAATCCATGAACTGGGCTTCTGTATCAACACGTTTTACTTTGTTTGTGTTCACTCTCTGCTTTTTAAGCTTCCAGTGTAAAGATTTTCTTCCCACCTATGAAAAATTCTTTTTTTTTTTTTTTCCATCCAGGGAAATCCATTTTTAAATAATGTTATTCTAAGAGCTGAAGCTTTAAGAAAAAAAAAAAATTAGCAGTGTGAGATCTATAACATATAATTAAGTGAGATTTTATCGGTATACCTCAGAGGAAATCTTCCCTTATTTTCCTCTGCTCTCTATTAAAATAATACAAGGTAGAAGTCTACAGCATCCCCGTGTATTCATCACCTGAATTTACAGTGTTCTGGTACCCAGCTGACCCATTAGTGATTATCACTACAGCCATATAGTGCTTATTTCAGGAAGAGAATCATATTTGATTATGAACAATAGAATACATATAATTTTAATATGCTATACTGGCCAGATAATCCAGTCCTTCCTCTCACAGTATAAGTAGCCTCATTTATTTCAGTAGGGCAAAAATTAAGATAAAATAAAATGGAAAAGGGGTCAATTTAGTAGTTGGGAGGCTGCATAGCCTGCACCATGCTTTTCTGCTTCATTCAAGGCAAACTGCTGTGCTAATTTTAATTCTGCTTGGTCAATGCAAAATGTGGGCCAAATGCTGCACTCCTTCCTCATACCAGCAGTCCCACTGAGTCCTGGGGTTTATAGCAGTTTCTGTACTCCATCAGCCGGATGCCATGAAATGAAATAGGATAGTCCATTAATTTATTTTATTGCAGGACTGGCTAACTGATAAGCGTGCCAATTGATGCATAGAATAGAGGAGCTGGGGTGTTAGAAATGCACCTGACACTGAATCTTAGCAAAACAACTCCATTAAAAAATGAGCATTAATCAATAAATAGCAAAATGTATTTTTTTAGAGGAATATATTCTAATAAGAAATCAGCTACTAAAACGGCTGTCATAAGTATCATAGAAAAGACTGGAAGTTTTCCCATTTTGGGTAGGATTTTTGGCTAATAAACAAAAGAATCATGATGATTTGGCAGCCACACTTAAAAGAAATTTTAGGTACATCCAGCAAAGTTATGATGTGCTACTGTGACTATGAGTGCATTCCTGGCTCAGAATCTTCTTTCCTTTCATTTGATAGACTAATTAATTCCCATTTATGTTTAAGTAAACGATTATTTGCAGCACTCACTGGCTGAGTTCTTATTGGATAAACATAAACAGAATTTATGGATAACTCTAAACTCAAGTCCTTGGACTGCTGAGAGGACTGTCCTGAGATTTCAGCCTTCAATTCCCAACTTCTTAAAAAGACCACAGTAAGTAATGATGCTCAGTATATCAGCCCGATACTGCTTCTGCCCATTAGTGCTGGTTAGATGGTGTCCATAACTCTTGCAGTGCTGAAACCCACAGTAAAAACAAATACCATCATGAGGCTTTTCTCCCTCAATAAAAACGTTTCCTTAAGTGAAGACGTATAAGCCTATATCAAAAGAACTGGTCCAACTAAATAGGCATTTGCTGAACTCACTTTGGGGAGCAAAAAGGAGTAGAGAGGAGCAGACAGGAATGGGTTATGGTGGCCTGAGCTGCTCGTCTGGCTTTCTTTCCCTTGCTAGCTGACAGAGCATGAGCCCAATGGTGGGCAATGTTTGATATGCTGGTTTGGAAACTTGTACTTGTATATTACCCCAATTAACTAACCTGACATTTCCAAAATATCAATAGGAGTGACGTTTAGTTTAGTACTCAAAATCTAAGCATTTACAAGTAATCTTTAGGCAAGGGCATAAAATTAATACTGATGGAATAAAAATCATCATTACTCATCAATTGTATATACTTAATCATGCACAGTCCTTCTTTGGCCAGATTTAGACAAAATGAATGTGGTCCGGAATGATGGGCCCTTTGCTGGTGTAAAAGAATTGTTGAAGGAAAAAGAAAAAAGACAAATAGGTGTTAAAAAAAAAAAAAGAAACAAAATCACATTTTCACTCAGAAAAAGAATTAAAAAAATAAAATGGAAAACAGGTTCTGAAAGAACAAGCGTTCTTAACGGATATACAGACATTTTTAGAGAAAAATCCAGACTACAGGGACATTAAAATAAAAATGAAGCAATTTAATGAAGAGAACAAAGCATTTTCAAGAGCACTGAAGTACATGTTTTACATAATGAAGAATTCAAAGAAAAGGAGGAAAAGAATGAATTTTAAATACTGTTTTCAGTAGTAACTATTTTAAAGTCTCTAATCAGAAAAAGGAAGGCTTTATAAAGAGCAGAGCAATTACGACTATCAAATGCTATATGTGAATTCCATTCTCTATCTCTATTTCTTTCTTTCTCTTTCTTTGTTTCTTCATCTTTCTTTTTAGTACTTCCTTTCTTTTTCTATACTTCTTTCATGTTCTCTCTCCCTGTGTTTCTTCTGACATGCATGTGCTATCCCTTCTTCACAACTTTTTCAGAGCTTGTTCTTTTTGTCTTTTGACTTTATACAAAACTTCAAAAAATAATTAAAAGGAATGTTGGCATACTGAAAACATGTTTAAAGCAGTCCTTCTGTTGATTTCTTAGTCTGTAATACAGACACTTTCTAAAACTGTATTTGAGGTTCGATCGTGAATAATTACATTTAGCATCTGATTAGGTAGCATGACCCCAGTGAAAAAATGCATCTCATTACCTGCTAAACTACATTTGGTAGACACAAATATGTCTTGCAGAAGGCTTGCATGCTAAAGTGCCTTGACCTCAAGCTATGGGCAACAAGACAAAATAGGAAAATAAGTAGTTGAAAATTTGTTATTTTTAGCTGGGCTATGTTTGCTGGTACTACAGACTCTGAAATGAAGCCAACACTTGTACCATCCTTTACAGCCATGGCATTAAATGGAAGATGTCTAATAACGCAAATAAGACCATAGTCAACATCTTGCCAGCTGTGACCACAACCAATCATTTCAATATCACACACAGATTGTGTGGCCCCACAGAAAAAACTCTGGGTAACTTCAAATCTTTTTTTTTTTAAGGTAAGGTATATGCATGTGCCTATTTACATGCTTTTTGGCATAACACATCTTTGGAGACATTTTTGAATGTCACAATACTCATAAGATTTTCCATACTCAGAACTTTGCAGCATCCCTGTATGAAAGATTTTTTTTCTCATTTCAAGCCCCTGGGGGCTACTGGGGCAAATGAACTTCTTGATTCATTAGCTCATAACACCATCACTGTTTTCATTACCATTATAAATATCTGTGAAGCAATATGAAGCCTCCAAAATGATTAATGCCCATTGGCAT
>JAOWBP010003503.1:28721925-28770010 GCA_028571105.1 Tragopan temminckii
CACACAAAAAGAGTTCATATAGATAAATAAATATATATATATATATATATATATATATATATATATATATAAACACTCACAGACAGGAGATTATGAAAGACAGAAAAGTATCAGGCTGTTCTGCTGAACTATGAAATAGATTTTCCTCTTCTAAAACAGTTACTGCACACAATGCATCAGAAGGAGAGAGAGGGCTGGGGAGGAGATGAGTGATCCATATTAAACATTTATGCTCTTTAAATTACCTTTAATTTACAAAGTCCAGTTGGATGGGATTCGCAGGCCTGGCAGACTGCATCGTACAGGGTCAGCACTCTGGAATTACTGTACTGGAAGCCATCATCAGTGATCTAAATGATACAAAAATCATCCTTATAAGTAATAATGTTCCATATGGAGACTGTCTGCTCATTTTGGAGCATATACTGTTGCACCCTTGAACTGGATGCCTGCCAGTAAGACAAATTAAAGCACTTGTGAGTCGCTCTACTGCAAGCTAACAAATTGCTTAATGTTCCAAAGTGGAAACTATTCATTAATAACTAAAAGATCTTTTGGCTCAGCTGGCATTCAACTTTTTTGGTTGCCATTAGGTGCTTCTTTTGTTAGTTTGTTTTGTTTTTGTTTTTTATTTGTTCAGTATGCTTGTGGAGACTGCACAGAGACTTGAGTACTATAAGGATGGATTTCAGGAAGGTGTGAAATGAAAGTAAGATATTTGGCTGAACTTTTGGATCGCTTTCTTACTATACAGTAAATCAGTTAGTAATAATCCTAAGAAGGAAAAAAAAAAAAAGGATGCTTTATATTAACCTCTAAAAAGTGCTAGGATGGATAATATCAGACAGCAATGGTCCTATTTGCATAGGAAGGTATATTAGAAGGGCACCCCTGTACACGTAGGCTCTTTAGAAAGCCTTAATTTAGGATGGCAGTTTTAATATATGACTACTTACAGAATAAAAAGGGTTATGTGAATTTACATTTAAATTTAATTTTTTTTCCTAATAAAAATGAAAAGATACCAGATTAGTGTGGAAATCCCAAATGTAAAAACACTTTTTGAGGAAGTAAAGTACCAGTACTTGATCTAGGGGTTGGCAACCCTGCCTACAGCAGGCGGCTTGAAACTTGGTGATCCTTGAGGTCCCTTCCAACCCAAACCATTCGATGATTCTAAAGAGCTTATCCTTCTCACTGTGAGAAGAACAAACAAAAGAGGCAGCACTCCAGGGCTGTCTCTTCTCTGAACTGCAGTGCTTACTGGCAGCAGAACTTCCATTAAGAATATATTATTCTTAATGCATTTTACATTCCATTTCTCTCTTTAACCAGAGCGTCCAGTGTTGTTTCAGTGTTAGTGCACTAATAATGGGTGAAATGAGTAGACAGGGAAAAATATAAAAAGCTATAAAATAGACTTAATTTTTATGTCTGAAGTGAGCATTGTGAATGGAAGCTAACTGTTTCCATTTCTTTTTAAATCTGTATTTTTTCCACAGATTATTATAAACTTCCATTTTGATGCCTTTTTAGAATTGGGTCCTTTTATAGTTGTTTCAATTGCTTTTCCATTAGTCGCCTTAGTGATGTGAAACAAAGTCCAAAAGCAGTGATGAGAACTGAGCTGGGGCAAACCTCTATTCAGATTGGGTTGACGCTTAAGCACCAAAAGCTTGCTGAGAGCTGTGTCTTGTCTGTTTGAATGCACGTGTCCCCTGGAAAGGGAGAGCTGCTGCTTCTGGACCAGCAATCAGGACAGGGAGGAGGTCTTTCCTTCTAGCCACAGTGCATTTCATGCACTGTGAAGCTATCTTGGCTGCTTGTGTCACTCATCACTGAGATACAATTTGATTCATATGAATGTTTTATAAATGAGAAATAAAAGCTGTGAGAACTTGTTGAATTCAAATTCAGCTTCTGCCTCACTGACTTGTAAGCAAATATATTTTTCCTGCTCTTGACAAATACAGGCAATGATAACAAATTGAAGATAACCACAGAACTGCTTCCTAAATTAGGTAAGTGCTTGCCAGGCTCTCCCACCCCTTCACCCAGGTGTCTGCATGGACAGCCTGTGTCAACTGCTGCCCAAGTGAGAGTTGTGTTTTGATATTCAAACCAGTTATCCCATGAGCTCTGGTGTAGCCCGTGTACTCTTAATCGACATGCAGCACCATGCCATGGGAAGAACAAGTAAAATATGAAGCATGAATACATAAAAGAGCACTGAGAAGAGCTTGGGAAGCTCTTGTTCCCCCAACAATGGTAGTGAAAAAGCTTATTGTGAAACTTTGCTGATTCCCTTGAAATTTGCTTTGAGTCTGGGGAGAGATTATGAAAATATTGAATGTTGGTTTTTTTTAATAGAAATATTTATTTTGATTTTAGGAAAATACATTGCCTGCATTTGAGAAAGTATCTATTAATATAAACATGAAGTTCAACATTGAAGTAAGTCATACCAGGAATTTTCTGGAGTGCAAAATTTTGTATGGTTGTGGAAACCCTTTTTTATCTTGAAATCATTTTGTTCTCTGTGCAGTCACATAGAGCTCGCTGCTTTTGAAACCAAGCTCGGAGTTCTGCCTTCACAATTCATTCAGCAAAAAAAATCCATGGGAAGACTGGGGTTAGCATGCCAGAGTGGGACCAAGGGGATTTAATTGTGCACACATTGCCCAGCCATGGAGCTGGTTCTGCTGCGTTCTGAGGTGAGGGGAAAGGCAGCAGGCTCCCAAGCACAGAGATCTCTTTGAACTCAAGTGCAAGGAAAAGGGCCTTCTACATGTGTTTTGGAAGGAAAAAAGTAAGAAAAATGACAGAGACCTTCTCATGGCTGGAAGGCAGCTCCTGAAAGCAAACTGAGTCGTAATGCAATCTGGCTGCATGCCACCTATCCTGGTTGCACTGGAGAAAGGGCTGATGGACGAGCTATGCTCTCACAGAAATTTTGCACCCAAATTTTTTATTTTTACATGTGGCAGTGTTCAAAACACATCTGCAGTCTTTCTTCCACTGCAAAATATTTTTCTCAGTGATGGAGCATTTAAATGAATTCAGTCTTAGCAAACGAACTTATCTGCTGAAATTACCAGCCAGGCTGAGCACTAGACCAAAGGGAGCAGGCACAAGGTCAGCCAGACACCAATTTCCTAGAAATATTTAGAATTTAAGTATCACAAAAGAGGCTAAAACTACAGCAGAGCTGACCCAGCTTGTACAGGCACTGCACACATAGCCATCCAAGACCACATGGTGCCATGCCTCCTCAATGTGCAGTGCAAATGTCTGCCTTGAAACCAGGGTCAGAACCACTTTGCACTCGCTTCCTAATCATGAGTTTGAGCTGGAATTTCCAGAAATGAAATACTAATGATTAACAATTGATTAGTCCAGCTACATCAATCTCAGGTGATTACCTGGAGAAGTGATTGCAATTTGCGCTTTTGGATTGCCTACAAAGACACCTGTTTTTAGCTCCCATTGCTTTGGTTGTGTTTTTTTCCCCCATCTCCATGACATTAATTTGAGGCATCTCCTATTCTGAAGGGATGCACATGCACTTTGCATTTTAATTTACCATGACAACTGATTTTCTTCTTCTAAATAATGTCTAAGAAACATAAGAAGAAATTCCTACTTTCACTTGCCATCTTGCGAACGGCTCATCACCAGCTACAAAGTGCACAGCCTCCATCTCTGTAATGTTCAGGAGAGGAATCTGGCAGTCAACAGCCTTAGAGCTGAGAAAATCTGCTTGTGTGGTTTCTTGCTCTCTTGATATCCATTCGCCGTTGAGATGCTACAGTTAAACAGAAGGAGAGTGCAGAAACTGAGGGCTCATACAAAGAAGTTCCAGTTGTCAACATATGCTTATATTTCTAATTAATAAGAGAAGGCGTTTACAGATGGTTTATTAAAAGAGGCGATGTTGTTACTATAACCACAGCAAAGAGCCATCCATGCTGCTCTGTGCATGCAAGCGATCTGTTGCTTTAGAAAGGCATTTTGGATGAACAGTTAGGATGAGCCAGGGGAAGGTGATGGAGCAACATTGTGGCTGCTCCTAGAGCTCTGCAGCTTGAGTACCTTCTGACACCTTCAGGTAATGTTTGCTGCTGAGCTAGACCAACTGCATCAAATGTCACTACTTGCTCAGGGCACGTGATATTGTAAGTGAGCAAGTTATGCTAATCTCAGCTGTGCCTTGTTAAGAATGAAAGGGAATCAGGCTGAACATCTTTTTATGAGGTAGATTTATGAGATGAATCCACATCTCCTGTCTGTGCATGCAGATGTACCAAATAATTCAGTCCTAGCATTGCCCTTGTGTAGTCATTCATAATAAAATTATAGTGTTAGCAGAAGATATGGGTTTAATAGTCACTAGAACTTGTGACTTGGTATTGAACTATTGGAGCCTATAACTGTGCGGAGGAAGCCTTGTGTTTAACTGCAACACTTCAAGCAAGTTTAAGAAAACAACCAAGCGTACGCATTGCAAATGTACAAAATGAGAAATAATGTTTGTGATTTCGGGACTACGCTGGACTACAGTGTAGCTGTACCAAACAAGGGCTAAGCAAAACCCCGCAGAACAAAATTGGCAAGATGTAGGTTTGCATTTCCAAGGAATCAGGAAAGGGCTGAGTTTCTTCAGTTCCCCCCAGTCATAGCAAACACGTTGGCAATGGGATCTGCACCCACTGCGGCAGTGGGAAGGCACTCTGTACTGCTCAGGGTTGAAGAGTGTAATACAAACATGCCACAGCATGACTGTATCATCAATACTTGATGAGCCCATGGGAAGTTGCTTACAATTAATCTGGTGACTTCGCAGTGCAGATGGGGAGAATCCTTGAAGCCAACGCCGAACACTCGGACACGACTGCAGTCAGAGGTGCGAATGTCACATAGGCCCCTGTTCTCCAAGCTTGTGATTTCCAGAGTTTGCTCTGAAATGACAGAATGTTTTAGACAGTAATACATGCTGTTCCCCTCTGGTTCATCAAAGCTTTTGTGGTTGTTGTTATGGTGTTGCTTTGCCTGACCCTGTTAAGGCGTTGACTGGGAGGATGGCATTTATGGCGTAGTGTGCAGAAGCATCAAGGTGGGAAGTGTAGATATCTGAAGGTGATTGAGCCACCAGACTCCTCATAAGATGAAACAGCTGTGTAAAAGGCATTCTTTTTCATTTAAAAAGCTGTGGATGTAATAAAAATAATGGTCCTCAAAGGAATGCTTGCTTTGAGGGTTAAGTCTTTAATGGGTGAAACTCAGATCTGCGTAGTGTCAGCACAAGTGTCATGTACCGCATAAGTTTCCCTTAAATTCTATTTTGAGGCCTTAAATAGGGTTCAGGTGAGGTACAAGTGCTGTCCCCCTTATGAGGTTGATTTTCGTCCATTACTGTTCTTAAAATGTTTTATGATTCTCAGAGAAAGTTTCATTTGTATGCAGTTATGCTTCAGGTGTTCATCATTTAAAATTGCTCTTTGCCTTCATACTGGAGTTATTTTACAGAGTCAAAATGAAAGGTCATTGTGCAGCAAAATTCACATCTTTACCTCAGCCTCAAAGTTTAATTGGGCAGATGTTCAGCATAGGCTCTGGGATAGCACAGCACTAGGGAAGTCTCTGACATCCTGTCGATATCAGGACCATGGCCTCATGTATTCCTTGATAACATTTGTAGTTCTCATGGTCAGGAGAAGCCATTATGATGACAAACAATATAAAACAGAAGACTTGCTTCTTGTTTCCCAAATAATATTTAACAGCAGGAGTATGTCTGGGAGCCCTGGGAGGCACGGCACACTCCTGCATGGTGTACCATGAACTATTTGCCTCCTGCATGGCAGGGAGAGGCTGCAAAGCTTTTCTGGTTCCCTGCTCCATCACTGTTGCTCTGGCAAAACAATATTGTCCATCAGTTTTCTCTGCGCTGTAGCTTATCTAAAACATAAGCTTAATATTTTAATGGTACGTTGGCTCAGTTCTGATTCAAGGGGCAAAATGCCCTTAGCTGAGCTGATAACCTTCCCCATACCTTGCTATTCCTTTAGGGTTCTGCCATTTATGCTGTAAGTAGGATGAATGCTGTTTAAACGTTGCCAGATTGTAGCCCATAACAACATAGCTGCATGACTCTCATTTTTTTCAGAGAAAGGAAGGGAAGCAATATAAATGTGAGAATTAGTGAGAAGATTTTTTTCTGTACTTCTAAAATGCTTCTAGGTTTTTTTTTGTTTGTTTGTTAGGGTTTTTTTTTTTTTTTGTCAGAGATTTTATTGCAGCAGTATTAGTAGCACTGTTGGACACTTTGCAATATTTACAAGAAGAGAAACGGTTTACAGCTCACCAGCATTCATGTTAGTTGTGAATTCCTGCAATGTACAAAAATATTAGTCAGATGGATAGAATGGTTTTGATAAATTGCTTTCTTACATGGTTAGTGCATAAAAAAATAATTAAAAAAAAAAAAGCTTCATTACTTTTTTCATGAGATTTTAATGGTTCCCCCTACTAGTACTGAAGTAGCTCAGATTGCATTAACATTTTCATTATCATTGCAGTTTTTCAGGCTTCTGTGGGTGAAGTAAAACCCCATATCTTGGGAGCGAGTGAGGCACAGGAATGTGCTCCAGCAGCCCCTCCTTCTCCAGGGCCAGGTTTTCAGGCTGGTTTCTTGCTGACAAGCTCTGCGTGCTTTCAAGAGGGTTCCTTACATCTCTATGGGCATCCTGGCATTACCAAGACAAAATGACCCAGCCTCAGTGCTTTTTGAAACGACTTTGGAACGAGGTGCCCAGAGAGGTGGTGGAGTCACTGGAAGTGTTCAGGAAACGTGGAGGTGTGGCACTGAGGGACATGGTTAGTGGTCATGGTGGGAGTGGGTTGATATATGGACTAAATAATCTTAGTGGTCTTCTCCAACCTTCATGATTCTATGACTTACAATATCAATAGAGAACTTCATATTTCTTTCACTCAAACCGTTGCATATGCACTTGTGCGCAGCATCTTTAAGTTGGTCTAAATCTGGAGGAAATATGTTCCAATATATGTGGTGGGTACCTTCTTCCAAGAAGCGTGGGCTGCTGTGGGCTAATCAGGATGAAAAGGAGATTTCTTTGCTGGTGGAAGGGGTGAGATGTTGACATAAGAACAATGCACTGTGTGTTTCTGCAGTTTGATGAATGTGGGGAGGAAGGAAGGGACTGATCTTTTGTCTGAGTGGGCTTTTTTCTGTTCCAGCGTGATGGTGGAGGAGGCTGCATTGAAACCATTTCTCTATTCTCTTATTTCTGGCCAGTTGAAGACGTAGTGCTGATGAGGTGTTGGAATCCTCTGGGTTTTTTGCAGGGAGTGCTGGGAGGAGATGGAGAAAGTCTGATGGAAATTTTATGACTCATTTTTAAACAAATGGATACCAGAGCTCAGGTTTTAGACCTCAGTATATGCAGCACGTCACTTTAAAAAATGTTAATTACTTTTAATGTAATGCTTTTTGAAAATGAGACATCACATTAAATGGGTGTAGGAATTTTAAGCATTTACTTTGAACATCATTTTCTATCTGTCTATCCCTCTGTCTTCCATATTTTGCACATGTGAACCAATTTCAACCAAATGTGGAAGAGGAAATCTCAATGATGTTAACTCTGGAGAAGTCTACTGGCAGTCAGTAGTTGGGTACCCACTCATATCCTTGATGAGGAAAACTCAAGTAAGGCTGCTACTCTTTGCTTCTGGTTTTAGAGGAGGGAAAATTAATGAGCCTATGTATGACAAATGCTCAAGGGCCACAGAGTTTCATATGTGATAAGGAAATTAAATTAGGGAGCCTGCAAACTCCCAGTAAAATTGCCACCAGTAGTTTAGCAGAAAATTGGTGGGGAGGAAGGCAGAAGTAGAGGGGAGAGCTGGGGAAGCTCACAGAGGTAAGGGCAAAAGTTTAGGCACTCACAGAAAAAGGAGGTTGTGGAGATATGACAACCAACATGTGATTTCTGTGTTGGGGCAAGCTAAAGAGGAAGGAGACAGTCCAACTCCTGAAGAGGGCCCCCAAGATCTTGGGTAATTAGATAGAAGCATGGGTTCAATTCCACTTGGTTAGTGATGTTTGCTTTGTGCAAAGCAACAAGCAGGGAGCCAGCCCCATCCCATTGCTTCACCCACAGAAGGAATGTACTGGAAAGAGCAGCAAGCTCAGAGTTGCTGGTGGTATATGCTCTTTATGCAGGCATTTACATGAGTCAGACTTGACAAGGAGCACAGGCTACATAATAGATGTAAAAAACCCTGCATAAATACACATTTGGTTTTATAGGTATTTGCTGTAGTGTATTATATAAATGTGCATAGATATTGAAGTAAAATGTAGACATTTGACACTAAATCAAGAATTTTGTAAAACTACACTTACTGAAATTTTAGTGATGGACAGGTATAGTTCATGTTTCATTTCTGCCTTTGATTAGAAATACATCCTAGCACAAATAAGCATCCTTCTGCAGTGTTTGAAAGCTACACATGTAACTTTGGGCTGGAGCTGCAGACCTGAAATCAAAATTGGCAAGAAGTTTGTTCAAATAATGAGAAGGGAATGGAGTGCCTCCTTTTCTTGCTCAGGGTGATAAATAAGCACCTAGGTCATGAAAAGCAAATCAAGCACCATATCATAAGCATCAGAGATGATCTTCAAGTGGAAAAGAAAATTGCCCATGTTAATAGTCCAATACAATATTTATAAAGCAGGTTTTTAGAAGCAGGTGGATGCACACAGGCCAAGCTCACTTTGCTGTATCCTGATGTGGCTGGTTGCAAGCCAGCCCTGTGCTGGAAGTTATCAAGCTGTCTGAGCAGGCTCCAGGGCTTACCGGCATGGCTGTGGGCACCCGGATGCACGACCCAAAAGGGTCTGGCAAAGGCTGCCTGGTGCTTGGTTATCTCACAGCTTGGGCAAAGCAAGTCTGAATCTGCCTCCTTTCGAATACATCCAAGACTGTTATCTATATTTACTGTGTAGGGTTATTACAGCAATCATATGCACAATTATTGTATGCATTAGTCTGGAATTCATGATGTATCTAACCCTAACCTCATTTGAAAGTCCTCCCTAAGAAAAAAAGGACTAGCTATTTTATTCTCTTTCTCAGGATTTTTGCACACCAGTTATTTCCCTGGCTTCCAAATGAGGAGCATGCTTGTCCCTGCTTGTAAAACCCAAAGAACTTGAGTTTATCCAAGTAGCAAGATATAGACCTATGTTCTTTAGATAACACAGAGTGGTCCTGGTTTTCTGCTTTGATGGTCTGTAGTATCCAGAGTGGATTGCAGCGTGTGTGTTTATTATGCATGAACCAAGCTTTGCAGTCAGGGTACATTTTGGGTCATACTGGATGGCCATGAAAGGTGGCCAAAACCTGAGATCTGAACAGGAGCCTGAGAATCTATTCTGAAAGTCATCCCCGGTAAATATCACATTTGACTGAATCCCATTTACCTGCCAATCTTTTAACTGATTGTTTCTCTTTAAATTTTCTGGTTCGTCATATCAGCAGTCAGTGCCAGGGACTGCAGTGAGAGCAAGAGCGAGCCCTGGCAGAGGGTGGCAAAGGCGTTCTGTGAGTACTTTAACTCCCTGCTTGTGAGAAATGGACTGCTTCAATTTCACACTGAAAGCATCCATGTGCTGCTACAATATGGTAGATTATTTTTGCTTTAGAAAGCTCACTGTGACATTTTATGTCTATTTGATCTCTTCTATTTTTAAAAGGCTCGCTAGCAATTTACTTCAGCAATAGAATGGGAAGAAAAGTGTTCTGTTAACTATAGAATATTGCCTCTTTTCTAAATGGCCCTGAAAGGTGGTAAAATATAAGATCTGGTTGCACATTCACAGTGCTCATTGTCATACCAAAGCAGATCTCATTGTCAGTCTCTTGAAGGCACTTACAGCAGCACCCCACAGAGCAGCACTCCATGCAGAGGCTGCTGTGATGGAGCTCCAAGGGATTTTGGCAGGAAGAGGCTCATGGGCATCATCATGGTCCTTATGGCCAAGCTAGTGTCCAATTGGTTGTTTTTAGTATTTTTTTCCTTCTTTATACTTGCTGAGTTAGAGTAAGATCCAGTTATTATGAACATTTTTATTCACAGTTGCTTGAACGTTATATATATATATGTATGACGTAAAGAAGGTGACAATCTCTTTTTCAGTCTGTTGTGATAGGAGAAGAAGAAATGCTTTCAAAATAAAGAGGCAAGATTTAGGTTGGACACAAGAAAAAAGGTTTTTACAGTAAGAGTAGTGAGGTACTGGCACCAGTTGTTCAGAGAGGTGGTGGATGCCCCAACCCTGCAGACACTCAAAGTCAGGCTGGATGGGATTCTGAACACCTGATCAAGCTGTAGATGCCCCTGTTCATTGCAGGGGGGGTTGGACAAGATGGCCTTCAGAGGACCCTTCCAGCTCAAACGATTCTACGATTCTATATAGTGATAGATTCTAGAATAGACTGTGGATAGATTTATAGAAAATAAAGCATGATATAAAGAAGTTCTAGGTTTACACTTAGTTTTTGCCTTTGCTCAATTTAAATTGGACCTTTAAACATTTAGTAAGTTTTAATTCTATCGCTCATAAGTTGCCTTGAGTTTGTTGCCTGTTGTGCTTGAGTGTGAGTATTTGAGGAAGGAGGTGGTTGTTTTTTCCGAGCTTTTTGTTTTGTTTTGGTTTTAACAAGATTTAAGACTGAAATTTCCTGCAGTGCCCGCAAACTGCATGGTTTAAAGAAGTTATACACATGCATCTGGATTGTCTGGCTTGGGTCAGCTTAAATCAGATCTGTAATTTTGTAAACTTTTCCAGCATTTAATTGTACGTACTTCAGAAAATGGCTTTGTTTAACTACATGTTTCTCTGAACCTCTCTTGCTGCTTTTGCATTAAAGCAAATAAACTAATCACCAGAAGAAACTAATCTCCTTGATCTGATTTGCAGGAAATGGTATGGATCACTAAGCATGCAACCTTCCATGTCCCTTATCATGAGGATTTGGTATCCTTTTAAAACTTAGTTTCTATTGACTTTGTAACTATCAGGCTAATAGCACACTTACAGCTCAGCCAGGTCTGTGCTTTGAGTGGAAAGAACTGGGAGTTAAACCTGTAGATTAAGACTGGTATTGATGTTTGTCTTTTCCGATGTGTATAGCGTGTCTGCTCTATCAAAAAATAAAGTAAAATTGCTATGAAAAGAAGAAAAAATCCTCAAAGCCTGTCAGTCCCTGAGAACCACTCAGAAAATTCTAGGCAGAAATATGTTTTCTGTGACAGAGAAAAGTCTGTCTCCATCCATACAAAAGATGGCATAAATTAGAGGATATCAACAGTAGGTTAGCCTAGGGTCACTTTTCTTTTTTAAATTGTTTGTTTTGTAAATTTTGTATTTGTTAAACTGTAAAATTTTTATATTACTATGTCCTACCAACATCTTGTGGTTGGAGTCAATAATTCTAAAAGCATGAGAATGGTATTTTCAAAAACAGGTGAATCTTATATTTGAAGGATAATGTTTGAAAATTTCAGAGCAGGTAATCTCAATTTCTTGGTATTTAGTCATTATGCGTTTATAATAACAACCACTGATGTTGCCTTTGTTTTTATCTTGAAAAGAATATATTTGAGTAAATTTTTTGGGTCAAAATCGATACGTACCTATCAATCAAATAATTTTATTCATCTAGGATGCTGTCATGAGCAATAATTAGCTTGTTACTAGTTAAATTATCAGCTAACTCATTTGCATTAGCTTAGTAGCAGTAGTAGTTAACTCATGCAGATGAGGCCCACTTCTGTGTAGATGTCTTGGTGAATGAAATGCTACATTTCTAAGTAACAATTTAAAAATATATGAATTTTAAATTTCCCTTATCAATTGGTTTATCTGGGAAAAAGCTAAATAATTGAAGCCAATAATATTGCTTATTGTTTTCATATTTATTTTTTAAACTATTTTTCCAGGATGATCTGATAAGCTGAGGAAAGAGTTGGTTATTAAGAGCAGATAGTATCTCTCAAAATTAAGGTTTTCATATTAAGGTTGCATATAATCTCTTCTGGAGAGTATTGATATCTCTGTGAAAATTCCTTCATTTCTCTAATGTCATCCTGAAGAATGTAAGAATAAATTCATAATGTCTTTAAGCTCTAAGTAAAGAACAAAGTCCCAGTGAAATTGAAGCAGTGTATTAAACAGTATTTTTGTGGCCACAGTATATAGAGATCTGCATGAAGTGTTCCATGCCTTATAGACATTATTACTGAAGTGTATTTGATAGAAACAGTTGAGTTAGTTTCCAAACTGTAATCTAATAACTCTGCCTCATTTACTGTCCAGCAGTTGTCAAATGAACAAGTACATATTCAAGGGAATGTGGGCAGCGTGGGCATGGGAAATTTTCAGACATCCTCCCTCAGTGAGATAGATGAGAAACTCAGAATTGTAGAAAGAAAAAGGCAATAATCAATATGAGCAAAAAGAGAAAAGAATGGAACTTTGGTAAAGAGAGCTGGTTTTTCCTTGATGAGGTAAAGTAATAGTAATGGTGACATTGCTAATACTGTATCCATCAAAGTCAGTATAATTCTTGTAATGAAGAGGAAAATTAAGCCCAATGACTTCTTAATTGGCAGAAAAAAAACTTTTAAAAGAATAATGCCGATTTAATAATTTCATCTTTTTTTCAGTAATAATGCTCTCTTTTGGCCAGAAAAGTTTAATAGTAGCACTGTGTTGCTCACTGCTTCCACAGCCCTTTTTGACACAACTTCTGAAATCTAATTTTGAGAAGTTGGTACAAGTATTTGTTACAGTGCATTGCTTTTTCAGTACCATATGAAGGGATTTGCCCAATCAGCCAAAAGCTTGGTGGTGTGTATTTGCTTATTTACTAATCTGCAGACCAATTTTATAAAGCAATCAGTTCCTGTGGAGAGGATCAGACAGAAATTCCATTATTTCAAGCATTTGTCTATTTCTGAAGCACTTATGGAGATATAAATGGTTTGGTTTTTCACTGAAGGTGTGTCATACCAGCACTGCAGGCTGGCAGCAGAGGCTACCACCTCTACGCTGCTGAGTACTATGTTTCTTTGTAGACTTCCTACTCATTTAAGGAATTAACTGTTTTTTGTTGAAGAGCCTGGTATGCGTTCTATACTTTGTAAAGACTAATTTATGCACGACAAGCTTCTATTGACCCAGTACACCCTAATGACTCCCTCTGTGCTGCTGTGAAGTATCACGCCAGCAAAGCATGCATTATGTGAGCTGAGGAGAAGCCATTTACTTGACAGACTAACGGCTCTTTAATAACCATAATGGCACCATGATCTGGAGTGTAAAGACCACTGAACTGATAGAAGTAGGAGAAATATTTATTACAAAGTCAATATGTTCGAACACAAAATCTGAAGAGCAGATGCTTGACTTAGACAACTGAAATCCACTATCCCCTTTCACCTCAGGATCTCAAAACAATTTAAACATTTAAATGGCTCCTTCATGTTTCATCTTTAAGAACAGAAATTAAGCTTTAAAATCAAACATAACTGTATAAAACATGGGATTTATCCATACTTATCTCATGAACCTGGAAGTGTTCAAGAAATGTGTGGATGTGGCACTGAGGGATTTGGCCAGTGGCCGTGTTGGGATGGGTTGGTCTTGGTGATCTTAGAGACCTTTTCCAGCCTTTATGATTCAATGATTCTAAGTCTCTGCCTTTGGCCTGTAACAGCTGACCCAGCACTGCTACTCAATATAATTTTATTTTAAAATATTGTTTTAATTACAACATATGAAGAGGACTTGACTGAAAGCAATATGATAAATTCAGATAGGTCTCTAAATTAAGATAGGTTTATACATCCCACTGCTGTGGATAGGTTCAAGGGACCTGTACAGCCCTATACAGGGTTCACAGCCCTGAAAATGCACTCAGAATTTATTGGTAACAATATTCAAATGGGCAGACATATTGTGATGTGAAGATTTTCTATCTGTAAGTGTGTGAGGTAAGTGTTAACTTTCCATCTTCTCACTGTCCTTTTTGCTCATTACTTCTCTTTGCTGGCTATATTTTTTTTGAGAACTTTCCGCATAGAAATTTAAACTTCAAGTGTCATTACTTCTCTGAAACTAATTTGTCCTTATTATTCCTCATTACCTTTTATCTTGTAATTGCTCTTTAGAGCTTCATACAATCTGCATATTACATTCCTCTAAGTGTGCTTTACTAGTCCTGATTTTTTTTTTTTATAATCAACATGGTCAATATATACAAACGGTAAGCACCAACCTGATTTGCTATACGCAGTAATTGGATTCTGTGTTTAATTACAGGTGGTAACGACATTTTAAGCACCTTATACAGGTGTTGGGAGGGGGGAGGGGGTTTATGAAATGTTAAGCAACATTAAGAAAGTCTGAGCTTCTGGAGCATTGCCAAATTTCAGAGGTGCCTTTCAACTCCAAATTGCAGTTTTCATGGGAGGATAATTATAGCTCTGGCCACCTGGACTGCTCCTGCTGGAGGCAGGCGGAGTGAGGGAGTATGGCTGCCTGCGAGCCATGCTTTGCATCTTCCCTCTTTATCCTTTTTTTTTTTTTCCCTTTAAAATTATTCCAACTATGTAACAGTTTGTATTCTGATCCCTACAAATACCGTGTGGCCATCTTTGTTTTTAGTGTGTATGTGTGCTGGTAAAAACCAGTGGCAGAACGCATTGTTATGAATTGGCAGTGCAGCTGAGATTGGGTGACCTTGGAAAAGATACTTGAATTATATTGATGGCCTCCTTGATCTTGGGGGAGTTTTAATTCACATATAAAATTTCAGCCAGAGAAAATTAGATGGAGATTTGTTTTGGAGCTAATGAGAAAATATATGGCCAAGAAAAGGAGTTGCCTTCTCCTTCATTCCTCATGTAATGTAGGAAAGTAACTTTTTCCTAGCAGTGGAATTTAAACCTTAACGTGTCCAAAAATAAACATTTTTTTGTTTCTTTCTTTTTAAAATACATTCATTTAAACTTAGAATATATAAAAAAGACATTCTGTCACATTCAAGGCATTGATTTCTTTTATAGAAATCGAGAGAGGCAGCAGTTTCATATGTCCTGCAGAACCCTAAATCAGTTCTTAATTTCTACTCCTTTTCTTGCCTTCCTACACAACCTGTGCTTATTAGCAAAAAAGCCCAAAGGCTTATCCTGCTTGTGCCTGCTCTGTGAGGGCTGCCTGTGCTCAGCGGACAGGTCAGGCTGCGTGAGCTGCCAGTCAGGGAGCTCAAGCTGTTCTCGTTAGAAGATGCAGCTTTATTTCTGAGATAAATCTTAATTCTTCATCTCTAATAGCATTTTCTGGTGTGAAATCCTGGCTTTAGTGACGTCAGCAGGACTCAGAACATCCAATCTTCTGAACTGTTATTTAAGAAGCACATCATTATTCTGCTGTACTGCAGTACTTTTGCTTGCAAATAGATGTTACATCATATGCTGTTTGAGCAGTACATTTCTGCCTGTGAAATGTAAAAAGGAGCAGATATCTTAAAAGAACATTGCCAATAAAACTCTAAAATCAAGCACAGCTAAAGGTGAAGCTCACACTGGTACTTATATCTTGTTTGTCTGTACTGAATTAGCTAGTTGACCTTTCCTAAGCATTATAATGTCTAAGTGATTGAAGTGCCGGAACTCAAATTTTATTTCTCCTTGTAGGACATCTGACCTCTGTCTGGATGTGTAGGTTTCCTTTACATGTTTCCAAGATCAGGTACTTTTATAGGTACATGGCTTCTGTATTGTTAAATAGAGGAATGGAGAAAATCTATTTGGGGTCACTCAGAAATGAATTCATAAATAGACTGCAATGCATGGAGCTCACTATAATACATCACATTGCTTCACTCTATGCCATCACAGCATTCTTCCTTCTCCACAGTCAATACTGGAACAAACTTCATAGAATCATTTGAGTTGAAAGGGACCTTGAAAGGCCATTTGGTCCAACTCCCCTGCAGTGAACAGGGACCCCAGAGCTCGACAGGTTGCTCAGAGCTTCATCCAGCCTAACCTTGCATGTCTCTAAGGATGGAGCGTCCACTATCTCTCTGGGCAACCTGTTCCAGAGCCTCTAAGTTAAAGGAGTAAATCAACTCAGGTTCCAGAATCTAAAACTTTGACTTCTGGCTGCCCTTTCCTGTAATGGGACTAACAAATGACAATCTCCATACTGTTACCACTGACATTAGGGGAAATTTACACTGCTTTTTCCACTCATCTGTCATTTGGAAAAACTGAGGACTCTTTGGGTGATGTGCTCTGGGAAGATTCCTTTTTACCAAACAATCAAAAATGTTCCCAAATCTTTTTCAGATGTCGATGGATTTTTTTCAGTACTTTATGGGAAAAAGATATAAAATTAAATGAAAGCTGCATTTAGTTAAACAGCTGCTTTTAAATCCCATTTCTCCCATTTTAATGAGAAGCAGCCTGTACAATATTTTGGGTAAATATTTTGAACAAATATTTTCTTTAAGATGTGGAATTGCTAAGTAGTTTTATTGTCTACATGAATGCTTGGGTACCAGCATTTCCTCTTTGAGATCCTTATTTTCATGTTTAAAACAGATCAAGGGTTTCCATGGGCTATGGGGTCTGTCATGGAATATGCTGTATGGTCCGGGCTTTACTCTTTACAAGCTGGCAGATGGATCACGAATAGAAAAAAATATATATATTTGGCAGAGAAGATTTTAGCTGTTTAAGTGAATTCCACTAACCTGTTGTGACATTTTGATTTCTGTGTTTGTTTTATGTTCTGCACGAATGTGTAAGTTGCCAATATACCCAGGACGTGGATTAGAGCACAAGTGATTTCTGCTTTACCTCTCTGGGATGGACAGCTGTTGATGAGAAGGCACTATATCATATCACTGGTATGGTAGGGAAAAAGAAAATTGAATGGGAATTGTTCCCCAGGTCAGGGGCACCCTTGGGAAGACATGTCTGCACATTGAAAAGTCATGCCCCTACCTTTCCCACAAGAGAAAAATAAATAGTGGTGGTACAACATGGCAATTTCTACTACATTTGTATTTAATGCTTTTTCTTCTGTGCTCTCTTTACTTAGCTAGAAAGCATTCTTCTCTTCTTGGGCTGTAATTATGAATGTGTTTTGTAGGTTTTTTCAAATGAAAAACAATATTTGTACTTAAAGTTTATGTCTACAGAAAATATTTCAAGCTATTAGTTAAAAAACACAGGTTCTTAGGTGTAATGTGCACTGCAACTCAGTGTGAGCTTTGGGAAGGTGGCATTAAGGCATAATGTACAACAGGCATGGATCATTTTACCGCTCTTCGACCTGGTGAATGAGCTGGGAGAAGTGCCTTTTGTAGAGCCTGTGTTAAGCCTCAAAGCTGTCCTCACGTGAGTTATGCTGCAGTGAAGTACTAACTGGGCACAGACTCCAAGTGAGGCAGTTGTGAGTTTACAGTTTCAGATCTCTGCAGGACGTGAGAGAGCACACCCTATTGCCTTGAGAAGCTGGGAAAAGTGCATGGGAATTTTGGAAGAGGGCCTTCTGTGTTTTGTTAGAATTGCTCAAACAGTGAATATTAATTTCATTGTGCATCTAACAAGCGTGCACCCAGACAATATTTTCCCGATTGCAGAGCTGTGTCTCTTCTGAGTGCCCAAAGCCCAGAGTGCTTCCCTAGGGGCTTGGCTTAGCCTGAGGCTGCTCTGAGAATGCAGTGACAAATTTCAGTATCCCTAGGACAGCTCTCAATCAGCACAGAACAAAGTGGAGGCTGGGAGAAGAGGAGAACAGCGCTCTCCTCCCAGTGCAGTAGCAGGGCATGTTCTGGGCTTTGCCCTTGTTTATAGTTGATGTAGCAGCAAGAAAACAAGGTGCCATTAGCTTTTGGTTGAAAGGTCATACTGAAGTTATTTTCCTTTAATCTGAAGTACTTCGACCATAGAAAAGCAAAATAAAATTTAAACATCTGCTCTAAGCAACTCCTTCCCCTGGCTGTGTCACAGAGAATGAAGTTAAACATTGAATTATATATAGAATAATTATTGCAAAATTGCTCAGACTGCTTTTCAGTCGCTGGTGTCAATTCTCTATGTGAATGAGAATGAATTCTTCAGAAGTTTAGGAAAGGTAGGAAATGATCCTATAAATTTTAGCTTGCCATTAACAAGAAGCAAATGCCATTAACAAAAAGCCACTTTAAATCAGTGCAGTGAAGACGTGTTTATTGTGAAGAATATGGGTAATCCTGTCCCAGCTAGTAAGTGTCTTGGGAGCATCAGATGTGCTGCTGAGCTCTGGGACTGTCTGAGATATTGCTAAGCCATAGGCACAGAACTTAGATAGGAGTTTTTGCTGTGCTAAATACAGGATAATGTCCAGTGGGCTCAGCAACACAGCAAAAGGCTTTCCCTCACGTTTGGGATGGATGAAGGAGCATACCTTGTTATTTCAGCTTAGCTGCAGAATGCTCCTTAAGCTGCAGGAACCCGACTGCGTGGCCGAGCCTTTGTGACTTTGAGCATAAGCTGATGGGGTTTTGGAGGCAAGGCTTGCCTTTTGAAAGAAATGCTAGCATTTATACGTGTGCTAAGTTTCAAGTACCATCAGTACTCACACTGGACTTAGGTTTATCCATTGAGGGAGTGAACAGTAAAGAAAAAACAAATCTAGTGTAAAGGTGAGGTGATTCAAAAATATTTGCTTAATCAGCTCTGCAGGTTCAAATAGGTCCCGTGGCTATTTTATGGCTTTGGCCATTTTACTTGTTCATTCTGTCATGTAATTTTATTTTCTTTTAACTAATACATTGTATAAAATTATTTTCACATTTTATTCTCTATTGGTCAGGGAAAAAAAATAAAAGTATCTGTACAATGTTAACATGCGTATTGACCGCAAGGTGAACAGGACCCTCTTTTTGTCAGAAACTTGCTTGTCAGCATGCTGGTGATAGATCAGATGTAAAGAAAATCACTTCTGCAAAACCAATTTGCTAAGGGACTTGTAAAATCCATTTTTAAAAAGTTACTGAGGCGAAAAAGCAAAGGACCAGCCAACCACATATTTTGATCAGCTCTTCAAGGTCAAAAACTGCTTACTAATTCATCAAATATCTTACTGGTAGCACTGTTTGAAGAACAAACAACTCTGTGCAGATGTTCTACCTAATAACTCTAATACCATGGAAAGATGGCTAGGATAGGAACAAACAGAATTTTTTACTTACTTTTGGCAGTGCTACAATCATAGGAGCTGTGGTCTTCAAAGCATTGGCAGCCCAGGTCTGTACATTGTCCATTGCCTTTACAGAAAGCAGGACAGCGAAGAATGGTAAGGATTTCCTCCTGGGTAGCAGATGGCTGGCTTCCAACATGAAACACTTTACCTCTGTTCCTTAGCACTCGGCTTTCACACTCATTTTCCAAAAGCGCTATCAGTGCCCTTACCCAGGCCACATCATCCTTGAGCTGCAGATCTAACATGCATATATTGATGGCCTCATCTATCAGTTTTCCCAGGAGAGCCTTACACACTAAGCCAATAGTGGAATTTGCAAGAATTCGGTGGCAAATCTCCTGAGCTTTGGCAGAGGTTAGGCCGTTGGGAGTGGGCCATCCCAGTGGGAGTTTTATCCGAATCCCTTCAAAATAATCCTCTGGGAAAAAATAGGCAAAGCTTTCCGTGTCTCTCTGGCTTGGGCTATGCAATGGGTGAGGGGCTGAGTGTTCAAAGTAGTTTTCTTGTCTTTTTTGTCTCTTTAGCTCTTCTGCTGGCTTGGTAAAGTTAAGGGAACTGTTGTTTTTCATGGAAGCATGATGTGAGAAGGGTTTTAATCGCTCCTCGCGGCTACCTCGCTTTTTGACTGATTTAGGCAGAGATCTTTGATCAAAAGACTTGGGCGACCGTTCCCCACCATTTCTTGATGCAAACTCTTTGCCTGAGCGAGTGACAAACTCTGATGTAACATCCAGATATGGGATTGCAAAAGTGTAATCCACATTATCATAATGACAACCAGGAGATTGCATCTGAAAGGCATTCAGCGTCTGTACCAAGGGCATGGACTTTGTGCTCTCCTTCTGGCATCTGCAGTAATTTTTCCTCTGCTTCCCTTCTGAAGATGCTGGAGTTTTGTCAAATAAACTCTTCCCTGGAGGTATTCTGGTTTAAAAATACAGCGAGATTAGAGGGGGAAACTTTCAACAAATTGATCTACACTGCTAGGTAAACTTTCTTTCCCCAAGGTTCAGGAATGTATACATTCTCAGTCTAATGAAGTACTTAAGAAAATGCTTAACTTAAATCTTTGTTTTCTTTAGTTTTTTATGCACTGCCCTTCTGGAGTTGTTCTGTACATTTTTGAGCACTAAACTGGAACTTTTTGGTAACAGATGCTTAAGTGCTTTGCTGGAGCAATGCCTAATTGTGGGATGTCACTTTGCAGGACTTTTTCTAAGGTACAGGTTGCCCTTTGCATATCAGACATGAAATAAGGCTTTGGATTTGTCTGGAGTGTGACTCAGATATAGTTTGGGGAATGGAGAATGTTTCCTCTAAGAGTTGGATTTCTGTGTCTTTTTTCTTGGCATACTTCATTTCTGTCCTTTAATGGCACTTTCTTTGAGCTTTTCTTTTGATACAAAGCAGTTTTCTTTTGATCGTAGGGTTTGTATATCACATAATGAAAGGTGATTTTTTTCTCCTTTTTTTAATTTACTACCACTTTAATGATGGATGAACTTCTAGAGAGTTCAGTTTGAATAAACAGCTGTGATTGAAGTTTCTCTGGAAATTTCATGATCTTATTTGTGCAGTGCAAGAGGAATCCTGAAGCTTCATAGAAAAAGATATGCTTCTTGTCTCAATAGTTGGCAGCACTTTACTTCCAGACAAATTTGAAAAATTACCAAAAATGTAAATTATTTTGGCATCAGTTTTGTCTTGCAGCCAAAATACAGAGGGTTCAGGAAGGTTGAAAGCATTTGTCAACATTGTAAGACAAACCCTAGATACTGTTGTAGAAAGCAGATTTGGCTTTATACAGTTTCAACAATACATATTGAAGATGGCATATGTGATGGGGATGTACGCCTTGGAAAGGCTTGAGGCCCTGAAAACCCCTGTGCTTTCTTCCAGGCAATACACTTCTGTGAGCTAGGAAGGACTTCTGCACAAGATAACTAAACAAATGTTGCTTTTTGCTGCCCATAACCAAGGAAGATGTGAAAGCAAATATTTCAAGGTGAATTGGATGCTAATACAGAGCAAGAGTCCAAAGTGAATAGTGGTGTTCCTGATTTCTCTATAAGTAACTGCAGAAAGTATGAAAAAAAAAAAATATTCTATCCACTTAACATACATGTTTTAAAATTCATCTCTTCCTTGTTCACGTGCTACTTGGAGACTGGGAGGCTCTGATGTTGTTTTATTGTTTAAATATTGCATTGGAAAGCCAATGTTTAAAACAGTTATGTTTTCGGCTGCTTGGGAAAGGAGGGAGCCAGTGAAAAAACTGAACTATCAGATGGTGAGCAATGAACCTAGCTTCAGGTGCTGCAGAAAACATAGCGTGCTTTAAGTGTTGTTTAAAATGAAATTAAAAGCAGCAGCAGTACAGTGACCCTCCAGGCTGTATTTTTTATTGCACTATTTCTCCGTTGGTGGATCAGATACTGATCCAGTCTCTCCTGGATGTAGAAATAGCCTTTCCATTGGCTTAGTTGGTTTTTAAATCTAGCTCTGAAGAGTCCTTGAGACTCCATCTTTGGAAGTACTGCAAAATTAAACTCGTTGCCTCTCTTGCCCTTCTCACCTAGTGGTATCTTCCCATACCTTTCCTGAAGATATCCTCCATCACATGTGCCAAGCATTAGTACATTCCTTTCTGTTTTATAAGTGAGTTCCTGCATGTTCTGCTCTGGCTTCTGCTCTTTCAACAAACTTGTTTTGAACAGCTGCTCCCAATGCTCTTGTTAACCCACCTTCAGGTAGGAAGAAGTTTGTCCTTCTTGCACCAAACTGTTTCTCCTTTTGCCTTCCCAGAAGCAAGCCCTGATTCATCCTCACAATTTTAAAGCATTAGAGATGGCTGTTGATTTCTAAGTAGCGCTATATAGGCTGGTTGAATATATCTAGAATGTGGTAGAAGCATTTGCTAATTTTCTGAAATGCAATAAGTCTAAAATTTGTTGCATTTATTGTGTGCTAAGTTCACATGCACAGATTAAGTGGCACATTAAGTTGCATACCTACCTATTGGACTACAGTTAGCATTTGATCCAACTGTGCCAAGTTTTCACACACATGCTCTTCCCATATTGAATTGAAATGACTACCATGGCACGAGCTGATCTTGAGATATCTTCACAAGTAAACATAACTGGCCATGTCCACCTTATTTGCTTCTTATTTGAAAAACACACTTCACAAGCAAATGTACACAGCCAAAAAACCCATTTCAGTTTTGGAAACATCTCTTAGGTGTGTTTTGAGTTCAGAAATATGGAATTAAAGTGTGGATTCCTGACTTTGGTTCCAGGCCATCTCTCTCAGGAAGTTCAAGGTTTTAGAACCAACCATCATCATCAGTGGAGTAGATATTAACTTTTAGCATGGTACATATATTGTCACACTCTGTCAAAATGTAGCATTTAACCTATACTCACATATTGCAATTAGTGTTCAGGAATAAAAGAACAAGGGAAATACCAAACCCTTAATTAATCCCTACTGTCAATTACCTACATTTTCCACTGCAGGTGAGAACTGCATCCTTTTTTAACAGCTGAGTGGGATCTTAACACAGCTGTTAACTTGACATGACTTGTGAATATAAAACTTCTCCTTGGTAACTGCTGATTCTCATTGTGCTGACTGAAAAACCAGCCACTATGCTGCTTGGATGATAATGGGCCTTCAGACTTCCCTCATCTGATGAAGCTGATCTCTAATCCAGGTAATTAGGGGTGTACATAATGAAATAAGTGTATCAGCATTCCTGGAATAACTGCTATAGGGCATCTCCCAGTCTATGATCCTTTCTCATTTTGTACCTCCACTCCTCTATGAAGTCTTCCTCAGGCACATTGTTCAGGTCGTTGTGACCGATCCCATCAAAGAGGCCACACAAACCTCTGGTGCTGTTGAAGTCACTGCTTGGTGCCCTCACTGTCAAGCCCATTCCCCACTCACTCACATCGGCTCGAACAAACGCTCCTGAAGGGAATAGGATCTGAAGGGAAGAAAAACACAGTGAATCAAAGCCACTACTGAGCATTTTTATGCAATAAAAAGTGTCCCTTTTTATAAATGAAAATATCAAGGCAAAAACTTGGTGATGTTGGTGGTTATTTAAGATCACTTAGATACATTACGACTATTTATTTGTGCTATTATTTAACTTGTTTTCAGTTCTCATGTTGCTACCATCTGACAGTGTTACACAAACATAAAACCACATAAGGACTTTCTTTTTAAAGCAATAATTAAATTCTTAGAGATTTTCCCACTGGTAAGTTACAAGATAATTTTTGAAGCAACTTCCATGACAATAGGCCACCCTCGTGTCTTTGCCAGGAAATCATTTCTTTTAGATAAACTGCCAAGTCTTGAAAAACAGCTTTCTTCCCTCTGAAAAATCGTTTCATTTTCCAAGGCTGGATTACCCAGAAAATGATTGTGTTTTAAAGTAGATAAAGCAATTTTCTCATTAAAGAACTTCTGGTAGGCTTATACTGACCTTTAAAAGAAAAAAAAAAATAAAATTGTGAGGGTAAGACAAAGAAGTAGCTGTGCAGATAATGGATTTTTCAGATTGGTGGTCCAAACAAATTAAAAAAAAAAAAAAAAAGAACAAATCTGTTCAACTGCATTGTATTTTTGTTTGCTTGCTTTATTTTACTAGGTAAGAAGAAAATAATTGTGAAACTGATCCACACTGGGAGTGGGAGAAAGAGTGCTCTATCCGGATAAGTAACCTTAGTACTTTTATCCACAATTAAATGGTACCAGTTAATTTTGAAAAGCACATTAAGTGGTTGGAAACATCTCATTACAATGATTTCTAAATATCTTAGTTTTTTTAAAATCACTCCTGGCTGAGAATAATTGATTCAGCCAAGTAATGCCCATTACTTTTTTCTCACTGTATTTTTTGGTCCTTTATACTCTCTTCCAAACTGAACCTATTAATATCTGTGAGAAGTGAATAACTTATGTTTGTATTTCTGTGCTGGAATCCAGATTTACATTTTGGCTGCAGTAAGTAACAATCTTGTTCATTTGAGCTTCTCAGCCCTCATTTCAACTAGGAGAACACTTTTGTGGAGCTTGAGACCTTGGCTGTATGTTTTGCTTTCCAAGGGAACTTAAAAAGCCAATTGTTTTAATATGTAGAGCAGAACAACTGCAGCTGACATAGTGTTGGGCAGTGTTTGTTTTCCTCCTTTAGAAAAACCTTTGAGTTATGTGCTTTCCTACTGGGATGAGCATCTCCCACAAGGCCGTCTATGAAATCCTTAAGGTCAAAACTGTTGTTTCAACCTTCTGTGCTGTGTGAATGGGTATTTCCAGGTGGATTTATTTTCAGAAGTCCATAACCCTTCCTTTCCTGCTGCCCTTGGGCAAGGCAAGCTGTCTGCCAAGAGGAGCTGACCGCAGCCCGGTTTTTCTTAAACCACCTGGATTTAAAACTGCTGGCAGGAACTCTGAAGAAGATTTTTTTGAGACCTCAGCTTAAAGAGAAGAAGGTGACGGGCTGCTGAAAACCACTGCAGAAAGGAGTAATGCTAAGCAAATGGAGGTGCACTGTTCATAGTGGTAACTCAGGGACCATATTTGTTGTCTACAATTCCATTCAGATCAGGGTAGAATTCCTATTTACATACCAGAGGTGTCCTAATTTATTTTAAACACAAAGGAAATCAGTGAGACTTACATGAGGTGCAAATGAGGATAGGGTTTCTTGCTACGATTATTCTAGTAATAAAACAGTTACTGTATTGCATTCAGTTGCAAAATGAAATGACAGCTTGCTTTCCACTTTTTCTCTATTCTGTAATTAACAGACTTTCAATTACTACCTCATCAAGATCTTTTCCAAGAGATTGCAAGGACAGCCAAACACAGGCACTCCCTGGCAGCGTTCTGGCTCTGCTGTGAACCTATCTTCACCCAAAATATCTCTTGGCAATAAATCTTGATGACAAAATTTTAGGATAAAATTATCTTCCTGGCTGTAATTTCCCCCTCTCCTCCCCACCGAACCCCTTGATACAGCCAATGATTTCCACTGGATTAGTGTGAAGAAATGATACTCATGCAAAATTTGTTATGGTCGGATAAGGTTTTTAGGCAAATACTTTAAATTACAGCAAATGTTGGACATTTGCTGCCCATTTTCATGGCTTTTGAGTGCTGTCTGTATCTGGCTAACACTGCCTTGCTCTTAGTCTAAAACTGCATTGTTTTACCTGTGATCCTTACTTCAATATCTATATCGTAAAGCTCTACAACAAAATTTGCATTGTGGGTTCAGTACGTAGCATGAGCGAACCAAGAGCAGTTTAGTAAGCAACAATACTGGCACTTTGATGTGTCTCTGAGAAATTTCTGGAAATCCTTGTTTTGTTTGTTTTACAGTTGGTTAAACCAACGCTTCCACCAGTTTCTTCCCCGTGTCACATTTTCCAGTACATTTTGCTGCAGACGCTCTCATGGCTTCAGATGGATACATTTCGCAGCAGCTTCGTTAATAATTCAGAAATATTAAACTCACGTTTTTAACAATGACAACAATGGGAGTACTCAAATCTCCACGTACTGTTATCTTTCTCCCTCCGTAAGACGTTAGGATTTTGACCTGTGGTGATGCCTCAGTACTTTGGATGTTGAGCTGTGGCCTGCTGTCCCGAAAGTGCCCATTGCAGGTGTCCAGGCGGACGACGTCGCTTCCCTCCCATGCAGCCACCCCACAGTTGCAGGCGGTGGCAGAGTGGTGTCCCCCGCAGTCCCACTGACGGACGTGCACTTCGAATGCCCGCGACGTGCTCTGGCACAAAAGGAAGGTGCCGATTTTATAGTTATCGTAACGCCTAAACAAGGAGAAACAAAAACAGGGTTTAGAGGCCCATTGCATCCACATGGAGCAGATGTACGAGCCCTTCCAGCACCTGCCTTGGAAGGGCCTGGACGTGGAAGCATCTCTCCAGTACCGTGAGCAAGCTGATGCAGTCGCTGTTATTAGTTGGGAGCGTGGAAGAATTCTTGAGAAAACCTGGTTGCTGTCTGTGAGCTGCTGCTATGGCAACGGGCATGGATAAAAAGGATAAACATTTGAAAAAAGCAAATGGGAAGAAGTTCCTGCTCCCATGACTTTAAAAATATGTTTTGGTTCTAACTGGATGCTGTACAGCATGATATTCTTCAAAGCTAAATCAGTACGCAGATAACCTCGTATGCGACTAACCACTAACTTTTTCTAGTCTGACTGTGGCTGGGAATTTCATCACAGAATGGCTTGGGTTGGAAGAGACCTCAAGGATCATGAATCTCCAACCCCCCTGCCACATGCAGGGCCACCAACCTCCACATTTAATACTAGACCAGGCTGCCCAGGGCTCCATCCAACACCTTCAGGCCTTGAACACCTTCAGGGGGAGGGAGGGCTACTGCTAAAAGCCCTTGAAAACAAAGTTGTTTCCCCTCCCAACAACTTCACTGTAACCATCGTTTCCTCTCTAAATGGATTGTCAGCCAATGTACTGCATGGTGTGGAATAATCCTCTCATTCTTCTCTCTATGAAATGCCTTGCTCTACCTGAACAAAACAATTTTGCAGGTGTTTCCCCTCTGCGCAGGCCAGATACGTCTTCTAAAAAAGGACCTGCAAGAGCATCCTTCTCTCCTTGTTCTTCTGTTTCCTCATACCATGATCTTGTTTGACTGTTACTCTACTTTATTGCAATGTGATGTTTAAAAGTAAAGAAAATAGGGGCTGTATTTTTTATATATGTGGTTGGAGATTTCTCCACATAAGCCAACAGCTGCCATCTGTGAAAGCAGCGGGTTCTTCTGCTTCCTTTTAAGGCACTACACTTAGTTTTAAACTTCATTTTTAGGAAAATAAGTATAATGGAAACTAAGTCATAAGCATTTTTGTTTTTTCCAGCAAAAATGAAAATGTAAAACTGAACATTAAAAAAAAAAAATCAACCACTAAACTAAATAACAGGATTATTTTTAAGCTGTGTCATAAAAACATCGATAATTTTTCAGTCAGTGAATGCTTTCTGTACAGATGAGAAAATAATTTGTTGTATTTTGGCTCAAGAACAAAGAATGTTTAACATGCATATATCTGCATTTTATTTCTCCCTAGAATGAAAGCCATAGAAAAATATGTACCTGAAAACGCAGCAAGAATTTAAACTCCAACTGCTTTTCTCTGCAAGAAACCACATTTGACATTATACTTCATCTTGAAAAACTTAGTGAAGTTGGCCGTAAAATGATATGATATTGAATGGTTTTGCCTCATCTTATTTTCTAATCAGGTACATAAATTCTAAGTACGCTGTGCAGATGCTGCTGCTAAGACTGATTAGAATTAAGGGCAACATAAAAGATAGTCTTGTAAAATCGAGTGCATTTGGACCTCTACACTGGAAAGACTGAGAAGCCAGAAATTTAACAAGGATCACCTTTCTCAGTTTCCTTTGACCAGACATTCCAACAGGAAGAGCCTAGAAGGAAGATGTTTGGAGAGGCTGATGGAAAATAGTGCATTGAAATGGCTGCATCCAGATTAATCAGGTATATCTGGTAAATAAGACTGTATTAGCATATGCATTCCAGCAATGGGAGTTATTTACTGCTTAATAAGTACTGACAGTGGACCCAGTCCAACACTATTGGAAGTCACAGTCCTTCAGTTAAGTCATGACAGATTGCACAGCACATAACAAACTTGCGATGTGTCTAAATTGGAGCTTTCAGCTGCCTTTGAATTACACAAATGGCTAATTGAATGTAATCAGGTAAACTTTTGTGATGTTTATACAACTGTAATTGCAATAATGATTCTTTGGACAACATTTGAGAAATCAAATTGCAGACTTGTGGAGGTAAAATCATGAAGTGAAGTTATTGGAGGTCTTGCAAAAGGGAGCTATGCATATTTTTGTGACCAGGCACTATTGCTTGTTTCTAAATTACTCTTCATAGTGCACTTCCCATTCTGCTTCCCTAATTGCCTATAGTAATGGGTGTACTGGATGTGGCTTCCTCCCTCCTCATGTATGTATTTTTCAAAGAGTGCATCGTGTTCCTGCCCTGAGGTGAATTCATGTCTCAAATTGTGCAAGAAAGCAAATAAAAGTACTCCTAAGTCTTTCGTTATGTCTGTGAGACGCTATAGGAATTGTTTCTGTTGGTTTGTGATAAGAGCTACAGAAGGAAGTATACAAAAACCTTACTATTAGTAGCATTACAATAACTAATGCAATATGCTATCACCACCAAGCTATCTTTATTATGAATTCACTTATTACTGGGGCTTCACCTAAAGTTTTTCCTCCAAAGTTTTGTTTATTTGTTGACATTTATTTGTTGACATATCCCTCAAGACTCCCTCTTTCCTTGCAAGTAAGAAGTACTTTACTCTAGTTGTGACCCCAGGAAGGGCTGGCTGATGCTGAAAGATGTTCTCTGGTTCCAGAGTTTATCACTAAAGAGTGGCTGCATTGTTCTCAGAGATGTTGGGTTATCTTCAGCAGCCATTGGATGCTTGGGGAATTTCTGCAGGCTACCAAGAAAGAGCAGTACTTCTATGAGGGCTGATCATGACCAGGACTTATCTGTGGGCTACTGTAAGGAATGCAGTTAAAAATGAATGCCAGCCACAAGCATGCAGCCTTACAAGCCAGGGATTTTGTCGTTATGAGGAAATGGTGTCATTCTTTCTGTTATAATATTGATGGATGGGTTTGTGTGTGTGAGAAATCTTTAAAAAAGTTGTTGTTTTTTTTTTTAAGGTAAAATACAGTATAATGTGAGTGATATATATAGTTTGCGAGGAATATTTCCCTTTTTATATTCTGCCTTACAAGGATTTTCTCCATATTTAGTTTTAAGCTAATACTTCACTTTACATTTAAGAACCTACAATTTATGTTAGGAAAAGCTTTTATGTTTATACTGTGCCATAACTAATAATGAGGGCTATGCTTTTGCTTTACCAGGCTTTCACATTTGTTTAATTTAGAAGTTACTTTACTATAAAAGGAAGAGCTCTCTCTGGATTTTAGCTAGTATAATTAATGCTGTTTCACACTGATGCACCAATATACAGAAATTGACTGTGCTTACATGAAAAATACAACACATTCTTCCTTGATTTCCCATCTTTTCTTTTGGTCAAAATAGTAAAATAATGACAAGATAAATATTTCTACAGAAGTATACCAGCCAGAAGCACACCAAAGGGAAGTGCTGTCATTAGAAGTGTGAGTTCAGTATTTCAGTTATGCGATGAACAGCAAACTATCTCAGATGCAGTGTGAGTTCAGTATATCAAATTAAAAACCATTGAAAATATATCTATAGATGTTACAAAATGAACTATTATTTGGAATCCCGAAGGTTGAATTTTTCTATTTTTCTGTCTGCTTCCATTCTTGCTAGCCTCCACTGTGTATTTTCCTTCTCTTTGCCATCTTTTGGTGGAAAAATCAAAAAAGGTGAGCAAACCTATGAAAGGCAGGAGTGTGTTTATATGTTGCCTGTCTGAGTAGAAAACACTAATGTTTTGCTTTTTGCAGTGTTCCCTGCTTATATACATTCTCTTGCTTTCCATGTGACAGGTTTTCCCCAGGACTCCACAGAGAGAGGAATGGAAGAAGTGCCATCCTGCCACAACAGCAGAGCTGGTAAGCTGACCTACAGGATGCTAGGTGGAGTGATTTCCCTGGGTTATATTGCTTACTGGATGCTCTGCTGTTGTCCTCAGAGGCAGTTTTGGTAGTTTCCCACCACATACTCTCTCATGATGAAGGGAAATGCTTCACTTCCATAGCTCTGTGTCAGCCTTTGTTTATAAACTGTAAGTTTGTACCCTGACAGATACAAGAATTGCATTCCCCACACCCTATATACAGAGTTTTAAAATCGTTCCTAACAACATTTTTTTGGATAGGCAAGCAGAGAAGTTGCTTAACTGACATCTAATAGGGTAGCATAATCATTACAGTAATTGAAAGAGATATTATTTACAGTAATAAATGGGAATATAAGTAGGAGTAATGGGACTGTGAAATGATGGGTAAGAAACTTGGCTGAGTATCAAGAAGTGATATATCTTAGTGAAATAACCTGGTTATTGAGGTGGCTCATTTAAAGCTACACTGGGCAGAGCAGTAATGAATGTCCACAGTGAAGAAACGTGTGGTTATTGAGGGGCCAGGTGTTCCTAGGTCTTTGCTGCCTCTGAGGCAGGATGCCACAGAAGGATGGGTGCTCCCAAACTCCCTGTGCTCAAATGGAATTGTAAATTGCTTGGAAACATTTCTGTGTACTGTCAGTAACAGGGTTCCAAACTCAGCTGTTCAAATAAAATTTCTCTATTTTACTTTAGACCTCTTTTTTCCCCATGGAAGCTATGTACAAATATTCTACGTGGCTGAGAGCATTCCACCATGCCAAGAAGTAATTTTATGACTTCCTAAACATGACAGCTTGTTTGGTCCCTGTCCGGTCCTAGCCCTAAATCAGAAGGGAATATTTTAGAACACAAATGTTTAGAGAGTTCTAAAACAATATTCTAACTTTATTTAATATACAGAATTGAAATAATGGCGACTACCAAGAAGCAGTCGATATCTGTGTGCCACTCTTAGTTCTTCCTCAGCTTCTTTATGTTTAGAAATCAAAAGCTTGACCACATTATAGACGATATGCATCAAAGAAGGAGGGAAAATGGAAAGTCCCAAGTGTGCAGAAGTAATCTCTTGGCTGAGACTATTCGGTTTAGGCAATATCTTTCTTTGAGGCAATTGTGTAGCCTTTAAAGGAGCCACTGTCCTCATTTAATCGACAGATTTCCTCACTTTTAACGTCATTTCAGAGTTTATGTTCTGATAAATACACGCCGCTGCCTCCAGAGCATGCTGGATTGAAACTGGGACATTAGAATATCAAAATTAGAATATCACTCCTGCTGAGCCCCTGTGGACGCTGTGCTCATAAAGTCATTATCTGTGCCATTAGGAGGTTAACGGCAGAATGACAAAATGGAATGTGATCTGAAATATTAGTAACTTCGATTCAAACGTGCCAGATGCAAACTTTAAAAACTTTCTGTTACATTGAATAGCTAAGGTTCGGATTTTTAAACACACAGGATACCACCTTTGGTTCACTAAGGCTCCATGCAGCTTATGCAGGAGAATACTGGACAAGGCAGAAGGAAGTAAAACTATTTTAGCAACTTTTTGCACACTTTCCCTGATATCTGCCCCACATATTTGCCGAACTTCTTTTTATCTAAGACAATACATCCCTTTTTATCTACTTTTTTTCTGATTGTGACTGTCAACTCCACGCAGAGGTACAGCTGCAGATTGAGTAAACCAAATAGATAGGAAAATACAAAAACATCCTTAAACTGAGGGAATGTTTGTCAGGAATTACTAAATTCCTGGGAAGGACACAGGCTGTTCCCACATGTGGTCCTGCCACAGGGACATAATAGCTCACCCAGGTGAAATAGTGGTACCTCTAACACTATGCCACCTGGAATAGAAACCCTCTTGAAGTCATCAATGACACTTCTGTTTAAAGAGCAGTTTGGAGCCTGACCTTGGCCTTACAAAAATTATTCATTCTCAAAACCATTGCAGCTTCAAGATTAATCCAATTCCAGTTCTTTTGTTAAAAAGAATATAAACAGCTGGAAGGAAACCATGTGTATTACTAAGGCACTACATTAATCACTATAAGCAAACTAATACAACACTCTTTTGATATTCTAATGTAAAACCAAATGCGTGCTATATCCAGAAACTGAAAACTGCAGTAATTGAGCCAAATTATTTCAAAGTAGCATACTCACCATCCATCAAACGTGATAATGTGTGGATCAGTGAAAGAGTAGCAGTTCCCTGTTGGGAGGTCCTGAACTGTGACCTAGTTAAAATGAAATGCGTAATGAATACAGTCTACACAGCAGTTTTTCTTCATTACCACTCCTCACAAAACATTAGGAGCAAGATTCATGTGTCAAGTACAAACTAAAATCTGACTTCTAAAACATGATTGCAGGTGGGTGCAAAATAGGCTTTGCTTTCAAGCAACTGAGTTTAATCACATGCAATATGGGAGTTCAAAGTGCTCCCATTCTACCCAATGTAGTGTGCTGGCTGGTGAAAAGAGAAGCTTTTCTAATAAACTTTTTTTTTGCTAAGAAGTAGATCATTCTATGAAATTATCAGGAGAGTAGAGTGCTCGTTAAATTGCACTAATTTTAATGCCTGAAGTGCAGTAGCAGGTATGCTGTAATTAAGTAGCATTAGCATATTTTAGCAATAGTCGCTGTCTGTCCCCTAGTTTGACCTTAAATTTCCTGACACAGCACATGAATGGCTGATTTATATATTTGATGTGCATATTATTGATTGGGTGCTGGTGGTGATGGCCCAAACTAGGCTGGTGGAACTGTCTGCATTTGGCACCTGAACAAAAGAGGAAAGGATCTAACAGAACAATGATCTTCAGCATCAACTCATTGTTACTTGGACATAAACTGAGCCATAGAGGAGACCTAAGAGTCCCGGTGACATGCAAGAGGCAGATGTGTCTATAAAAAACAGAGATCAGGCAAATCCCTTTGAAATCACAGATCTGAACCTTGGGCCATGCTGGGCCTGCACTGCCTCATTCACTGGAGATGGCACTTTGTCAGGGCCATATACTCTACTATCCAGTTCCCAGAAATGCAGAACTGGGGTATACAGTGATTCGCAGTAGGAAGAGCTCCCAGTCACACTGATAGAAGTGATGAAGTGTTACGGTTTTCCCATATCCAGCCTGCTAGCCTTATTTCTTGGTCAGGGCTGTTAATTCCTTGCTTGCTTATTGCCCATGAGAAATCCAGAGGTGCAATTCAGGTAGTACTGCCACAGTCTGCAGAGCGAGTAAGAAGAATGGCCATTATATCCTTGTGCAACCTTTTAGTGATAAAGCAGAATTTAGCTTTTAGGAACAGTGGTGAAATTAAATAAATGAATAAGAGGGTGAAGATAGAAGCACAGTAGCTGATAAAATTCCTCACTTGAGGAAATACGTCATCTGTATTTCAAAATGTCCTCTAACCATCACACACAGACATTGCTTAGACACCCACAGGTGTCTGGCATCCCAGACTATTAAAGTGATTGTCTGGAGGAACGAAGGACTGAACAGCTTTTTGATCTGAAATCAATCGTATCATTTGTATTTACTGGAGTGAAGTAAAGAATTATCTCCGGATTTTCCCATTTTCTCCATGTCCACAACCTTCTCTGCTCTGCTTTTTTTTACACGGTAGCAGTAAAGGATACAAGTCTTAGTCACAGGCAGCCTCATTTGCTGAAGAAATCATTTTTCTTTTCCCAAGCGTCTGAATTTGCCAGGATGTTCTGCCCACCATTTCCATTCCATTTTGAGATAAACAAAACATATTTGAACAAGTCTGAAGGACTAAGTACTATGTGGATTTTAATGTATGGATTTCTCCTTGATGTGTTGCAGGAACAATTTTACATTAATGCCTCTAATTAAGTGCAAAGCAGCAGTGGGGAAATTGGGGAGGAGGGAAAGTAATGTTTATTATGTATCCATAGACCAAATTTTAACTGAGATAGATGGAATTTATTATTAAAATTGATTAATTCCATTTCACATTTGCTGCATTTTCATATTTTAATGGAAAGCATTCTTAAGGTACAAGAAAAAATATGAGTATGTGAGTGCACTACATTGAATTAGCAGCAATTTCTGTTCTAAGAATCCTTGAAAGTGTGAAAAAAGGCTGTGCTGGAGAAGAGAGGGAATAAGCACATGCAAAGCATTTCACATTTGAAGACAAAAATTCCTTTGGTCTCATTATCTTATCCTACCATGAGTAAATCCACCAGAATCAGGGCAGTGAACTTACAGATTTAACTGGGGGCTTATTTTCAGTTCTTTCAAATGCGCCAGCATGGACATGCCAGTGCTCTGAGAGTTTTAGCTGAGTCAAATCTACCTCCTTTCTCATTCCCCTGGGCTGTGGGATTATGGCTCTCGGAGCTCCCAGCTGTGGCTCTGAATAGCTCCATGGACAGTGAGCCAGCTCCTGCTTGTCACGCTCCTTGGCCAAGCTCCCTGTGGGGACGGTCTGCCTTGCCTCTGTGATTGATTCCCATTATCCTTCCTTTGGACATTTTGTGCAGGGATGAGTGAAGAAACGGAGTGGCTGTGTGTGTGGTGTCACGGTGATTCTTGGCACAGTCACAAATTGAACATGGCACTGCCAAGTCCCTTTCCTTCTTTCCACTTCCAAGGCACTGCCTTTCCTCTGCTTTTCTGGGAGCAACTATCTGGTTGCACGTATAATTCATCTGGTGGCCTTACTGATGGGCTCGCTAATAATGAAACCTAAATCTCTTAAAGCAAAAGACTTCACTTGTTAGTTTTCGTGGCATGTATAGAAGTTGTGTTGGTTTACAGTGGTCCCCAAATGTTTATGTGGTTAAGGTTTACTGTTGCTTCGTTTTATCTGTTACTACACCTCCTATTTAAATTTGACACGTTATTCAAGCTATTTTCAGACCCCACCTTTACATCCTTCGAGGCGTGAGCCCTCCAAAGCACATCTCTATGTCCAGCTGGCTCGGCTCTGATGTGGCTGACGCGGTTCCCATCCTGAGCGAAGTCGGTGACGGCTGTCACTGTTAGTACAGCTGCTGCACAGCTGCCTTGTGAGCAGGGCGCCGGTACCAGATCCACCTGGCACGCTGAGAGGACAATGTTTGGGGGCCCCAGTAATTGGCTGTCTAAAATGAACATGAACACCAAGTCTGACAAGAGGTATCCAAACAGTCACCCATCCCCATCCAACACAAATGTTTCACATTCCAAGACACGTGTTGAAACCAGATGGCTTTTTCACGAAGATGGTTATAATTGACTCAATCCAGCAACTCTTAGCACTTTTTTTTTTTTTTTTCCCCCAGTAGACAGCATACTGAAACACACTGATGCTTTTTCTTTAAACAGGTGCTAATATTTCTGGAATGAAAACCTTATCTTAAGGACCCATGAAAGGACCAGGAAATGAAGATGAGTTGTTCTTGTGACAAAGAAAGATGAATCTATGCTTCTGGAAAAGATCTTTCACTAGGTTTATTACAAGAAGGTATGCATTAGGAGTTATTTAATTTGAGATATAGAGAATTTTTGATCTGGAAAGGTAGGGTTTTCAAGTCAGCTCTTAGTGAACTTTATATTCATCACAGGAAGATAAGTGCAGCACATTTGAATAAGTAACAGATTTTCTCTTCTACTTTTATTTGGTTATGTTAGATTATTGTGCTTTACTATCCAATCTATAAAATATCAAGGTCATGAGGTTAAATTCACTAAAAATCTATGGAAATGCCATGAGTTATGATGATACTAGCTATTTAAGTATCTGTGATGGTGGTAAAGTGATGGGTACTAAAAAAAGTCAATATGGGAATGGCAATTCAAATTATTCACACAGCTTTGCATGTTGTATTTTTCCCAAAGGAACCTCTTCTAGCAGCAGGGCTAGTAGTGTCCATTTCCCTTGAGTCTTGATCCTCCAGGCTAAGGTCCCAGGGAAAGGACAAAAGAAAAGAAAAGATTTTTCTTACAATGACTTTGTTATTATTATTTATGAGCACTGAATCATGATAGCAAAGTCTGTATTTTGGATGATGTCTATCTGATCCTCAGGAAGTCATCCAACCCTCCATGAATTCTCTGGTGGGTAAGGAAAGAAATAGTCATCTTTCCAGCCTACCAGAATCCCACTACTGATTTCAGGGCTGCCAGCATTTGTGTAGAGCATTTACTTTTCTGTTCCAGACCAATAATTATCAGCAGATAAGAACAATTATAGAAATTGTGGCAATGGAATGAATCTGATATGAAAATAAGTGATTTCCATATAATTTTTCCAATTTGTTGAATTGCTTAATAATTTATAGGAGATGGCATTCGAGTACATTAGGATGGTATATCTAATAAGATCAAATAATCAACATTTTATTCCTTATGGAAATGAATCATAAAGCCTAATTGAAATTAACCCTATAGAGGTCTACAGGATCTGAACTAAAAGCCTGCAACCATTAATAGCATATTATCTCTCATTCCCAATCCGTAAAGGATGCCTTACATCTTATAGAAAAATCCTGGCTCATTTTCAAGGTTCTTGATTCAATTAAATTGGAGGTTTCCATGAGGAATAGTTATTGCCATTACAGCCTTATGAGCTCTGCTTACAACCCAGAACAAAAGTTTAAAATCAAGAAAATCATGTCAAAATAGCAGTGATAAAGTTAACAGAGGCTGAACTCCAGTTGCTCTGCTGTGTCTTGGTATTCATTATGATATTGTCTGAACTTAGAGAGATATTTCTGTGCTTGTAATTAGCTTTCTTATCACTTATTCCCTACATAATTAACAGAATGGTGTTGTTAGATGGATTCAGTCAGACAAGGAGGTTCTCTGTTCATTTACTCAGTACAAATGAATCTCAACTGAAATTGTTTTTATTTTCAATTTATAACACTGTGTCCAACGTTATGCTTTTCAAAAGCCCACAGCATTCTTTCCAATATACAAATGGACCCAACAGATAATAAAACCTGTGATTGTGCATGCACCCAGCAATATGTATTCATTCTTAAGTACATACAGATATACCATTTAACACCAGCTTTAGTGTGAAGCATAGAAACATCCTCAGGGTGAAGTAAGGAGATGTTAGAGTTGGTCATTAGTTTAAACCACAGAAATGTGTTGATTAAACTGATGGAAATTTGCCTCTTTAGTGACTAGCTCCTTCAAAGATTAGTTAATTGCTTGAGTTGTGTCTCTATCCTGGCAAGTCTTGGCAGCAGCACATCATGCCCATTGACAACCTGAAAATCTGTTTCTGCAGATTCTGCCTCACCTCTTTCTCCCAATGAAATGCATATTATGGGACTGGAAAAGACTGTGGCAAGGGATCAACCTCAGTCCAATCTGTTATATTCAGAAATTACCTTGATTGTTTAAGTGACTAATTCTCATTTGATGCCTGTAGGTGTGATTGTTGCTTGGAGTTCTCAGAGCTGTCCCACCACACAGCAGCCTGCATTCTCAGCTAACTCCATATCATATCTGTTCCCATGAGCTCAGAAAATGTTTGCATGGTGGACTGGCATAGACTGTAAGCCAAGAGCAATATGGGGAAGGGAGCAGCACTGAGCCATGAAGAAATACAAAGTACTCCATGTATGAGAGCCAACACAGCTGCTGGAACCATAAGGTACTGTTCAGTTTAAGATAACTGTGTTTTGATATCGTTTGAATAATTTTTTTTTTTTTTTTTTTTTTGCCTGTGTATTTGGCTAAGGTTGGGAAAGAAAGGACAGGAATCCGGAAAGGGAATAATATCCACTCTTTGGCAATTTTTATTTTATTTTTTTGTTTTTAAACCAGATTTTTATACTTTAATCCTCTCTCTAAACATTTTTCTCTTGAACCATCTTTGGAAGAAAAATAAATCCCTTGTTAGAAAAATGGCTGGGTGTTTTATTTAGTGCAAATGGCAAGTTAAAATGTTCCCCTTGGTTAAGCATGATATTCCACCAGATTAACCTTGGAAAGCATATACCATTTAAAAGTGCAAGAGGATTTTCTAAATGGCATTGTCAACGTTTCTAAGTAAAAAAATACCTTTAGAAAGAGAGTAATATATTATCATAAGAATGATTTTTTCTTCTATATTGAGACAGACAGCAACTATAATCCAGAAGAAGAAAGAAAAAAGGCTTCAGTACACATTTAGTGAGTAATAAATCTGCAGGTGAACTTCTTATTGATAATTGATGATTTTTTTTTTTTTTTTTAGCTGAGACAAAAACTTAAAATGGAATATTATACTCTTAGAATTTTAAAAAGTTCTCCTATTCACAGTTATTTCACCCATAAATCTCAGCAGACTGCTGTTCACACTGCCACTACTCAGATATTTCAAAAGCCTGAGTGATGTCATCATCTATTTTATCTTGCAAATAGTTGGCTGATTTTGTGGATTTTATGGCCTCTGCTCTTCCTAGTTATTAAAGCCTTATAATTTCTGTTAGATTTTGTTGTAACAGAAATGCAGGAAAAAAAGTAACCACATTGATTCATAAGACTCACCCAGATCCTCAGTACTGAGCAGTAATGTGATTTTACATGAATCATTGTGCCCAGAACAGGTAATGGGCACAGTGCTCAGGATGGTCAAAACGTGCTCCTTGCCATCTTCTGCAATTTGTAACGATTCTGGTAAAAACTGAAAATAAGAAAATCATTTTTAGATCATCTTGACAGATTAATAAGGCAATACAGATATTTTTGGAATTTCGAACGTTTTTAATCGTGGGTCAAAATAATTGCTTTTAAAATAACAATAATCTCCATAATAACAATAATCTTCATAACAATCATCTTCAACTTTCCAAAGGTAAAATTGTTGTTCAAATGTTTTAATACTCTTTGAATTTAAAAAAAGACATCTTTCTGCTTATCATATGTAGTGTCTAATTATTTCTCATTTCCTCATTTCAAAACAGGGTTTTATTAAGATTGAAAATAGTGTACTACCATAGATTTTGTTCACATTTAACATCCTTGGTTGACAGGAGTTCCTACTGCTGTGCACTGAGAAATACCTGCAGTATTCATTGCCTGAAGTGCAGCATTACCTCTTGATTATGCACTCTGTATTTGTACTCTGTGCCAAGTGCAAAGTGAGTGCATTTTTCACCCATTTCCTCTTCCCTGCTATGGAAGGAAGAAGGATTTCTCCATACATAATATATTGCAGCTTCAGGGAGAGGAGCTCGGCTGGGTGGTTCCTGCATGTCTGTTCTCCTGGGGCAGGAGCAGAAGCAGTACTTGGGCCCAGGCAGAAGTGAGGATTCCCATTCCCTGTGAAATTTGGGCATTGACAAAAAAACCTGCAACTGTGCATAGAATCGTTTGAGTTGGAAGGGACTTTTAAATGCCTATTGATCTAGCTCCCCTGCCGTGAACAGGGGCACCTACAGCTCCATCAGGTGCTCAGAGCCCTGTCCAGCCTGACTTTGAATGTTTCCAAGGACAGAGTATCCACCACCTCTCTGAGCAATCTGTTCCAGTACCTCATGGCCCTTAACTGTTCTTCCAGCATTACACAGAACAGGCTTCCAGATTTTTCAGATCCCATTCCTGTAGACCAAGTTGGGATATTCAAATATCCAATTCTCCAGGACTGCCAGACTGACAGTCCCATCCTTGGACAGAATCAGACCCAGACCTTGTATGGAGTGTGACTTACCCTCAGCAATATGTTCTTTGTAGTGCCTGGCCGTAAGGGGGCAGTAGATAAAAAGTCATATCTTTATTCATTTTGTTCTCATGTAGTTGGAATAAAATTCTGCATTTTTTAGGTGTGGCTTCGATTTATACATAACCAGAGTACTTTGGGGCATGTTTACTAGCAGATGTAGTTGTGCACATTCTCTGTGCTGCATTAGTGTCAACACCTGCATGCTTCTCTGATGAGTGCTCCAGGCCGTTTTGCAACAGACTGAAACAGACCACAATTTATTACGACTTTTTCTCAAAGTGAACCTAAAAGCAACACTGGTTATGGCCTATGTTTCTGTGCCTTGTTTTCCAGAGCGTGTCAGATATTATATAAATATTCCCCAGCGGTATGCTGGAGAAGTCAGTGAACCAGGGCCAATGGCATTACCTTAATCCCAGCGTAGAAACCTTTGCTCTGCTCAGGCAGTGATCGCTGCTCAGGAGCGTCTCTCACAAATGCAGTCACAGTGCAGAAGACCTGCATTAAACAAACAGTGTCAACAGTGTTTGCTTTTGTTGAATGAAAATGATATAACTATGTATATTCCTGTTCATCTGGGTTGTAGAGCTTCTTTTTTCTCTTTTTTTTTTTTTCTTTTAACCATTGAAAAAGATTTTGGAGGGTTAGGTGTTAAAAATATTTATGCATAAGCTTTGAGATCTGGAAGATTTTTTGATGTCTATAACAAGGAAAGAAACATAGCTTCCATCTCAACAATTAATAACACTAAATATTAAAATACAATTGCTTTTTCAGTTATCCAAGCACCCTGTTAGGGTTTTAATATTAACTCATTTTAATTAGGGGGAGTTGCACTGTTTGTGGGTGTTATGGTCAAGTTTAGGACTTTGGCCCTTGAGATCACTGAATCATAGAATTGTTTGAGTTGGAAGGGTTTCTTAAAGGTGATCTAGTCCTGCTCCTCTGCAATGAACAGAGACACCCACAGTTCCATCAGGTGCTCAGAGCCCCATCCAGCCCGACCTTGAGTGTCTCCAGGGATGGGATATCCACTACCTCTCTGGGCAACCTATTCCACTGTTTCCACTACCCATATTATAAGAAACTCTTTCCTTATATCCAGGCTAAATCTTCCATTTTAGTTTGAAACTATTTCCCCTTGTCTTATCACAACAGACTCCGCTAAAGTGTCTCTCCCCTTCTTTCTTACAGCCCCCCCTTTAGATACCAAAAGGTCTCCCCAGAACCTTCTCCAGGCTGAACAGCCTCAGCTCTCTCAGCCTGTCCTCGTAGAGGTGTTCCATCCCTTGGATTCCAGGCTTCACTGTTTTTAAATGTTTTTTTTTTAGATTTAAATTAGTTTGACGGTCATCCAGACTCAGAAACAATGTCAACAATAGAAGAAGTTACTTTTTTCTTATTGCAATAAAAAGATGATGCAGATCTACCTATGAGGTTTATAGTGTAAAAATAATAATTTCCCCAAAACAACAACAAAAACAACCCCACCAAACACAGTGTACTGTGCCATGCCATTTATGTCTGATTTCTAGCACAGTCACGCAACCTTTATCTCTGCTGAACCCATGCACCATCTGCCATCTTAATGTTTCATTGCTTTCACGAAACTCAAACTGCTAACATCGTTTCTAGGATCATAAGATTAAACTACAGAAATTTTCCTTAAAGCAAACTTACAGCAGGCTCTGAAACTGTAGCTCTCATTTTTTGGGGACCTTTTTTCTTGGAAATGGAATAAGAGCTTGTGTCACAGTAAATCAATACCAAATGGTCAGATGGCATATTTACAGTTGCTGTCTCTGAAGCCTCGGGTGACCCATGAAGAAGCAGCAGACTGATGTGATTTACTTTCTGCGGTGAGGAGCTCCTTTGGACAGATTCTAAGGCTCTTCATGTTTCTCACTGGCCATCTCAGGCACTACTTTCATGTCTGGAGCCAGCAAAACCAATGTAAAGCCAAACCATTTCCAGGTTCACATGACAGACTCTTTAGCAGGGTCTGTTGTGATAGCAAAAAGGGGAATAGTTTCAAAATAAAACAGAGGAGATTTAGATGGGATAAAAGGAAATAGTTTTTTATATTAAGTGTGGTGAGACAGTGGCATAGGTTGCCCAGAGTGGTGGTGGATGTCCCATCCCTTGAGGCACTCAGGGTCAGGCTGGATGGGGCTCTGAGCACCTGTGGGTGGCCCTGTTCGTTGCAGGGGAGTAGAAGTAGATAACTTTAAGGATCCCTTCCATCTCTAATGATTCAATGATTCTGTGATCCTGTGGATAGGGGCTGCCCACTGCTCTGCAGTATTTCTTTCTCTGTTGAAAAAATCCCTCTTTGTTACCTCAAAATCATGGTTCTCCTCCAAGCTGGAAAAAAAGTGAAGTCTCAGAAATGCCTTAAGGTTAGAATCCCTTAGATATCATGTTGTTAACCAGTTTGCCTCCAAAGGACAGAAACGTGTGTTCTCCATCGGGTAATCACAAAAAATAGCAAATATAAAATAATAATAAAAAAGATAAAAATTATATTTAAAAAAAAAAAAGAAAAAGTGAAGTACTCAGTAAGCAAATCCAACACACCCGCATTGCAGATGCTGTATTTACAGCTGCTGTGCTGTTTGTGCTTTTCTGCTTTTTACCCAAAATGTTCAAATGGAGTCACCTTGCTGCATGCACAGCGGTGCTGGTGGGGGGCATCTCTCAGAAACCCCTGGGCAATGGGTAGACTCAGCCCCATTCCCTGCACGTGCTGTGTATTCTCACACTGTAGAAGAGAGGTGTGTTTGATAAAAGATCTGAATTGAAAATAGCTCCGTAAAGATGTGCTGAGATATTATTAGACTGTCATCTCGTTCTAGCTCTGCGTACTGGAAGCGAGCAGAGCTTACCCAACTCTCAGTGTACAGACACCCATCACGAGCTACATTTCATTCCTGTCTTTCTGTCGCGCCTCTGCTTGTACTGCCTTTACCTCATGAGGTGCTCAACCAGCCCATGTGTTCATTGGCTGCGGAGCTACAGGTTGACAGTTTGTCACATCATTATTATGATAGTCACTGCAAGGGTTTTTTTTTTTTTTTGCCTTCAGCTAAACACTCATTTTTCTTCAGTTCAGTAATCAACTTCTTTCTCCTCTTTCCCTTCTCCATCTACGAATGCTGCTTTTTTAAAGCAAAGAGATAAAAGCAGCACTGACAGCCACGTGCTGATGGCCATGACATGTAAGGCAGTAGCTTTCCATAAACTCATCAGATCTGTTAAAAAAAAAAATAATAAAAAATCAAATAATGTTTTTTTCAGCATCCCCTTTAAAGGGACAGAGTTTAAGGGTGCCCTTGATAACTTGATCCCTGCCAGCTGTGGGCTGCTCCTTCTCTGTTCATCTTCCTATAGGGCAGAAAACTACTTATAGGCACAAATTCCTGCTAGAAAAATGCCTTAGTAGATAAGAAATGTCTTATTTCCTGTGTTTTGGAGCAGGTTTATGCCTTTAAGTGGACTTAGGTTTCTTCCCACTTCACAGTGAATCCTGTGAGCTGCATACTCAGTGAGAAGCAGAGTTCAGCCATTGATTTGGTGGGTAGCTCTGGGAAATGATTTGGGAGAGTATTTTAATTCTGGAAGCTGTCACCATCTTTAGCAAATTTCCCCTTAACAACTTGCACATCATCATACTTTTTTCAAAGCTTCTTAAGTGTAAATTTCTCCCAAATTTGTCCTTTCTACTCACTTTCAAAGAGAAAAAGACCCTTACATTTCACTCTTTTCCACATCTCTAATGAGTTCTGAATGTATTGCAGGAATCATCTATGGGAGCTTGAGCGTGCAGTGAGAGCATCCTCCCAGGGCAGTGACACTTGTCCCCAAAATGAGGAGAGCTGCCAGGTTGGAGTACTGGAAGTGGATGGAAGCACGTTTCTGACCCAGACAGCCAGTCTTGTGAGAAGCAGGGGAACTGATGCTGCTCAGGTCAGTAAGTAATGCTGGCCACTTGTAGAGAGCTCTCTTCTCAACACAAGGGATGAGCACTTGGGATACCTGTGCCCATTGACTGGACAGGGATGTCTGTGTGCTGCCGGTATGGTACAGAAGACTTAGTAAATTTTCTCTATTAACTCCAGAATTGGAGCTGCACAGCTCACGTCAAAAGGCAGGTAAAAGGCTGCAAGGTAGAGCCTCTCATGCACATTGGTGGCTTGCAAGAGCAGGATTGGCAGGGAATTGATCTTGACAGGTGAAAGGGTGCCTAGTGATGGCTTGTAAGGCTTCCAAATGTCCTATTCTGCTCAATTTAATGCCAATGGGCCAGGGCTGGATAAGTGGTTCTATAGGGAGCAGCTGTGCTTCAGAGCCTGTAAGAGGAGAAAGGAGGAGCAGAACTGAAGGTAAGTATTCCAGGGGGAGCAGTGAGGTAGCTCCTCAGAAGCTCCTCTGCTTGTCACTGCTTTACCCTCATTCTAAGCCCACCTGGAGCTCTGTTTCTGTGAAAATGCTCTTCACTCTCTGCCTGAAGTTTCAGAAGCAAATTTTAAGATGAGGTGTAACCTACAAAAAGGTAGTTTTTCCTATTTCTGTTGCTGTGCCAAGTCCAATGGCTGGGATTGGTTTCACATTTAAGCACTAGGAAAATTCACTTTTTTTCTCAAGCGTGAAAATTAGCTCTGTTATATATCAAGGTACTCATTTATGGTCTTTTGGCTGGATTTTTGATGTGTTGCACATTCTTGATGTATTGCAGTGTCCTACAAATTGCCTAGTCTGTTTAAGTAAATGTTTAAGTGAAACACTTTTTTTATTATTATTATTACAATGACTATCATAGTTTATTGCCATCTCTGGAGGCTTTCAAGAAACCTGTTGATGTCTCACTCAGGGGCATGATTAGTAGGCATTTTGGGGATGGGTCAGTAGTTGGACTAGGTGATCTTAGAGGTTTTTGCAACCTTAATGACTATATGATAGTTTATATATGGTGACAATTGCTCCTCATTGTGTGAACTTCAAGATTGCTGCACTGAGCAAAATTGCACAGTTTTCTTCTAAACACCTTTCTTAGCATAACTCATTACTCCCAGTTTGCCGCAATAATTTATAGATGGCTATGCCTCAAGGAATTAAATGACCTCTCTCACCATCGCATAAATAAGGCTTCAGAATGCCAGGATTTTTGTATCACGTGGAGTAGGCTTCTTTCAGTGCTCGAATAGAAACAGCGGCATGTTATAGATTTATTTAAAGCAGCAATAGTTTCATGAATGTTATGCTGCCAACATTACTGTCTGAAATAACAAAACTGGAGCCAAAAGATGGAGGAGAAATGCACACCTGACAGCTATTAAAAAATAACTGGCTGTTTAGTCAATGCAAATTCAGAAATGTTGGCTGGTAAATTTCTACTCTTCTCTAAGGTTTGACTGAGTATTAAAATATATTGATAATATATGACTAACCCATTACCTGGGGACTTTCTGATAGATAAAATATGGATTGGATACAAATAATTGTGAAAGTAATTTAAAAAAAAAAAAAAAAAAATCCTTCCACTTACATCTTGTTTGCAACATCTTGGGCCCAAACCACATCTGAGCAGCAAAGTTTAGTTTTTGAGGTCTGCATCTCCCTGTGGGTGGCATTACCATTCCTTCATGGTAGCTCTATCAGTGCTTATGGAGATACTTCAGATTTACACCTCTGGAAACGAAAGGAGCATCCAGCCCTTTGTGACTGTTATCAGAAACCCGGGGTGGGATGGCAAATATGTACTTTTCTAAAATCCCTACTATCTAAAACTGAATTCCCAGCTTCAGCTGGGGCTTTGTTTTTGGCTTTCAACAATGATGATTTATGGCTAATTGTAATTAATAAAAAAGGCTGCAAATTTTTGTTTAAAAAGAATAACTAGATAAAAATTCTAGCAAGGAAAAGAACATTTTAGCCTCACCAAACCAACTAAATTAAACATGTGGCTTTCGGGAGAGGACAAGAAGGGCTTACAGAAAATTTAATATAATAAAAATGGTCTTATAAGGATTTAGTGATGAAACTAGTTAGTAGAACTATATTTTCTCTGAATCCCTCAGGATTGTTAAATCTAGATTTGAAGTGATTACACGTGGAATTGCTTCGATGAAAATATCTCTTTGTAACACAAACTTGTCTTGAAAACTGGCATAATTTTCTGCATTGTGTTGTAATATAAGTGAGGGCTGCATCCGTCAGATTCCAAACTCAGGAGGCATAATTAGGGGGAGGAATAAGAGAAATACCTATCTAGATTGTGCCATGGCTATAAATGATTCATCTCTTAAAGAACTGTGAAAAGCTTATTCGTTAACTATCTCAAAGAGGAGCTGTGAAATGTCAAGACTATTTCCAACCTACTTTTAACACAAGGCCATTATCCCTGTTTATTCTTTCAGTTCATTGTAGCATCACTAATGGCTCTCTGCCTGTAAAAGTTATGAACCTAATTTAACTTTTAAAGTCTTTTTTAGTACCATGAAAGGCCATGAATTCATACACAAGTCAATTTTTTCCACATCTTGTATTGGCTTCAGCTTTGTTGTTGTTGTTGACGCTAGATCTGTGTTGCCATGTAAGCCATCAAATACACTTCTTAAAGATTGTTTTGTAATGAATTCTATCTCTCAGCATACTATTGAACCACAAATTTGGAATCAGAGAGGCAGAACACCATGAAAAAGACCATAAAAATAAACCTCACTCTATTTTAAAATGTACTGTCTTCTGTGAAAAGATGCTATTGTGTCTCTGGTCCACGAATATAAAAATTACTGAGTGCATATAACTGCGTCTGTGTCTAGTGCAGATTCTTGCTGCTGCACAGTACAACAAACACTAAGATAGAACTGTCTCAGGCGCATGTTTCTATTACTTGTACTAGCTTTATGGTGTTCAGGCTGTAATGGATGTGTAATGTTACCATTAGAAAACAGTAAAATGGACAGCTTCAACAAACACCGTGCAATCCAAAGAAATATTACGTGTCCTGAATCTGGTAAAAACTATATAAGTCTGTTTGAAATCAAGCTTTCATTTTGATACTTTTTTCCACTTTAGATGTAAATGTAATGAGCGAGGAGCAGCCCTAGAATACACCCAGAGGAGCTTTCAGATGGGATTTGGCCCCGCAGAGTGCCAGACCACGCGTTGCTGCATTACTGTGTCTCCCAGTTGCAGATGTCTGCTGCTTATCTCCAGGTAGGAACACGTCTGCAGGGTGGTGTCCTGATGGATCTGCTCCTGTTTGCTGGGGGCAACCAGACGTGACCAGAGCACCGTGTAGCTCAGCCCCCAGCTGGGTGAGCTGTAGGCACATTTCAGGTGGGCGCGACCTCGCACGAGCTCGGAAGTTATCACTGGCTGTAAAGTCAGGCTTGGGAGTTTTTCTGAAAGGCAAAGCAGAAAGATTCAGCAGAAAATATTTTTAATATTAAAATTGCGCACTCAGCAGAAGATGTCAATATAGCTAAATGTGGGAGAAATGCCACATTTATACTCTTGTGATTTAATAATTAACTATGTAAACAAGACACTGCATTTCATATGAAAGTTCAAAAGTAGCTATTTTGGTACTGATTGCCCATTGCTATAATGTTAGACCTGGGATATTGTTTTTTTTATTTTGCATTCAGAACAACATTATTAAAATGAAGCACACGGGTTAATACAAATTAATTATTTCAGTAAAGGCTGCCAGCTTTGCATTCCCAGAAGCAGAACCTTCTGACCTGAGTTTGTCAGTGAGTTACAGAAGAGATATGAGAACAAACGATGCTGCAGAAGTGAACTCAAACAGCATCCAACTCATATCACTGTGCTGTGAGGATCCTTTCTGGCCTGTGCTGGGACGTTCCTAGGATGAGCTTGCTCAGTATACTCTCAATCTGCCCAGAATAATTCTACTGCTCTAAAAATACAGCCTATTTCTATAGGCTTCAACAAAGGATGAACTCTGATAGTTTTCTTCCTCTTAAGGAGAAACAAAAAGATATTTAATACTGTAGGGTGATGTTCTCTCATCTCCAGAGACTTGGACTCAAACGGAACAAGAAGCTGGTGCAGGGGCTTTGAAAGGATATTTTAAGAAACTCTTTTTGAAGGAGTATAGAGAATATTATGGAAGCATGAGGCAGAATGGAGAACCTATATATTAACACTTGTCCAGTGCTTAGTGGATTTCAGACAGTGTCTCAACATCCCTCCAGAACTTCAGCTTCGGGTTCTTTCCATCCATTGCACAATATTGTGCAAGCATCCTTAAATCAAGAAATTAAAGAACTACTGAAATACATGGAGGAGGGGGGGGGGGAAAAAAAAAAAAG
>JAOWBP010003503.1:28776062-28806172 GCA_028571105.1 Tragopan temminckii
ACAGTCAAACCCCCAGTACATTATATGATGTTATGATGTGGAATACTGATCACCAAAAGTCATAAAACCATGACAACTACTAGTCTTAATCCTAATGGTGCTTATAATAATAGCATGATGTTTATGACTTTTCTCCATTTTCACTGGTGTCAAGTGTCAGGAACTCAAAATTTATGCAACTACTTATATAACTGTAGCAAAAAAGGACTTTACCTACTTTTTATTCTGTTTTCCTCATTTCTCAGCTGGAGCAAAGCCAGCTTGTGTTACCGCAGGCTCACAGCTTTATGTATATCAAAGGAGCAAAGTTTATGTTTCATAATCTTTTTTATTTCATTACCTAATACTACAATGCCAGAAAGACTCTGGCAAAAGTATATGATTTTTAAACACCATGACTTGAAAATCTGTACAGAAGTCAGAGTAGAGACCTGATATGCAGCCCTCATCACAAACCATTAAGATTAAAGAAGCTCATACTTTCATATGTTATATATAAACATGATCATGCATGAGGACCACCATTAAAAAAACAAGCACGTGTTCAGTTCTCATTTCTATGAGAAGGGTCTTAATGATGAATTTGTATGAAATTTATGAGTGGCGCTCAAGAACAGAGTAAGATGTGTTGTTGCGTGGAGAAAGAAAAGAGCCCCCAGCCCTGATGGGGTGACTGACCTAGGCTCTGCATGGTCTGGGCTCCAGCTTAACCCGGATGGCTGGAATTTTAAATCAGCCCTGGGATGTGTTCAGCACGTGTTAATTAGAGACAAGTTCAGTTTATTGATGCAATGAACTTTATCTTGCCTGGGTTACCTGTCTGTAGGTAATCCTCTTTGCTGAATAGTCATCTAGAAAGCAATTTAGCACAGCTCTGTTCACATTATTCACTGTCCTGGCACATGGACAGGGAAAGGGCAGTGTCTGTGTGCTGTCGCCTCCTGTCCTCTGGCCATGCCAAAGAAAGGGAACAAGCGTGCAGCACGCTTGGTAGGGAGATGCAGAAATGCTGTAAGAATGAAGTCAAAATTTGCATTTCTACCAGTCTGCAAGTCACCATGAATCACGTTAAATGTTCATCATAATCAAACACCTGCATTTACAAATTTCATCAGAGACATAAAGTAAATATATCTGCAGGCATAAATAGCTGAAAAACTTGCTTTTCCTCCACAAAATGTACTTAGAATTACATTTTTGATTAAATACTAGGAGGTAATAATTCATATATAATGTTCTGCAGTATTTAACTATCAAATATGTCTTCCTAATTAGGAATTCAGAAGGCAGTAAAAATCATTAGAGAAATAGCTGGGCGAATGCAACTCATCTTTTTCACCATGCAATTTGCTAATGAATTCACTTTGACAATACTTTCTGTTCTTCAAGTTTTTTTTCCCTGCATCTGAATGACTGAGTTTTAGTATTATGAACAAGAAAATTAGCCTGAGTGTTTAAATCAGCATGAATACATCTTAGATAAGATATAGCAGCTTGCATAAGGCTTTATAAACTCCACTGCCAGCATCATACCATGGTCATTAAAGCAAGCAAATCATAGATCTTGCCACATACTTTGCAACTTGTATATAAAGCACATGAATATGGAGAAATAAATATATGGCTATGAGAGCTAATTCAGAATCTGAGCTTTGCAGGGTGTTGTTGTATACGTGTGAGTGTAATCCTTGCAGCTTGTCCCAAAAATGCCTGGCTCCCCCCTATGATGTTGTAGCGGCTTTTGGGGACGATGCTTCTAGAAAATGGCTAGTTCTAGTTAATAGGTGAAAACTGGTGAACTGTTGTGTCTCAGCTTGCTTCTGTTAGTCTGGTACCTGGCAGCCAGACTTCTGTCATTGCTCACCAATGTCCAAATGTCTCTCAGTGTGGTCTGTCTTGCTCTTGCCAAGGAGCCTCACCCAACACTCCAGTCATGGTTTGGCTGAAGTTAATGCCTATCTCTGTGGTCTTAATGTTGTTCCTGTTTGTAGTAAGTAGTTTTTGGAACAAACAAGTGCATTCCAGTTCCAATTTTATCATAATGACATATTGAGTTCAGGAGACAATTATTTTACTGCCATGTGTGAAAATACTACAAATTCCAATAAATATACATTTATCTCATGTATTCCCTGCCCAGAGTTCAAATACTTTAAATTCCCTCATCTAAGCCAAAGGGAAAACATGGAGGCTAGAGAAAATCTGTAGTGAAAATGGGAAATTAAACCCAACAAAAACCAAACTGCTCAAGCGTGTGATGCAGCAAAAATGCAGCACTGTTCATTTCTTCTAAATACGAGTCACCAGAACCTGTGTTCTTGCTTTGTAATCTCACAGATCTCCCTACACACTGTCAGTGCTCTCAGATACCTGCTTTCATCTTTTTTTTGTAGGAGCTTAACCTTCTCTGCATTGGTGGAGGGTGAGATTTCTTAGGAAGGGAAAGCTGTCCCAGGAAGCTTTCATTAGTGCGGAGTCATGGTGACAGATCTCTGAGAAAACAGCATGTGTTGCATCTTCTTCTCTGTTACGAGATATTGTGATGTACAAAGGATAATGTCAATAAGAAAGGGGGTTTTATCTGAATAGAAAAAAGGTGTTTTGCCCGCAAGGTAATATTAGAAAGCTACATGCCTACAACAGTCAGTGCCCTTGTTAGCATTCAGTGGAATCGTAGCAATAAAAATGGAATTCAAAGTTGGTCTTCTGAAGGAAAAGTGAAATTGTCTGGAAGAAAACACTGCAATTAGATAATCCATGAGCAAAAAAAAAACAAACTGTGCTGTAAATTTAGTGCAATAAAATGCCTCATGAAAATAGGTGGGAAATTAAAGCCAAATTTTTTAAACTGTTTTGACTCAAAGTAAAAAATAATGGAAGAAATTATGTGAGATTATTTTTTAAAATATCCTGTAAAGGTTTAAAAAAATTGGGATATCTCTGAAATGCTAATGAATGAGCTCACCACAGATCCAAAAAGAATGTAGCAGACATCAGCGTAAAATAATGTAAATAATTGGCATTTTGATAGGTTAAATAGATGCATAGATTGTGTTGCGTGTTTCAGCTATTTTCATTGTCCCATTTAATGTGTGAGCAGCTCTTAGCTGGCATTAGGCTGCGTGAGGGAAAGTGTGGTTTGGGTGTGCTGTCCTTAGGCTCTGGGTGGGGAGGAGCTGGCACTGATGGGATTTGCCCAGCATGGGAAGTGAGCGTGACCCACTGCCAGCAGGGATGTCATTTCTTCCTTGGTGGGTGCAGCATCCCAACCTGACTTGCCCAAGAGAATCTGTCCCATGAAAAGCGTCCTCAGGACATCACTACTCACAAGGTCATGTTCCTGGGAGGTGTTTGGCCTTCTCTGCAGAAGCTTAGCAGTGGAAAATGGCTTGAATTTATTGCAGCGGATGGAGACGTTACAAGTGGATTTAATAAGTCTGTGCTTACCTCGAACCTGAGTACAGGCTACTGCTGCCTCTTGCTGATTGAAAGACAGAAAGTGACACAAATTTCCCAGGTTATGACACTCCTTTTTATCACCTACTCCACTTGTCTTAAAGGCCAGCAGCCTGCAGTGTGTGATAAGCTTCTGGGGAAGGACAGGGAGAGGAAGGATTAACATTCACCTTCCCTGCCATACCTGACAGATGGTATCACACGGGGTCCATCTAATTGCTGGATCGTAATGATCACTTCTGGAGAGAGCATGTAGTCTATATTTAAACTTCAAGGCAGTGCTCCTGCAGAGCTGCTAAAGACATGTCTGTGCCCGTTGCGTTCGTGTCTCTGCAGCATTCCAGCTGTAAATTCTGCTTTTGTGGGACTTCTTCAGACAGCATCAGCTGTCTCAGACAGCTGAGAACCTTGAATGGCTGCAAAAAACAGGAGGAGTAGGAGAGGTATGAAGGTCACAGTAGCAATGTGGCAGGGTATTCAGGGCAATTTAGCATGGGTAGCTCATTGTGCTCTATGCGCCATGGCCAAGAAGTCATAGAATCAAGGAATTCTTAGAGTTGGAATGGACCTCTGAGGGCCATCTGGTTCAACTCCCCTGCAGTGAGCAGGGACACCACAGCTAGGTCAGGTTGCCCAGAGCCTGATCCAGCTTTGCCTTGAAAGTCTCCAGGGAGAGAGTATCAATCACAACACTGGGCACCTGAACACGACCAGTGACATTCACATTGATTCCAGGTCTGACAGAGGACAGTGGTTGTTCTTTTGGTTTTGTCTCTCATGAGCTTTCTGCACATCACTGTTCCTGGAAAACACCCAAAGCTGTCTTGTCAAAGTGAAAATGGTATTTTATCTTCAAAATTTGAGTTAGGGAATTTTATTTCCATGAATATTCAGCACTCTCCACATCACAGTTTTGCTCATTCATCATGCATGTAAAACGTTAGTGGCACCCTGAGTACTGAATGAAATCTGGTCTCTGCCATTTGCAATTCTGCTCACTTTGGAGGTCATCGCATGTGGCAGGGCTGCCTTTTAGTTTTAAAAGCTATGTAAACACATCCCTAACCTGCTGCCACCTACCAGCAACGAGAGCAGCGTTACATTTCTACTGGGAATGAAGTGCAGTAGGCAGCAAATTAGTTGGCCTTGAGCAAACCTCCCTGAGTCGCTGAACCTGATGTGCTGGGTTGATTAGCAATGGGAAATGGCAATGTGAACTTCCATGTGGCAGCCACAGTGACTGAGGAAAGAGGAAGAGCAGGGCTTTCTGGCTGCTAGCTTTCCTGCTTTTCTTGCTTTCAGATCTACCTCGCCGATGTGTCTGTACCATCAACACCACTGCTTCTTGCCTTTAGTGTGGTGAGATGGGAAAAGAGAGAGATGGGAATCTTTCTGACTTAGAACTTTGTATGCTTTCAGTTGCATTCTCAAAAATCTCAATTACAATGATGATAAATTGAATTGTTATTAATATATAACTATATACACTCCTGAAGTGTTGGTTGACATATAGATAATTTAATAAAGGATTTTGTTTGCCTATGGACGTATACCTTCACTGCTATTTTTGGTTATTTTTTTTGTATCTTTTTAATACAAAGTGATGAAGGAAACTGAACCCTTACACTGTTTCTTGAAGATTAAGCTTCTGTAAATGTAATAAATTGATCGTGCTTTCATGTTTGTAAGAAACTGTATTTCCTCTGAGCTGCCTTAATCCAATTCAGTGCCATCAAAAATCCTTTTTTTTCTAAGACTTCCACTGAAACTGAATGGGATGCCATAAAAATAATTGGAGATATGCCTGGGGATAAAAACAATCACCAACAAAAAAACCTGTAGGTCCAGCATTCAAAAGATGGTCCAAGCAATGCAATCCTGTGAGTACTAGAGCTTCAAATCATGTCAGCATTCTTGTTATTCACAGTAGTTACACGGGGAAACTCTGAACAGCAAAAGTTCATAAGCAAATGGCAAAGGCAGTGCATTTAATATAGTAAAAAACGTACATTTAATTGACAGCGCTTGGTAATATATGCAGAGTGACATGTTTCTTTGAGGACTTTATCTTCCTCAGACTGTTTTAGAACGCCTTTATTTCATTACCATTATGTTTTACAGGAATAATATTTTTCCTTCTTTGTGGGTAAAGCATAAAATTAAGCTCATTCCTCGCACCCCAGGTCCCACCGCAGGTTAAAGATGCGCTTTGTTTTAATCATGCTTGAATCTCACTGAGGTGAAAAAGGGACTCTCAAGTGCTTAAAACTAAGTACGAGTTAAGTGCTTTGCTGGAGCGAGTCAGAGGAAAAAGCACTTGGCTGGATCAGGGCCTTACAGCATCACGGTGGGATTAGCGGCGTGATTACAAGTAGCTTTTTGTGTTTTAAGTGTTTATTAAGTTAGAAGCCAGGGAGAATGTTGCAGCTTTAGATAGTCTTCCTGAAAGATTCATTCGTTTTCTTCTTACTTTAAATTAAAAATTCCTTATTAGTGTGCGTTCTTTTCGTGTACTTTCTTATGATTGCTCTTTGCCCTTTATGTGTGTTTACTGTTGTTTTCCACTCTTTATGCAAACTAGGAAGTTAGGCAATAAAGCTGGAGAAACAAGCAGGTATTATGTGATAATTGAACACAACGTCGGTGTTATGATGCAAGTAATGCAACTCAAGGTCTCTTATACTTCAGTAGCTAGACAGTAATTGCCTGATGGTAATCATGATAACTACACTCCCTGGAGTTACTTTACTGCTGTTAAGAAATATCTTCTGGATCTCTTACATGAGCATGATGAAAACCCCCACATTCAATTATTCTACAGAAAGTTGAATGAATATGATGCATGTTCCTTGACATGGTGATTTACACAAATGGAAGTTTTATTCTGCAAGGGGGGATGATATTTTAAAGCAGAAATAATTAAATCCAAAGTGGAAACTTCATTCATTGCTGAATGTGGGGTGGTCTTGTTTGCAGAGCAAGCATTTTATTACCTGTATATCACTTGCACTGCATTCCTCAGCGTGTGGGGATGTTACAATAACTGATTATATTAAGGACTTACTTTTGAAAAATGTAGTCACAAGGAGTAATCAGTTCAGATTTGGTGTGAGGAGTGAATGGAGATTACATCCAGTTAATTTTTTTGGCAAGTTTGTCCTATGAGCAATGATGCCTTCCTATCTGAGCAACCTGATGGAGCTGTAGGTGTTCCTGCTCATTGCAGGGGAGTTGAACCATATGACCTTTAGAAGTCCCTTCTAAATGAATTGATTCTTACTCCATGGTTCTTACTCCAGGCAGCTGTGGCTGCTGAGCCCCAGGTGGGCTGCTTTGGTTCATGGCTGCTTTGCTAGCAGCTGTGTGGTTTAGGCCACCTAAACCAGGTGGGTTTGGAGTGTTATTTGCTAGGAAAAAGAACAATGAATATCACAGTGCATTGTATATAGTAATAAAATTTGGGTAACTGCACCAATTATCTGAAAAATTAAAATTTTGCAACTGGGCAGAAATATGCTGAGATATTTTCTCTTATTGCTTTCTTTGGGGGCAAGGAATGTCAAAGTAATGTCATCTCTTGCATGGCTGTTACTACAATTCATGGGGTGAACATTTGGGATGATGTGAACATCTGGGAGGCGTTCAGTTTTGGGCTCCTCCCTACAAGAATGACATTGAGGCTTTGGAATGTGTTCAGAGAAGGGCAGTGAAACTGGTGAGGGGTCTGGAGCACAAGTCTTAAGGGGAGTGGCTGAGGGAACTGGGGTTATTTAGTCTAGAGAAGAAGAGGCTCAGGGGAGACTTTCTACAACGACCTGAAGGGAGGTTGTGTTGAGGTGGGGGTTGGCCTCTGCTCCCCCGTAACTAGTGATAGGACTAGAGGGAATGGCCTCACGTTGCACGAGGGGAGGTTCAGGCTGGACATAGAGAACAATTTCTTCCCCAAAAGAGTGATCAGGTGCTGGAATGGGCCTCCCTGGTAGGTGGTGGAGTCACTGTCCCTGGAAGTGTTCAGGAAATGTTTTGATGTCGTACTGAGGGACATGGTAGTAGGAAATACTGGTGACAGGTGGATGATTGGAGTGGATGATATTAGAGGTCTTTTCCAACCTTGGTTATTCTGTGATTCTGTGTGCTGGATGCAGTGATGACCATGGCAGAATACCTGCTGACTTCAGGGGCAGGATGTCGCTTGCTCTCCTTTGACAAAAACATAACAAGTTCTAGACTGAAATGGGCTTTGGGTCTGGTACTTTGTCTCCAGCATTTTCCAGTAACAGATGCTAAGTAAAGGAAACAGGAACGTTGTAAGGCAAACGTTCCCTTGTCATACTTACTCAGCTCAAGGAAGTAAGATAGCACATTACTAAGGAGTGCTTACCTTTGGATCATGCCTGGCAGCCCTGATAAATCTCCCTAACACCTTTGCAGATCCATCTATTTTGATTTCCTCAAAATTCATTAGCAGTGAGTTCTACAATTAAAATGCATTAGGTAAACCAAAACCAACAAATTGTATGTTTCGGTGTACAGCCTGGAGGTTACTTCTGTTTGAAAGAAAATATTCACCTCTGATAACAGTATGTGTGTATAAGGAAGGCTGTCCTACAATATCTGTTCCCCTAACTGTGTCCTCCTTGCTTCTGATCCTTGTCACAGCCCCCCTCCTGTTTTCCAGGCTGAATGTTTTCACTAACTTATTTTCCTGCCTATCTTCTAAAGGAATGCAAGTGTCTTAGTCTTTGTACCTAAAGGGGCACAATTTCCCCTTACCTTTAAACTGGTTCCCTGTTTACTTCTTTTTCAGTTCTGCCCAGTCACTGTAGTGTGAAAAGTAATGTGTAATTATTCTTTTCTGTGCTATTCATGTTTTGATTGTTGCTGTCTTTTCCAGTCTGATGAGTCTTTGTGTAGTGCCACCTCTTGTGGGAGCTGATCGGTGCAGCCATGTGTCAAATAGGGATAAGAAGATATTTGTGTTACAGGCGATTTTGTGACTAACTGACTTGAGCTCTTTGAAATCATTGGATAGGCCTATGTTCTGTTTATTATCCTTTTCTCTTTTAGGTTATCGTAGGTACTTACACACAAAACAGTTTCCTTAGGATGTCAGAACTGTCTGATCTGAGTTTTCAGTGGAGGTTGTGTCTTATTTTCTTTTGAAACACCTCATCCAACACTAACAATAACCTTGATAACAATGTTACCGAACCATTTAATTTAATTAGATAATCCATTACTCAAGAATGCACACATCCAGCAGAAGCAGGGGAATTTTTTTACCAACTGGCAGCAGCTTTCTTACAGGTCTTGGAGCACAGACAGTGTTGCAAACCACTATTCCCTGCTGCATTACCAATGGCTTCGGTGAGTTTCTGAGCAATTGAGCAGAGTGAGCTAAATTCTTCACTCCTGTATGATGATAATATATATACCAGTAGAGCTTCATTGGTTTCAGTGGGATTTCTCTAGACATGTATCAGTTAATTTTTCTGATGTTTTTCTTAAGCTCAAAGAAATCAGAAGGGTTAATGACGGTGTATATTTGTACACGTCACAAGATAAAAAAAGGTTTATATTCTAAAGGATACTAAAACAATGACTGTAAAAGAGCATGTTTTTGATGATTATACAAGCTAGTCTGCTCTTTGGGAAGCCTTCATCTTCTCTGAAAATGATGATGGATCCAAAGGACCACTGGTCAGACGTAAATCTCAGAAGTGACTCTTATGGAGTCTGATGTAGCCTCAGAGATTTGAGCCCATATCTTTCTTAATGAAAATGGAAAATGCTTTTTTAAAGCACTACAGTGAAGATATCCTATGGCTGGATTTGAAAAATGACTCCTGTAAGTCATCCCTGGTTTCTGCCTCCCTCTGTTTTTCAAAGCCATTCTTATAGAACTATGCAAATTATTTTAAATAGACCTCAGGCTAGTGCCACTGTTTCAAATGCGTAACAATAGTGTGAAAGATGTAAGCATGCAGTTTAATTTATTTGCAATGGATGGTTTGTGCTTATCGTGTTTGCTCCTTTTTTCTCTCTCCTTTTTTAAAATGAAGAATTAATCTGTGAGAGGGAAGCAGACCTAGAGTTGTGCTCAAGGACCCATGTACCCCTCCTGAGTGTAGAGCATGGGGAGGACAGGGAACACACTAATGTTTCTCTACCGTAACCACCTCCATTTTCTTCTTCTAATGCTTTGTTTCCTGCACTAATATTCTAGTTCTTTTGACATAATGAATGAGCTTAGGGACTTGAAGGAGTTTCGGTACCATTTGTTTTTTATCCTAAAGGAAAATACAAACCCTTCTGTTAGATAGGACTCTGCATAAAAATAAGTGTTTCTGTAGTATAGAAGTTGAAGGTGACCTATGGTAATAACGGATGCAAACTTTTTCAAGCTGAAAACATTCCTCCCTGGGTTTTTGTTTGTTCTGGCTAACACTTTTCTCTAATGCTTTAGATACTGCATACTATTTAAAGCGTGCAGTATCTAAATGGTGGTAGATAATTGAGCATCTTAATAGACTTTTATCCAGCAAGTATTGTTTATTGATGTAGTTGGTGAGAAAATTGAATTGAATATGGATAAAAGTAGATTTTCTAGTTTGACTTTTTAAGATTGAGAATGAAAACAAATATTTTGCCAAGTCAAAAACTGGAAAAATATTTGTTTATGCCAAAAAGGGTGTTTATGTTTGCAGCCTGCTAATGAGCAGCATAAGAAATATAAAAGAAATCATTTCAAATGAGAGCAGAATCAAGAGTTTTTATTTGAAAGGTAAGAAGCTAGCCTGCTTCTCCTTTTTCTTGCATTTTTTCTTCTAAGTTCCATGCTAAAAATCCACGTAGTTTATATTTTTTCTTTTACAGTCCAGTGTACATTTCTTTGCTTAGCTGTACCTTTATATGAGAAACAACATTTATTTTAATATTACTCTGTGCTGTTGATCAATATTTATGCTATTAACCAAGCAGCTGTAAAACAAGCTGCTTGTTCTAATACTTAACTAAAATATTTCTTTATTCTTTCTACAAATTGCTCCTTTGCATCCCCTGTTTATTGAGAGAATAGGTCATTTTATATCTTCACAGCTGAAAATCATTGAGGAGTCAATAGCAGCTGGTGCTCAGAGGAGTGGCTGAAATGCTCTGAGCAGAGATGGGAAAGGACGGTATGACTCTCCTTCCCATCCAGAGAAATTCTGATGGGATGAGAGGCTGGCTGGTCCTTTGAGTTGGAATTTGTCCTCAGTATTCATAAAAGCAGGTCTGAGACCCATATGCTCACAGAGTTCTTAACAAACTCATTAATATTCACAAATGTGCACCAGGAATTGGAAGGATGAACTAATGAGAAATGATTAAGAGTTAAATATGCATAGAACGGCTTAGCAACTATTAAAGCAAAGGACACAGTAGTTGCCTGCAAATAGAGAATGTAAATAAAAAGGGCAGAGGAATTAGTGAGGTTGGTTCTGGAACTAATGGAGTAATACGCAGCAAAGTTGTTGTCTTTTTGCTTATTAAACTTTCTTTTAAGCTCTAATGCAATAGGCAGCACTGGAAAGAAAAATGAGAGGGAAATTTTAGGATAATTGGGTAAAATAGGAAATAAAACATCCAGACCCTGTCCTAAATGTCAGGTTTAAATGACACTCTCTGCATGTGAAACCTTTCAAAAAGGCAAGGAGGGGGACCTGCAGGCCTCAGCTTAGTGCCCAAGGAAATGGTGGAGCCAGTCTTGGTGGATGTGACACAGGAGGGATGAGGAGGTTGTTGGAGCAGCTAGCGTTGGTTTGCAGACAGAGAATTGTGCTTGACTGGTGCTTTCCCTGATAAAAAGGACTCTATCTGAGAACCAGGTGACAGCGGTGACTACCATTTAGCTCCATATTAGTGTGACTGTCAAGAAAGATCCCACAGAATCCTCACAGCCAAACAGAGTCTCTTGGAGGTAGCCTGGTGAGAACACATCTAGAATACTATGGCCAGTGCTGTCTGAGCATGAGAGAGCTACATCAGCCCATCCATCCTTATGATCAGAAGTCATTTATAAGAGTTTTTGTATTGCTGGTTGTTTTCTATATTGTTTAAATCTGATTTAAAATGCAGGTCTACTGCAAGAGTTTTTTTTATATTTATTGTTCTAATTTAGTTGACAAATTGATGCTACTCTAAAGCCAATGTTCTGTTAAATCTAGTTTGCTTGAAGTAATACTTTACAGGTGAAACACTTGAATAATTGAAGTGTGCATGCCTGTTATGCTTCTTCCTGTGATTCACGTGCCTTTGAACGTATTCAGCAAGATCTACTTTAATACCAAGCATCCTACAGTAGAACATTTCAGTACCATCTGCATATTTAAAATGCTGTAATTCTGTTTGGCGAGTCAACTAAACGAACCACCAGCGAACAGAATTAGTGCATGGGCTTTTAAAGTTCTGCATCTGTAAAACAGTTCTGAAAGGCATTTGTGGCAGGGGTGGTGGCCCACCTGTGGCTCAGTGTGTGGAAGTGGCTGGGGGCACCAGTAAGATTCCAAGCTACAAGATTCTGAAAGATACATTTACCTACAAGTATGCTGAGAAGTATTCTTAAAATCCTGATTTGGATTAGGTGATATAATAGACTTCTGTCTTCTCTAGAATGTATTTTATTTTAAAATTGATTGCATTATATACCCCAAATAGCTGTACTTGTGAAGATGTGAAGGAAGCACTGTATGAAAAATGAGAGATTTAAGTTCAGCTGTAGATTGAATATTAGTGATTTATATTGGCGTTGGTGATTTCTGTACTTGGAAGAACAAGAGTTATTTTAAATCTGAATCTTACTGTAACAAGACCATGTCAGATAGCATCAACTTCAAGTAACATTAAAAAAAAACAACACATGCACAAAAAACCTTTTTGCCTTTCTTACAAGAAATAGTATTATTGCAAATGTGAAGTATGGAGAAAAGCCATTATTGCCTCCAAGGTGGTATGCCATCTCAATAAGACTTCTCTCCTAGACAAGAAAAATATACTTTTCCAGTCCCACGTGTGCTACTAACCACCACTTACAAAACCTTTGTTTTAAAGTGCTGGCGATTTTACCTACGGCACACACTTTACTGTACTTGAAAGGTCTCCGAAGAATACTAGTAAATCTAAGGTGAACCATGAAGACCCATGAATACAATGAAGTTTAAAGTTTTGCTGTCTCCAAGTTTTTGTTATTTTTCTTTTTTTTTTCAGTACACAAATTTAACTTCCATCCTGCTAATATATCCTTAGTATATAATTAATATAAAATTTTTAAAGAGTGGCTAAAAGAATAAATTCATGTTTTTTCAAGAAAACACAGCAATGTGACAATAAAAACAATTAGACATTTGAAGTAAACTAACAACATAACCAGCAATCTGTTTGGGTCATGAGCCAGAAGAGGCCATCTGGCATTCCCAGGGATAGCATGAGCAAGAGCTGCCACCTTTTATTGCATATTGATAAGGTCTAGTAACTGCTGGGTTGCTCCAGCTGAATACAAAATTTCAGACATAGTGGGTAAGCTGCATCACAAGTTGTAACTGATGCAACAGAAGAATAACATTAGTGGACACGTGGGCTTTCCAGTTAGAATCGATCTACTTTGCTCCGAAGACCTGGACACTGAAATTCTGCAACCAAAAGGCTTATTTAAGATAAACAAAAATTTAAGGGACTGTCTATGCAAGAATATTTTGGGAGAAATGTCTGGCTGTCAGGCCTGGCCTGAAAACTCTCTCTACACAGGAATGTGGTAATGGTCTGTTATCATGAGTATCTTCAGAGGTTTCACTCAGTGAAATCCTGCTGAGAACAGATGTGAGGTTTGGTGTGCACCAGTGACAAAGTAGTTTACAAGCTATACCCTACCTCTTCTGCAGCCTGGATTTTAAATGGTTCAAAGTTTGGTTGGTTTCTTTTTTTGTGAGTGTGTTGGAAGTTGAAGGTGATGCTTGTTTCACAGATGTGTTCTTCTTTAATCTTCACTCTTATTAGGGTGACACCTTTTTGACTTTACTAGAACTTTACATGGGATTAACAAATGTATGATATTAGCAAATAACATCTCAAGGCTTTTCCTTGTGGGGACAAGGCCTTCCTCATGAATTATGATACCACAATGAACATTAAATGTGTTGCTCTTATCTCCTTTAGAAATACCCATATAATTTTGTTAGGGTTGAGAGCTTTTGGAATAGTAACTGGGAGAGCTGAGTTTAATAATAGAGTTAAGACTAAAGATGATGCCAATGAGATTTCCTCTTCATTCTTACCAGTCATTTTCCTGGCGTGTATTTGAATGCCTCTCAGCCTTTTATACCTAGGAGCAGAGGTTATAATAATGGCTTTAAATGTGTAATCTCGTGTGATAAAACCCCTGCCATTAATGCAAGGTTAAGTATCTGATTTTTAAACCTATCAAGGTCAGGAAAGTAAGGAGATAAAATTACCAATGCAATTTAGCTGGGAACTTTAATGTATTAACCAGTTTACAACTCCTTATATAATAATGGAGGAGCATCTGTCCCAGCAGTATGAAAAACAAGGTTATAATGACTCAGCTGATTCTCCAGCTGATAGGTAAGCAGAGAAATCCATACCAATCTCTGGCAGGAACCAAGGTACTTGCAGCTCCTTGGGGTTAGACAATTGACAATTCTGCTCCTTTGAACCTTCTCTTCCTGGAAGTATGGGTTTGTAAGACCCTACTGCAATTTAGAATGCGTGGTTTGGCATTGGCTCCATTATTTTAGACAGAGAAGAAAAGGGCCTCTTTGATTTTTATTTCTTTCTGGTGGGATTTCTTGTACCATTATAGGCAAAAGTCTGATATATCAACTGGAGGATGCTTGCAAAATATGGATTGATCATTTTAGAGGGTGACAGCCTGTCTTATCCAATATTTTACTTTATCCAAATATTTTACAGAATCTTTGAAAAGTGTAGGAGGAAAATTGTCTTGTTTCATGCTCATCCCTGTTTCTTGGACCTTAATAAGGTCTCAGAATCATCCCTGACAATTTAGATGAATTGAATTTGTTGTTTTTTGAACTTGATCTCGGTAAGCAGCATGATTCCTGCCTGATGTTCTCATTCTTCTGTGATGTGTTTTGTCTATAATTGGCTATGAAACTTTCTTTCATACTTCTGTACTAAATGAGTTTTGCAAAAAGTTTAATAGTTCCTTTGCTTGCAGTTAGTCCTGCTGCAGAAGTGTTCAAAAACAGAGAACTAGGTGAAAAACTCTCGAAGGATTCAGTGTGATGATTTTAGTTTGCTTTTAATTAAGCTTTCTTCTTCCTCCCTTGAAGCTCAGACTCCTCTGAGGCTTGACATGTACTGTAAGAATTTCTCACTGTAATTCACATCAGCCCGTTGAAAACTACAGTGAGACCCAAATCACTGCCCATCTTTCAGGAACTGAGGCCCAGGGATCACTCATCCACGATGGGTACAAATTGTTTGAAATGAGCCAAAACTGAGCATGAATTTAGCTTCAACCCAAATTTTAGTCACTAAGCTTATTTCCCTAACAAAAACATGGGTAATTATGTGCTAATTTGCTCTGTGCTGATTTGAGCTTGTGCTGAAGCTCACTTGCTCACCCAAGGCCTCAGCCCATCCTAAGAGAGAAGCTGCGATTATACAAAAATTATTTCACGCTTCTTGGATGATCTTTGCAATTTTTGCCTTTCCCCCTCCATTCTGATATCACCAGAACAAACTGGTTCTTACCTATCTCCTTGATTGCCCTCTTTCTCTCCCTTCCCACCCACTTCTCTGGTGTTGTGTGCCCACCTCTTCTGTTGTTATCACTGAAAGTGATGGGGAGAGGGGATGCGGCAGTAAGGAAGGACCTCTTCCTTCCAGGATGATTCCTACACACATCACGTTCAGGCCAGGGCTTTTGTTTGCCTTGTGGCAGGCTCACATATTGGTAGACAATATTTTGGACAAAAGTTTATTTCAGATTGCAGATGTTTGTTGTTTTGCTGGAAGATTATCAAAAGTTGCAAAGGAAGAGAACTGTTGTCGGGCTGAATTCTCATGTGCCAAGGATGAATTTTCACTCCTAGTAAAACTCAAAATCAGAGCAAATCCAGGATTCTGCTCTGCATGTGGTCTAAGGACAAGGGGATTCATAGCTCTTTAATTCATGAGACATGATGTCTCACTGAAACATGGATGATTTAAATGTGATGAGGTGAAGAATGCATAAGAAAATAGAGAAATACAGGGAGGCAGCTGTGTTTATAGTGTCTTGGCTTTCTGAGAATCCTTGTGTGTGTGATGCTTATGGATGTACTGTTGCAATGGGTAATGGTGAGAACCGACTAGAGGACTGGTGGACCATAAGGGATTCATTCTCCATTATTCCTTTTCATGAGGTTATCCTTTTAAAGGAAAAATTTTCAAAGCAAGGAAAGCTCTTTATATATCTTAATTATGGAGGTCATTGAAGTATAGAAATTTTTAATACCTTTGCTGAAGGTCCATAGCAAATTTGTGGTGGACTTAAGATTTTAATCAAGTTTTATGTTTTCATTTAAAAAAAAACCATAAATTCTTTTTCCTCTTCTCCAATCCTAAACTTAGTCTACACAGTCCTTACACAGACTTTCTGAATGAGATCTGTAAAAATGGGAGGGTCTTCCAAGATGGCATATACTATTAAATCATTCCTGTAATGTTTTCTACTCCCTTATGTGATATAAATGGTTGGATATGATGATCTTGAAGGTCTTTTCCAATGTAAATGATTCTGTGATTCTATTAAATAAAACTTAGCCATGTATATTTGGAAGTGGAAGAAAGAATAATGGTGTTCTTCAAGTCAACAGCAAAAGAGGGAACAAGGTACATGTCAACAGACTGACCACCTTATGTCCTCTAATACAAGCAAGAAGTCGGAAGAGTACTATCCCAGAAAAATCTGTTTATAGATAGGGCCAAGGAGAATGCATCACACTTAGAAGGGCATTTTCCAGGAGTTTATTTCCATTTGTTTGTTTATCTATTTGTGGCCACCACGTATTGCAGTCAGAAAGAGGCAGAGACAAACATGCACACTTATAATGGCTCCTGTGTTTATTAGTTATGGAGACAGCAGATTTCATAAACACATTTTTTTTTCTTGAGTTGTTTGTCATATTCCTGTACCTGTGTTTAGTGTGTTTCTGTTCTGTAAGATAAACACGTAGCTACAGAATGGGGTGATGCATATTTAAATCCTGTATGATAATGGATAGAGAGTTTCGAAAAGGCAGAAACTGAATGTTATGCATTTTATTGAAGCTTTGTGAAGTTGCACGCTTCAGTTTCGTACAAACTAGCGGAGCTAAGCCAACGTTCACAAAGATGGGAAATTTTAGGGAAATAAACCTGTAGGTTTTTGTCTTCTCGCTTCTAAGACAGCAAGAGGCAGAACTGTTACAGCAGTAAGGTCTATTACACAGACTTTGTGGTATTTCAGACTGTTGCTGCTTCGTGCTGTTTTCTTCTAGCATTAATGCTAGATGCCAACTCGCAGGAAGCTTTGAAGGGGCAGTGAGTTTTACACCTCAGTGATATCTTTCTGCTAATAGGCTGTGTTAGATGTGAAACCATACTAAGCTAAAATGAAGTTAAGGTTTGTTGATAAGTTGTTCCTTGAGCTCAGGTATAAAGCAGATGAGCTAAACACCATAACAAGTTGGAAAGGAGGTGTTGTCTCCTTATCTTTGTAAATGCCACCTTCAGTAGAACTTAAAATGTCGTGTCTTTCATTCATTTGGAACAAAATGAAATTCTGAGAAATATTATGTTCAAAAAAAATAAACACAAATATTTTTTGCTGGCTGAAATACCTGAAATACCAAGTGTTTCCTCAGCTTTTCTTAATGTTTGCTTTTAAAGATGAAAGGAATGGCTTATTAGAGCACAACTTTGCATTTGCTATAACAAAAGCTATAACATAGATTGTACAATGTAGATTGAACAATTTGGAAATACGAGAACGTATTTTAATATGAACATAATAATAAAAAAGAACAATTGTTCTTTATTGTGACATGCGAGTCATGCAAGATGAATACGAAGTTTTATTCTACATCGTAATCAGTGACAACAGTGTTTCCTTTAATGCAATCTTTTAAAATACTCCGGCTGTCCATCTTAGAGAAAATAATCAGGATTTAAGCAGCATAGCTCTAGACATTATGTTAAATAATCTCCTTCCTTCCTCTCTCCCTTCCTCCCTTTTTCCTTTCCTTCCTCCCTCCATGCATCCTTCCCTTTCTCCCTTCCTCCTTCCCTCCATCCCTGTTTTCTTTCATACAGTGTCTTATATGAAGTTCAATTAATGAAAAATGATAAAAATGTAAAATGCCACCTTGCTTTCATAGCTTTTCTTTGCCACCAGGAATTCATTATTTTCCTTGTAAAATTGACATTTTTTAAGGGAAAAAAAAATCCATCAAGTATCCCCACTAATTGGAAAACTGTATGTGTGATATAATGTGATACAAAGTAGTCAAGGCAGTGCAAGTCTCCAAGGGACATTAAAAGTTAACAAGCCCTGCTTGTGTGGAGCCGACAGTGGCATTTGAAATTCAACAGATTAATAGGTGATACAGTATTACTCTCTTCTGATTATCATAACTCTGCATTCTATTTATGTATTTTTAACAGAAACTCGCAGACATGATGTTTGTGGTGTTTCTCGCTTCTTTCTTGTTTATCTCCACCCTTCTCTCCCTCTCATCCCCTGCTATCTCCAGCAGAGGTTGTCTGCACAACTTTTTCTCATCCTACGGGCAGAGTTAGTAGCAGTGTTTTAAGCTATTGGATTTTAATTAGGAAGACACCTGAATGAAGAGCAGGAAATCTGCTCTGCACCCAGAAAGTAAGAAACAGACACTTTATGGCAGACCATGGCTCTTCCTGTGTCCATATAGTGCACCAGGTGAAGCAGAGGTCCCCTGGCACAGTGGGTTCTTGTAATTGCTGCTCATGTCTACTTCTATTGGAAAGAATTTTATAGAGTAAACATAATTCTGGTGTTATACGATGCGGACAGGCTGATTTTTGTTCTTTTAAAAGAGAAATGGCCCACTTTTAGGAGAAAAATAAACTGTGAGCATTGTCTCAGTGGCTGTTGCTACAGACAATTGTGTTTGCAAACCTGAGTCTCCAGCTTGCGTTGCAGAAGCAAATGCATCATCTGGCAAACTCCGGAGTCAGTGCCAGGCCTGCAGCACAGCTTTGTGGTGGTGTCTTTGACCAGTCTGGGCAAAAGAACTCATTTGTTTTGCTCTGTTATTCCTGCTCTGAAAAGCAGCCTGAGCACTGCTCTTCCGAACAGTGATTCCTCCAGGAAATGGGTATGTGCAGAGATGTCTCCATGTGCTCCCTGTACACGTGTTTCTGATCAGACCTCCTGTAGAGTTGGGGTAGCACAGATCAGAGTTTCCATGGAAAATAATGTCCTACAGCCAAATGAAGTTGTGCTGCACTGACTTAATGAACTTGCATGGTTAAATGCTCCCTGCTCATTTCTGTTTCTTCCGTATGTGCTTTGCTGTATATAAACACCAACAAAACAGGATTTTCTGCTCAGAATGAGGCTTGACAGTTTTAAGTGTTGATGTTGAGTAGGATAGCAAAAAAAAATTCCCTTTGCAGCTCATCAGCAGCTGGGTTTTGTGTGAACGTTTCTGTCCATGACACTCAGTACCCATGAAAATGAGACTGCTCAATCTCCTCATAAATATCCAATGAGCTATAATGTCATCAGTCTTCCTAGAAATAAAATATTAAACACTGTAAATGGTATTTGACCTCTATTACAGTGTCTGGAGGATTAGAAATGCTCCAGTTTCAAGCAGCGTGCTGTCAGTTGTGCCCTGAGCTGTGTTTGCTGGAGGTAGGGGATGGCTGGAAGTAGAGCAGCCCAAGCAAACACAGCCTTTCCTTCAGAACCTGCCATCCCCATTGTGCTTGTGTGCTTTCAGATGTGTTTACATATTATGATGGAAATACAGAAAATGTGCCACTGTCATATCTCCTGATATTATCAACAGTATGGTATCAAACCATTCCAACAGCTTTGCTTTCAGTTTTTCAGAGATAATATATTTAAAGCCTATACTTGTGATTCCCTTCAGAGCACTGGCAGCGTGTGTTTCCAAACAAGGATGAGCTTGGAAGTAAACTGGAATTCAAAATGATTTTGGTACATTCGGAGCAGTTGAATGATTAAAATAGAGTGTGTTCAACAAGGGAAAATGCAACATACTGCACTTTGTGGGAATACCAGTTGGGTAGATGTCATTTCTGGATGGGGCTTTGCATGTGCTGCTCTACTGGGAGGCATCCCTGCCATGGCAGGGGGGTTGGAACTGGGTGGGCTTTAAGTTCCTTTCCAATTCCAACCCTTCTGTGATTCCGTAACATATTTTCTTCTCTAGAAGTTGTTTGCATGGTTGAAAAGACAGAACGAAATGATTTCTTTTGGTGATAAATTCATAAAATAAGCACATAGAATATTAATTGTTTGGGAATCTAAATCTCAGGTTTGATCTGATTGTGTCTATTTGAGTAATACATTATTTTACCTATACTCTGCTACTTAAAAAGTGCATTCTGCCCAAGAAAAGTCCAGTTGGATTTGTGCTCTCCCAAAGTTACTTCTATCAAATTGAAGTAAACAGTCATTTTCTAATTTTTAATGGAAGTCTATTATTTAATAATGCTTTATCTTTTGTCTTAGGTAACTCATGTAATTTTGTTAGCATAAAGTAATCCCTTCTTAGTTTGTATGGCATATTCAATAATGACACCATGATTTTCAATAAAATATTGAGTCCTTGTCTCAAATCCCAATGCCTACTAGACATCTTTCTAATTTGCAAATAATTTCATGGCTATTTTTGTTTGATATTATTGTCTGATAAGTCCACAGTCTGAAACTCAGTTAGAAGCTCTATTCTTCAAACTTCCTTTCTGTTCCCACATAGAAAAATATAATCTTTTGAAATTGAATTTTACTTTTATGAGACTTTGCTGGTTTGTTAGATCAGTTGAACTCTTGTGGTATACTGAACAGTTCCTATTATCTGTGTGCTTTCTCTCTGGAGCTCAAGGAGGAAATGCATATGGTTTTTAGGTAGGTAAACCGATGTTTGATGTGATGTATTTTGGCTACCTGACACAAGGGCGAAACCAAAGCTCCAGTATAGATGAGGCAATGTTATAAAGCATGTGGAATGGCTACAGGGGACTGTGGGAAGCTTGGATCTGAAAGAACTTATAGCCTGGTTTTGGCAGGGCAGGTAAAGCTGTGTGCTGCCCATTGCAGCTGCGGTCAGAGCAGATTCTCCTTTCCTTTGGCCACCTTACTTTGTGTGTGTCAAGGCTGAGGCTCTTTGATCCTGAGTGAGCTTGATCAAAATTAGCCAGAAAACTTTTTGAACTCTTATTTAATTTGTTTCGCTGTTGTTTTAGGTTTTTCTGTCCTCAACTTTCTGTTAATAATTTTCTGCTGTTTTGCTCACTAAGAATCTCTGAGCACACCTAACTTGCATAAAATTGACTGTACTGTAGTAGCTCTCTCTTAACCAGGAAAATTTAAAGCTTCTGACTCCAAATCCAAGCATGAAATGATCCAAAGTGAAACTCTGTATTTCCTGTGACCCTTTCTCCTCCAGTTAAATGTAGCCCATAGGTGTGTAGCTGCATCTTGCTGTGTCCTTGTGCCCAAGGACGGAGCTCAGCCTGCAGCACCCAGACAAGCCCTCTGCATGCACAGACAGTAACAGATTGCAGTACTGCTGTCCTCAGTGCAGGGCTAAACTGCAGATTAAGATTTCTTTTCATGGACACAGAAGTGCCACACAAACATTAGGACTGGTTTGTGGTGCCACATTACTGGCATTAAGCTTTTGCCTTTAAGCTCAGGGACAGTTTCTCACATTTCTCTGGGATATTTATTAGTTCTCAGATTGCTCGTTAACTGTGATGACCGAAAGTTAATGTAGGTTCATATTATAAGTAGAGTATTAAAATAGTTTGAAGTTGGCTTGAACTTTGCTTTCTGAAGTTTGTCTCAGCTGGACTGGGGGCTAAATAGTGGCAGCATGGCCTTTTAAATACTTGCCTTAAAGTTTGGTATGCTTGAGTTTGTTCAGTTCATGTATATAGACCAGAAGAAAGAGTGCGTTCATATAATATGCAGCTCAGGAGTTCTTTGAAAACTTGGGTTTGAATCCCTGTTCAGGTCCCACATCTTTCTGTTCTGGTGACATTCGTCAGAGCTCAGCAGAAAATCCACTTTCCGGTTACATTATTTGTATTCCAGTATGGTATTTGCAGGAATATTTGAGAAGGAAGAACAAATTTAATGATCCCTCGAGTCTCTTTTCAGTACCACTTGGTTTTGTGTCAGAGCCTTAGTTTATGTCATTGTAGTTTTCTTCTTCCTAACTCATAAGATTTCCTAAAGCAAACAGGTTAAGAGCAGATTCACACATTTTCTGCAAAACTCTGTGTTTAACATCTGCAGATCAATTATATCAAGTTAACTCATTGGATTTGAGTTTGATTCTCCCAGTTATTTGAAAACACAACTGCTATGATTATGCAGAGTTTATAATCATACAATCATTCCCAGTGATAGATTCTCTCGGCTCAAGATCAGCACATGTGCAACCTCTTCATGATCAATGTTTTAACCTTTCAAAGATTCCCATTCATACAAACATTTTTCCTCTTTAGACTGTAATCCACTTTATGGGTCTATAATTATTTCCAATTATCTTATGTAAACCATCGTTATCTTTCTTTTTAATCTGTGCAGTCTCTAATGTAATAGCTGCTAATTTAAATCCTACCTGTCCCCCACCTCCTTCTGCTGCAGCTGTAACCTTGCTCAGATTCTTTTCTGTGAGGTTTTTTTTTTTTTCTTCAGGCTTTATGACTCAAAAATTCATACTTTTCTTATTTTGAGACAGAGCCTGGCTTTCTTTTGTTTATTTTTGGATTCATTGTCTCCTCCAATTCTTTTTTTTTAAAAAGTAAGGAAAGTCGTTCTTACGGTCTTGCTTTGTAGCATTTATATATTCTTAAGTCAGTTTTAATCTCTGTGCTTTTACCTTGTTCAGATGTCAACCTATTCACCAAATTGTTTTATTCTACGGCAGCTTTAGCCTTGCATTATTTCAATAACTAATTGTTTTCCACCTTGATCTTCCTAGCTGTGGTCTTTAAAAAGAATTCATTTAAAGTCACTGCTTATCTCATGGAATCATAGAATGGTTTCGGTTGGAAGGGATCTCAAAGCCCATCTAGTTTCATCCCCTACTGTGGGCTGGTTGCCTCCCAGCAGCTCAGGCTGCCCAGGACCCATCCAACCTGACCATGTGTGCCTCCAGGGTTGGGGCAACCAACCTGGCAGTAGTGCCAGGGCTTCACCACCCTCTGTGTAAAGAATTTCCTCCTAACATCCCTTCTTCCTTTCCCCCTTCATATTCTCATATGAAGAAAGAGAATAAGGCCAGTTTTGAATTTCCTTTTGTGTGAATAGTTCTTTGGTTATTTTTTTCGTCCTGAAGGAAATCTCTGCTGCTTCTTCCTGCCACTTACCTTTGTGAACATCTAGTCTTTGTTAGCAATTTGGCCTGGTATTGCGATGGCAGTTCATAGCTGTTGAGGGGGAAATGATTGTTTGGTTTATAAGTGCATTAGCTTTTGAAAGTGTTTTAGTAGCAGGAGAAAGATTTCAAGATGGTCTCTGTATTAGAGGACAAATGAGAGTGTTGACAGTGGCTAGTAGCATAAAACAGACAGACTGCTTCATTTAGTGCCAATCAAAGCTTTTTCCAGTATCACAGGCTTAGTTAAAATTTGAAACAACCAGGTCTGGTGATCACAAAGCCACAGAAACGTGTACACTGATGTTCATGATAAACTGTTGGCTTGGTACAGAGTGTAGGAAAGGCATGTAGCTTTTGAATGTGGTAGTGTAGTTTTACTAGGACAGTAGGACAGGTCTCTCTGATAGCTGTCCCAGACCATGATAGAACCAGCAGTCTTCTAAATCAATCATGGTAATGTGTGCCAAAATCTCCTTTGGAGAGAAAAAAAGGAAAAAGCTAAGAGAGAAGTGCAGTGCTGAAGTGTTTCCTTCTTCCTCTGTCTCTAAGGCTAACTGATTAAAAGTGCTGATATTCTCTCAGGAAGCTTTTTGCATCTGGAATTCCTATCTCCCTGCAACAGTAAAAGTGCCATCAAGTTACATGTTGAAACTGAAATAACCTTTATGCAAGAAAAAACCTTAACCAGGCATCAAAGAGATCAGTCGGAAAATCGACTGGTCCCATTGGGAACACTATCATGATAGAAGGGTTAGGTGCTGAACAAGGTTAGTGCAAACATTTTGGATGAAATTAAGATAATTAGTAGAAAAGTTCTTTCTGGTTCTGACAGAGAATTTGTCTGGTGAGGAGTTTTCTGCTTTCTGTCTTTTGGTGGCCACCCACCCACGTCTGGTCAAAGCATGGGCTTCACAGTTTGTTTAAATAAATCATACACTGAACCCATACCACACTTTCCTCTCCCCGGGGGAAGCTTGCCTAAGTTGTCAAGTCTCCCAGACCTCAGCTGCTAGAAATATGGAAACGAGTGTGATGTTTGCATCCTTTAAGACCTTCTCATTCTCAGCCTACACCACCAGTGCCCAAGGACCAGATCCCGTGATCTGGTTTTCCCATGCTATGGCAATGAAAGCTTGTTCTTAATAACGAATATAAATTTTGAATGTGACAGGTCATCCTTGGAGCTTCTGAGTATGAATTACCTTGCAGAAGTAACAACAGTGATCTTAGTGGTGCATATTGTTATGCACACCACACACATTCTCGTTTGTCTACTCTTTCTCCAAATGATATTAATGTTAAGAAATTAATTGAGCATGAAGATGTTGTATTAGGCCCACAGAGCATATCATGCTCTACAGCTTTTGTAGTTAAATAATTTAAAGTGAAAATAATTTTCAGAATCATTCTGTGTGTGTTTATTTATGTATGTGAAGTATTGTAAAGTCTATTTCATCTGGGACATGATATATGAGTTGGCAGACCCTCTCAATATGTCATGAGCTTGAATTGAGTCCAAAAATGTACTCATTCCAATCCATCATCTGCTGTTTTTTTCAGTGATCCATGTGGAACAGGGTTTTCTGGCAGGAAGGTGAAGCATTAAATACACGTAGAGACCAGAGCATGCTTCCCCCTGCTCTGGGTGGTCTCTCTAGGACAGGATTAGTGGCTCCTGTTGCTTAGCCACTGCTGTACTTGTTTACGGATAAACCAAGGAGTTACATCTGCAGGCCCATGAAAGTGGTACATTTCTGGAGCAAAACTAATTCTAAAAGGAAGTAAGATGCAGTATCCACCTACTGTTCTGCGGGGAGTAGATTCACTTCTTTCAGCTTTGCTTCCTAATGTGAGAAGGAAAATGAAAAGCTACTCGGTGAGAAGGATATAATATTTATCCAGCTGAAATGCCAGCTGATATGGATACTTTCTCCATTGAGATGGTTTTCTTTGCTTCGTAAAGAATTTTCAGAGGCTTTCAGCTAGTGTATTTCAGAGATGGACATGTATGTGCATACACATATACGTGCAATGATGCATACAGCCCCTCCCCCAGTCTTTTTGGCAAAGGTTAGTAAAGATAGACCAGGTACAAAAATTAACTCCTTCCTGCTCACTGTGCTCTCCTGCTCTCTAGGCAGGAGAAACATTAGCCTCAACTTCTATTTTAAAAACCATGCAAAATCAATGAAAATTCAAAAAGAACGTAACCAGGACCTTAATGTTTAAACATCTACATGAGTGTCACAGATGAGTTAAATCTACCAGTAACCGTGCTCTTAAAAATAATGACATTAAGCAAAATACCCCCCAAAAAACCTAAAACCAACCCCCCATGCCTCCCACTTCTACTGTTGCTTCTGTTTGTTATTCCTGTAACAAGAGAGTGTGATTTATCGTACTCAATTTGTTTGAGGGTTTATCAGGATTTGGAAATAAATGTTCAGCAAACAAAGACTATGAGAAGTCACAGTGATAATTAGAAGCTAAAAGTAAATAACATTGCTTTTAGTTTCTAGGCAGATATGTTTCCTCTTACTGGTAGACTGCTGCCTTAAACTCTTCGCCGAACTTTTGGACATAAAATAATGAGAAGAATGGCTTATGAATGTACAAGAACATTTTGAAAAATATTTTGCTTGGATATTTCTCAATAAGGTGCAAAACACCTATAAAATTCTACAGAATAATTCTGCTTTTATGTTGTTCTGTGTCACGTTTAATACAGAAACTGAAGGTGTAGTCATCACTATCCCTGGAAACTTACCAAAGCGTAGTGAACAGACAAGAGAAAAAAACAGCACAGGAGTGGCTAAGACAAAAGGAGCAGTGTTGAAATTCATACTTAGGAAAGGGGAGTTACACTGATGTGATCTGTGACACCGCATTACATACCTGTAGGTTACCTGTAGTCTGATATCAGAGAGTAACCTTGCTGTTGTCCTCTATCAACAATTCTTCTGGATTTAAAAGCACACACAAACTGTCCTCAAAGATGCAAAAGGACTTTCAAATTTTCTTTAAATAGGTGGGGTGTGTCTTGTCCTAAACAGTCACTCCTTGAAATACAGTAAGAGGCTGCAAGGCATTGAAAGCTGTTTTGGGCTTTCAAATCCAATCTTGGCAAGGGATTTTGTTCATTAGCACTGTCTCTTGTAGACATTATGGAGGCAAGGTAATAGAAATCTTTTTTATCGATTGGGGCTGTACTTCAAGAAAACAGTAATTGCCACCCTCAATTTAATTTGTAGATACTTATCCGGTGCCAATGTTCTGTTTTAGTATTAATGTCTTCCTGGAACTGCTAATGTGAATGCAGAAAACTTAAATTCATATTAGCATTACTAATTGTGTTCTAGATCAGTATGAAGTTCAGATTTTCAGTTTCTAAGTGGAGGCTGTAAGAAAGAAAGGGACAGACTCTTTATCAGAGTCTGTTTCGATATAACAAGGGAAGATGGTTTCAAGCTAAACGAGGGGAGATTTAGACTGGACATAAGGAAGAAGTTTTTTGCAATAAGAGTGGTGAGGCACTGGCACAGGTTGCCTGGAGAGGTGGTGGATGTCTCATACCTGGGACACTCAAGGCCAGGCTAAATGGGGCTCTGAGCACCTGATGGAACTGGGTGTCCCTGTTCACTGCAGGAAAGTTGGACCAAATGGCCTTTAAAGGCTCCCTTCAAACTTGAGCAGTTCTGTGATTCTGGGATTGTTATTTTTATTTTTTTACTTAAGAAAATATAGCACATGTTTTGGAAGACTGGTCTTTCAACTAAATGTTTGTTTAGTAAGAAACTTGCAATAAGTGGCAAGTCTAATTTATATTTTTATTTTTTGCTTTGGGAAATTATATACATTGGATCTGTTTCTAACCTAAAATGAAAGGCAAAACTTCAGAAATGAAGAATAGAAAACCATTTATTGGAAAACAGAATGGATGCATATAAAAGCATTTTGCTATATACAAAGTTAGCCATAGGTAAAAAAAAAAATAAAAAAATGCTACTATTATGAGCTGGGCAAAAGGGAGGAGGAATGATTCTGTCAGTTACAGTACTGGCAGTTTTTCCTAGCTTTTTCATAGCTTAATTTGCAGTATTCTGAGGTCTTTCAGTTGGTATTTTTTATTCTTAGAAATTGACAGCAAGGGTCAGATCAAACCTTACATCTAGTTGCTGTTGCAACCCTGAAGGGTTCAATCAAAAGATCCTTATTGTATGATTGTCCCCTTCAAATTTCTTTTGGAAGAGTGAGGGAATGTCAAAACTTCTCTATTCCTGCATCAAGACACAGATGTTTTGATCTACAGTTGCTCTGAATCACCCAGTCAAACAAATAAAAAGAGAACATGAATGCCCAGAAGATGATTTGGGATTTACCGTACGGAACCTGAAAGTTGTATGAGGTGACAGTTTAAAATGCTTTTCAAGTAAATTTGTAATTAATTTCTTTATTCCCTTCTTTTCACACCTTTCATCTCTTTTCTGGGTTTTGTGCCACTGTTCCATCTCATTCTATGTCAAAACCATGCTGTGTGATGAAGCACTCAGAGGTAGCATTCTGTAGATCTGAATTTTTTGAATAGAATATGAATTTTTGAAAGTATTTCAGTAAGCATCTTTGGACCATTAAAAAGTTAGTTTTCTAAACTGTTTCCAGGGATTAAGGTGGGATGGCTACATGGGACCTCGTATCCTTAGCATGTCAACCACTGACTTGCATAGGAGCAACGTATAGCTACGACTGAGGGCAAAAGAGAACCTGTGTGTAGATGCAACCAAATGTCAGTATTTCATCATGCATTGTGTTGATACCTCCTTAAGTAAATGCTGTCACATTGGCAACCTAGAAAACATTTGGCTTTAGCAGTTACTCAGTGGAATGACACTACAGGCTGGAGCTAGTATCAATAAATATTATTGAGATCCTTCCCTTGGTAGTCTCTGAAATTTGTCAGTTGAAGTGGGATCTTATGTAGTTATTTTCTCTGGAGAAACAAGCCTGTTAAAAAAAAAAAAACAAAGAAACAAAAAAAAAACACCAAAAACTGGCAGAAATGAAGACATTCATATGTGCCTTCAGGTTTTAGTGAAAGCAGAGTAACAGGAAACTAAAAGTCTTTGTCTTATTTGTGGGCAGGGGTAGTCACTGAGATGGTGATGTTACATTTTCAGATCAGGAATGTTAGCCTGGCTACAGGCAGTTTTGAAAATAGAGATCTGTTTATTGACATATGCCTTGGTGTTTTGTTTTAGTTTTTCTTTGTGATTATAGGAGAGTAAAAGGGAGAGAAGTAGCAATGTCTTCACACTGTGTCTTCCCAAATGAAAAATGCACTCAGTTTGGGCTTATCGATACCCAAATGATTGTCTTCATTGTCCTGCTGTTATGTTATCTTCATCCTGTTGGTAGCTGCAAAAAAAGAAATGCATATTCAGCCTCTTATGGGACTACTGAATAAATGTTCTTATGCATGTGGTGTAAGAAATATCACATGCGATGTTCAAATGATTTATTGTAGGTACTCTTTTTTCTTTTGGTTTTCAACGTAATTATGGCCAAATCACAAGCTGCATTTTTTCACAGTTTTGACTTAAATAACCAAAGATTTTTATTAACCAGGGAATGAAGAACATGTTTTTGAAAGGGACTAAGCAGTGAAGTGATGAATGGAACTGTTTCCAAAGCATGCACATAAAGTGATATCATCTAGCTAAGGCTGATTTCTGCTCCATCGCTTCAACAGGAAAATAGCTATATTGCTGAAATGATTTGGCTTAGGCTCTATTATTTGCAGTGGCGCTTGACAGTTATGGAGTTGGAATTCAATTTCTTTCATCTAAAGCAGGTGTGCCTTAAAAAAAAATCTCTCTGCCACTTCTGTGTAACGCATGGAGGTTGTTGGCTTCTTGCCTGAAAGCATTTCAGTGCACTTATCCCATTTTCAGACAGCAGAAGTTGTCCATGAATATCATCCTGGTTTAAATACATGAGCGAATTTGCTTTATCCCAAAACAAGGTAATCGATGATATGGAAAGCTTTATTTTATGCTAGCATGTAGATTTAAGAACCCGTTTTCAAAGGCAGTTTTATAGAAAGCCGTATTAGAAAGCACATAAAAATGTTGATATTAATTTATTATTCAGGGCTAGAAGAAAGGTCCTTCTTAATCTTGACATATCTGTATTTGATATGACAGCTTATCCTTGATATTAACATTATGTATCCAAGTGCTCCTTTCCTTTCTGACTCTAAAATACCTTACCTTAGTTTTTGATAGTGATATATAGAGGTAGCAGTTGTTTATTTGCGAACAGTACATGGCACATTTACTTTATAGGAAAAGAGAAGGTACTTCTACAAGTGCCTGCTGGGATTTAGACAGGTCTGGTTAGAGTAAGGATTCATTTTATGTGGAAAAACTGCATGTAATATCTGAAAGAGTAATATGTACTTTTTTCAGGTCAAATAAAAGCGTATGCTTGTATGTCTGGCTCATAGTACACATTTCCATATGTCTATATACACAGTTATACTAAAACACATATTTGGATTTTGGATGTACATATATTTGTGTGTGTAAATGCATGTGTGTGTGTGTATATATATATATATACACACATATAAATATATATATGACTGAAACATAAAATGCTGCAAAGGCCCTGTCCTTCTTGGTAAAAATGTGAAAATGATTCAGGATGCCTCTAAATAGAGTGAGCATGCACAAACAAGTATATATGTCGAAGATATTCAATGTTTTGATGAGGAAGCAATCAAATTTAAGCTCAATTAACTAATTAATTACTTGCATTCCTTTGTAGTAAGCAAATTGTCTGACTAATATGCACAGCATGCGTAGCTCCATTCTGCTTTTATTTGACTATCCTTTTTATCTCTTATTACTTCCTGTTTTTGTAATATAATTTATGCAAGCCATTTTCCCCTAGAACTCCATAGGTCAATAGTGTGTGTATTTACAGATG
>JAOWBP010003503.1:28806272-28821995 GCA_028571105.1 Tragopan temminckii
TTTGGAAGATCGTCCCTGAATTCATTCATATGGAATGTGAATGGCTTGTTGCTGTTTGGTTTACTGGTAAATTCCCGTGTTAAAATTGTCAGCTATGAAGTTTGTCTTTTTCAATTACTATTTTCTGAAATCAGTTAGACTCCTTGATATCTTTATGCTTTAGAATATAGATTCAACAGACAGACCAATCTAGTACATTAATATTTAAACTGTTTTTGAGGTAACACAGCATCATGATAGCTTGCCGTGCATTCATATCTAACTAGATATCATTTGGCTTAAATTAATTCTGTTGGTTTAATTAATGCTGTTACTTTAATCCATTTAGAAAGAAAAGCAAACAACCCAAGAAGGAAAGCATGATTGTATTAGATAAGACATGAGTTACAATATACCTTTCAACTTTCAGAAAAGCTCCCTGTTGTACGATTGATGCAGTGGTTATCCTGGTCTCTTTGGGACTCGGGCCAAAGTTTTTGGTAAATGTGGTTCCACTGGAAAAGGGAACCATTTAGTTTGGGGTTTTTTTTGAGAGTCACCCCTTCCAACCATGAACAAATGGACTCTGATGAGTGTTTTGAATGTAAAAGTCAGTGAGAGCATTTGTCTTCATGTCTGCCACAAAACTTCTTGCTAAATTATCTGGATCTCTCAAAGAGTCAATACAAATTAAAAATACGCAAAAGATTTCTAAGAGAGTGATTGCTATTCTAGCAAGTTCATTAGCCTTCTGAGGAATGATTTTGGCAGGCTTTGTTTAGCAGAACTCCAAAACAAAGTAAACCAAAAATGTCAGGAAATGAATTGCAAATCGCTTGGCAATATAGATGTGAGAACTAGGAGGTAGATGATGAATAATTTGGGAAAATGTATATTGCTCCTCCAGGAGTTTTAACTGCACAGAAGGGAACTATATCAAAGATTACAGCAGAGGAAGGGGAATAACTTTATTAAACGAATATGGGCAGCACTGCTTTTCCAAAAAGACTAGCTAAACCAGCCTATAGACACTGTTTAGTCTGAGGAAAAAAAGGAGTTCTGCAGCAAAGCATTTAATTTCCAGCTCCCTGTATCTATCTTCATAGTGTGTTCAGCCTATCCTCTGAAAAATATACTGCCAAAATGAATCTTTCACTCTACTGTTGTGAGACTAAGTTGAAGACCAGAAATAAAGTTCAAAGGAAGAAATTGCTCTTCTAAACTGGATAAGGGGCAATTATCTTGCATCTCCTTCCCTGGGAAAGGGAGGTTGGTGAGATTGAGTTAGCTGCAGGTGCAGTCACCTGAGCATCCCTAGACAGCTGTTGCTGAGGGAAAGGAAGAGGCTGCTCAACTCCAATTTAAGCCATTTTTTTTTAATAAATGTTGCATGCCACTATTACTGTATTTTCCCTGCTATTTGAAGGTTTACTAGAGAAACAGAGCAAAGCAAGAGTTTTAACCCCCATAGCAAAACATAGAGGTGAATCTAACATGAGAGGATTGTAGGTGACACAGGCAAAGCTAATGTGTTCCGTGCCTTATATTCCGTCTTCACAGAAAGGTTAAATGTGACAAAAGGTTTAACATGTTCAGAATTAGTAAGAGAACAGGAATTCAAGGGAGAGCAGGGAAGGAACTGAATGTTTAGGATCAGATAAGTCAGATTGAAGGTCAGTTTACAAGGTGAAATGGCTGGACAATAAGCTGGGTTTCGAGTTTATGGTTTGCTAGCTACTTTAACTCCTCATATAGAAAGTCTTAGTGCATAAGAGGAATTTAACATGGAACAGGTTAATAGGGCTTCATAGAGTTTACCCGAGCTTACTTAAAGATATGGTTTTTAAATGAGCAGTCATTAGCTTTGAGTACTTCTGAAGGACGGTGTCCTGAAAGACACAGTATATATCTTTAAATAAGAAGAAAAGGAAAAGCAAGGTGATGACAGCCAAGTGGGTATCTGGGAAGATACTAAGGCAAATTATTAAACAATAAACTCATGATCTCCTCAAGCAAAATGTGGTAAGCAGCCATTCTAGCCATCACAAGTAGGTACAATTTTATTTTAGGGGAACTTCTGACATAGTTGGGGTAATCATGCCAGTGGGTCAGACTAAATAAGAAAGGAGGTATTCCTATCTAAGAAGCATTATCAAAGAGTGAATGTGTCAGTAGTTTGCTGTCAAGATGGATACTCGTAGGCCTTGACTTTTTTCTACTCTTCGTTACTGTCATTAATGTCTTAGGCAATGAGATGTCACATTTTTGAATGATATTGCATTTGGAGGCAATACAATTGGGCTTAGAATGAAAAATCTTTTTTACAAATGGGTGAAACAATTGGAAATCCATGAGACAAAATTAAGTAAAGATATAATAAAGGCTGTGCTTGCAAAGGAAAAGTCAACTGCATGGTTGCCAAATGGAAAATAAGCCATTAAGTAGCAGCAGTGTGGAGCACTGAAATGGTTACAGTGCTATAGCAGAAAAATGTAAATCTCTTGTTGTAAATGTATTGACAAGAGAGTTTGAAGCCAATGGGGAGACAGTTAGTGGTGCTCCTCAGCTGCATTGCTTCTAGAACTGGGAGAAATTGCAGAGATTTAGACATGAGCAGCAGAAATGGGTTTGATACCTGATTGGTTTAAGTTGAAGAAAATGAGAGAAAATCAGGGAGGGGCAGTTATATTTGTCTTCAAACCTCTAAATGTATAAAATTCTTCAAAACGTGTTCAATTTGTTCACTTACAAATTAACTCTTGGGTGGCCTGTCCTGCCAGCATTTCTGCAGTAATAAGGACATGAGTTCCTATGTTCACTATTTAGCGTAATCAGTGCTAGTTAATAAGCACTATCATCTCTTACAATTTTTAACTTTTTAGAGGGGGTAGCTTGTTTGATTGCATATTGCCATGTAATTTAAACAAGACACCCTTAAACCCATCAGTTTTATGATTAACTGACATTTGCACTAAGCAAAGCTCACAGATTGAAGGAAACCTGTTAATTCTCTTTTATTCAGAACATTTCCTTCCACACATCAAAGCAATGCACGTTCATATCAGTGCTGCCAATCAGTATTTCTGCAGAATGAGCTGTGAAACTGAAGAGTGCTTCAAACAGTCTTGTAAAAATGTGAGATGAATCATTGCTAGAGAGCTGTGAGTTTACATGTATCATTGATGGCTTGATATTCTGGACATACATAATATGCAAAGTCTTTTTCTATTTTTTTTTTTTCCCAGTAGTGATTTACTGTGTAATAGTTTATTTATGTGAAAAAGGAAGCCTGGTATTTGATTTAATATTTTCTGTGAAGTGCAACAAAGTTCCACTTCGTTTGTGAATGGAAAATATCATACTTGATACTTTCATATCTAAAATAATGCTCCAAAACATCCCCAGTAATCTCAGTCTGGCATTTCTAAAAGGCAACTCTCAACCTCTGAAGAGAAAGTCCTTTGGGTACAAAGACCTGCAGACAACAACTCTGTTTTATCTTGGCTGCTTCTTGCATTTGTTTGGACTTCTCCCATTAATTCATTGATAAAATGCACACCTACTGCACAGCCAACCTGTTTGATAGATTTATATAAAAATAAAATTGAAATACTGACTCATCTACATCAGCTGCATATCAGTGTTGATATAGGAGCTATAATTTAGTAAGAAGATGTACTTGTTAAGAAAATCCATATAGAACTTTAATTATGATATTAAAATCTAATTATCGTTAACAGAATAAAATGACTATCTGAATAGATTTTGCTGCTCTCTCTAATGCCTGATGTAATTGAAAGGAAAAGATGTTGATTTTTTTCCTAGCCTTTGCATACAGGTAAATGAGAGGGCAGTCTGCCATTTTAGAAGCAGGAGGTGGGCAAATGACTTCACATTGGAGCAAGTGGCTGGTTGAGGAAGGCAGTAGGGATGAAGAACTGAATAGTGTCTGGTGGTGAGGGTCAATTGCAATTCAGAGAAAGTTCCAGGCTCGGGCTTGACTGCATCCAGGGACATCTCTTCAGGGTATACTCTGCAGATGATTAGTGGATTTGGGCAGGAGAACTGTATTAAGGATGAGCCTAAGTATCAGAATAGACACAGCTTTTTAAGGGTTAGTATTTGAAGGATTAAACTGTTCCTTAAGGGAGAATTTTGTACAGGACTTGGATGCAGGGTTAGTTGGCAGCTTAGTCGTCATTAAACTTACTTTAAACAATTTTATAACCTTATTTACATCCTCCATAAGGTTACTAAGACTTTAATCCCTTTTCCTGTAAACTATTTCAGTTACAGTCAGCTATTTTTGTCCTTCTTGCTGTAAGAATGCAGTGTTTTTGGCTGATACCTTACCTTCTTTCCACATGTTGACCCAGTATAGCCACTTCTGCAAGCACAGACATTTGGTTTTATGCATCTGCTTCCAAACAGACATTTTTGCTCACAAATTGCTATAAGTGAAAGATAAAATTGTTTAGGAATACATTTATTCTAAATCTTGTAATTAGAAGGGAAGTACTCTGATGTGTTTGAAAATGATACAACAAAGATGTGGCAAAATATATCAAGGTTCTGTAGTTTCACGTGATGGAGAAAAGGACAAAAAGACTTTTAGGCATTAAAAAAATGTTTGCCATAGGCTTTTTCATGCCTATGTGTCTGCTACATTTACAATTTTCCTTCTTTATTTTTACTCCTCACTGATGGGGAAAGAGAAGTGTGTGCCAAAGTAACCACCTTAGCTCAGCAGAAAATGGGTCAGAAAAGCTCTGATCTGAAAAGCCAGGATACATTCTGGGCTCTGATGGCTGGGTCAGATTTGTGCCAAAATTGATTTTCTTTTGTTCCACGTGAAATAAAATAACGGCTCTTAAAAGGACCTTCTTGACTTGAGATGCAAAGATTTGTTAAATATTTACTCCCCAGAGTGGTTCTTTTACAACAAATAAAAGGGAGAATTTCCAGCACACTTCAAAACTCTGGAATCCAAGGTGTGTAACTTCACATCCCACAGAATCAGTAAGGGAATCAGAAAAACTTTTTAAATCTTATCTAGACTACCATTTATATTTGCAGACATTCTGTTAATAAAAGAATCAGTGCTCTTTAACTTTTTTAAGAGATAAAAAAAAGATAATCAATAGACTTAGTCAAATTTCATCCATTTTTTTCATCCCAGTCAGCAGTTTATGACATTGTTTTGGCATGGAGGAAAGAGAGCAACCAATTCACAGGGCAGCAATTCAAGAACACATCATAGTATCTTACTTAGATCTTATGAGTTAAACCTTCTATAAGTATTGCCAAATAGATATCAAAAAGTGAATTCTTTTATTTTCTTGCCTGGGAGACGCGTATAGAAAGCTGCTAGCCATACACTAAAGATCTAAATATAAATTACTTGTCATTATCTGTCAATAAAGCATATGACAACAGTTGTCTGTGTTCCAATACCATCAGATCTGAAAAAGTTTAACGTATCCCTACAAGGGACTTTTCACAAAAAAATCTACAAATTGAGGCGATAAAGAAACAAAATCCAGAATTTCAATTTTTTGGTCTTAGGATTCGATTTTTGGCACAGGTTTAAGCTCGTGCAAATTCTTTGTGTTGCAATCTGAAGTCTCAGAGATAGAATAGACCACTGAAATTTCTTTGGAAAACACGCAGTGGCTTCCTAAGCCATCCAAGTGTGATTCTCTGAGGACAGTTGTAATAATGCTATAGTGACCTTGGAAGGCTGGCCACAAGCTACAAAGATTCCCCTCCTTTTGGTTGTTTAAAAAGAACATCTTGTAATTTTGCTGTCTTTGTCTACTGAAAATAGGTTGTCAACTCTATCAGATTACTGTGACAGCCAGCACTCAGCATGAAGGTTGGGATTCTGCCATATTAGGGAATACTAACATTTAAATTTATATTCTGAACATCAGACTGAGAGCTGAGGGAAAGAGGAATGAAGAACGAAACTTACTGCTAATCCATACATCCTAGAAATAAGAGGCTGTACAGCCTGGTAAGCTGCTGGTCTTGTGAGTGCAGCCAGATAGTGAACTGGAAAAATCTCAATGTTTCATTCCTGGGAATAAAGCATTTCCCACTTTCTGCTAGGGAGTTTATTCTCAGCAAAGGAGCCTCTTTGACTTGTGTTCCACTCTACAGTGGATTTTGTTCTAGAGGAGAGACGACTATGTATGATATTACTACGTATAACCTGATGTGAACTTGGGCACAGGTAACATGGATATTGATTATCTTGTTGGTAGTTCCTATAATAAAAGCAGGTAAGGAAAAGAGTAGTCTGATCTGGAGAACCTAAAGCTAGTAGGGGTATTCTCATATGCAATGATAGAAGGGCAGGTATTAGATAAGGTACCAGGCTTTTTTTTCCATCTGTGATATTTTTGATTTTCAGATGATACAAACAAAACAAAAAAAAAAGGAAAAGATTCCCTCCTTTTTTTTTATCCTTTGCTATCTGCCTGTCCCTCCCTCTCCACCCACTGCTTCCTTCAGTAGTGCTCAGAAAGGAGAAAAGTTAAACACATTTTGGGAGAAAACTAGAATTGAAATCACAGAGGATAATAACATAGCTGAAGTTTAAATGAATATTTCATAAATGTATTTACAAGGGATGCTAAGCCTCTAAACACTGAAAATGACACAGTCCGTGTATGCATTATCCTGTACAGATTCAGCAAAGAAAGTCATTTAGTAAGCTAAGCTTATGATAAAATTATAATCAATAAATGCCCATTACAGAAGGAGATTTATCCCTGAACGTTAAAAGAACAGAGCTATAATTTGCATGCAAATGACAATCTTTCTTACGAGTTTTCTTTTTTTTTAAGAATTGAAAGGGTTACTTAGGAAAGCTAGAAGCAAGCCTGTCTGAGATGTTGTTCAAGACGGAGAGAGAACGAGCTTGAATGTTGAGGAAATTATAAGGCTTTAAGCTTGACACTTATAACATGCAAATAAAGAGAAGATATTCTGAAGGGCAAATAAGAAGCCAGTAAGGGTTCAATAATATTAGAACAGAAGACAGCAGCATGAATTTTAATGATGAAGATCCTTCACAACTATAACCTTTTTATATTTTATAATTAATTATTAGAATTATACCTTGATCCTGCACTCTGATCCTTAACAGACTTATATCCTTGGCCAAAAGCCTGCTGACTTTACTGGCTTGTGTTTTGTCTAAATCTGTCAGGGCAGTCAGATTGTACCATCAGGTCTTCACTGCTTTGGTCTAATAATTCTTTTCTAGCTTAAGAAAAAGAGAGAGATGAGTTAACACCTCAACAGGGAGGGAGAACCCACAGGCATGGGGCTTTAGAATGGGTGTCTGGTCTGAGATGGGAAGGAAATCACTGATAGGGAAACATGGTGGTCCTGTGATATTGTTTTCCAAGAGGGAATTTTTAGAACATTTGTGCTGCTGCTATGAATCTGTGAAGCTGCTCCTTTCTGTGGGTAAGACATTGCACGCTTCAAATGACATCTTTTAGACTGTTTTACTGAAATGTAATTTCCCTACATTTGCAAGACTGGCTGAAACTTGACCGTTACTCCTTAAACTATGACCATCAAAGGCATGAGGACTTATCAAGGATAATGTGTGCGTTCCACAGCACACCGTATTTGTTGGGACAAATGACCTATTTTATTGATTCCCTTTCAGAAGCTACTCTGTGCAGTTACAGATGAGCGGGGAAGAAAACCATTCTCTCAACTGACCTCTTTATTTGCAGTCTGATAAAAGAGGACTATTGGATTTTGTCCATTACTGCTGAAACAATGTCTCCTGAAAGTCTCTTTTACCTACTCTTAGTCTTGCCAAATTCTGCAGTATAGTGGTAGCCAGAGACTGGTAAAAATGTAAGAAAAATAGCCTGCACAGACATCTCTGGAATGTCACTGAGTTTGACTGATCATAGCATTGAGAAATTCATAATTCACCACATTAAACAAAATGAGATTTCATTGCACATCATTGCAGAAGAGGCAAAGTATTTGCCTGCATGATTGCACCTCCAAAATGCAGCAGACCTGTTCCAAATTAGATACAAGCTTCGTAACGTATGGTGCTACATCTGAAAACAGAGTTCAGTCTTGCTCTCTGAAGCATTTTCAAAATACTGTAGAGATAAAATTATTCTGACTTGGACAGTGCCAATCTTCATTGCAACAGAACAGAAAATCTGCTCTGGGTTACTGTCAAAGTATCGTTTGCTGAAAGGCTGAAGGATTTTTGACTGTCACTTATAATACAGATCTATGTACTTCTTTCTGGGTGAAAGTTGGCAGGAAAATAGAAGGCAACACTGTTTGCACTTGGAAGTACTTAATTATTAGGGGCCTAGACTAGAGAAATGTCATCTTTTGCTTTTTCGGTTTTTACAGAAGACTGGGAGGAAGAGATCTAGGGAGGATTTTATTGTGGCAGCTATATCTACTGCTGCCTCCAAACAGCCTGAGCAGTTCATGTAAGCCTGGGCCATCTCTGTCATCTTGATAAGGGCAGCTGCATGAATTAATAGGCTGAAAGCAGAGAATGAAACTGGATTATCTGAGTCCCTCCTGTGCCTGAACAAGTCCCAAGATCACAAACCAGCCCAAATTCCTTCTGGATCATAGGGGAAGGTACAGTGGTTGCTGGAAAAGGTTAGCTGGAATTTCACTTGTATAAGGAAACCGACTTTTTGCTCTATTAAACCAAAATTGTATAGATGCACATAATTGACTCACGTCAAATATTTTGCTCTTAAGGGAGTGTCAGAAGCAGGGGAACCTTGCAGGCTGAAATTCTTGGACAAAGTAGTTTGCGCAGGGAAGTAGTACAAGGGTGGAAATGCCCCTTTGCAGAAATGCAGTGGTTCTGGTAGAGGGCATGGATTTTGCCCACTGCCCACGGTGGGCAGTGCTGGGATGCATTCAGACAGATTAATACACTTTTTTCACAGCGCTCTGGATTTGGGTGGTTGGACTCCCATGTTAAAATACAAACCCAGACTTGCTTTCACGGGTTACACTTCTGTGCAAAACTTTATACGTAACATCTGTGAGGATGAAGACTTTCTTGTTCCCCCGCTTCTTCCCTGCCTCACTGTGAATACCCTGGAGCAACATTATAAGACATAACCATCTGCTCTCTGACTACAGTCTTCTATTCCTCTATTTAAAAAACAGTGAAATTTCAACCACTTGGTGGTTATTTGGGTTTGCTGTGAGACCTCAGAGTTACCAGCATCTCCTTTTGGGCACAGAGCTGATTTAATTGCACACTACAACAGAAACAAGGGGGAAAAAAAACCCAAAAAAACAGTAAAAACAGGGTGACTATCAAGTGAACAGATCTAGAGGAAATATTCAAAGGAGCTGATTAAACAGATGAAAAATGGCCCAGGCTTGTGTGCCTGCATTGTACAGCAGAAATGGGTAATGACAGTAAGCCTTACTTGCCTTGCACGGGAGCAAGCATGATTTGTTTATTTATTTAATAAACTGACTCAGAAATATATCATCAACTAATAAATAACTTTAAACATTACAATGTTTGAACTAGCAGACAGCTGGCACAAAGAAACAATTACACAGCCATTGGGATTTAACTGACAAAAGATTTCCATAAGTAATTACGCTCTGTGAGTGTGAGAGGAAAGAAAGATTACCCTTTAGAAGGGATATAGTGCCTTGATATTTTCCTCATGACCTTTTACTGTAAAACTAATAACATCCACATACTGCAGTGACCCTGCATGCAATGGGCAATAATGGGTCTCTTTCTACTCCAAGTTTTCCACTCCCCACACATACAAAGCCATCTCAGTGGTCAGACTGAATGTGTAATATGTGCAGGGTTGGGCTCCTGGGTTAGCAGGCATACAGAACTTCTGTCTGTGCTTAATGCCATCTGGATATGCTGAATAGGATATTGCGTTTCCTATTGTCCCCGACCCTCTTTTTTTTATATATAGCCTTTAAAATCATTGAGTTTAAAATCTGCTACTTTTTTCTGATGGAAGTAAAGGATGAATCTGTGCTCATAGCAGTAGTTTTACTGACAGCATACAACACTTCTGACAAACAAGAGGCATAATTTACGTGCTATCATCTGATTGTTGCCCTTTCCATATATAGTAAGCAGAGTAGAAAAGTGGATGTGTGAATATCTCTGATGCAACACGTATGGCTACAAGCCTGTGATAATGAGAGCAGCACTTACGGGTCTGGCACAGCATTCCCACCCATCCTTCAGGGCAATCGCAGATATTTGGACCTATACATTCTCCATCATTCAGGCATTTCTGCAGGCAAACAGCTGGACAGAGTGACACGAGACAAGTGAGAAGATGTAAACAACATATCCAGATGTTCCAAAGCTGACTGAAATAATGACCTGCAAGGTTTTGTTTCATCTGGCTAATTTCCAAAGGAATAGACGTGCTCTCTTCATCAGATAATTTGTATTTAGGAGTCTTTGATATTTGCTTCTTAAGAAACGTATCTTTGATGACTGCCTTCTGGTAGCTTGGCTATTTCTAATGTTCAGCTCACTAGCAGTTGAGAATACTCTCCATATGATATATGTTCATCTGGTATATTCATGTGTGTTAGATGCATATAGCAAATTTCACATTGCAAGTAAATAATATCCCATAGAAGCATTTGGTATATTTATTGTCTATAGTATTTCTTCAGGGATCCCAAAACATAAATGCATGTTTTCATGTGCACACGTGAGAAACACATATTTCCTGCATCATTTCTGGAGAAATTATATTATGATTTCAAAACACAGGTTCTGAAATCATACTTACTACTAGGATCCAAAGATTAAATATCCTGTATTTTAACCTGGTGTACTTACAGCATGTCATCTGGATTATATATTTATTCAGTTTGTCTGTCAACATCATGGTAACAAATAGCCACATAAGGAAAAATACTCCTTGAAAGTATTTTAGAGTGAGAGTTTTTTAATTCTGTTTTTATAATGGTAAGTCAGATATGGTAGAGTTACAGAGTGAGAGCACATCTTTCCTGAAATTATGCACCAAAATGTAGCTGGTGACCTTGAGAGTACATCAGTTGGCAAGGCTTTACAGCAGGCTTTAAGTAGTTCTGTATCTTGAAATATATGGCATTTCTCTGTAAAATACAGCAAAATATGTGAAGGTATTAAAACATAAAATCAATGCTTCAAGTTTAATATTATAAAAATGAATTTCCGTAACAAGACGTATAAGAGATACATAAGGCAGAGTCAGGGTTCCCTTACAAAGCTTTCTTCCTCTGTATGCAACAAAATGCTTATAGCCTTTGATTGAAACTGCTTCTTCAAACTGCTGAAGGAGCAAAGCAAATTATATTCACTATAGTGTTTCTTAATATTAAGATGAGGTTACAATTAATGTTGACTGGCCTAAGTAATGAGCAATGATCTGTTTGATGGACAGTAGAAATGCTTACGTTTATTACAGTGCTTTCCTCTCCAACCAGATGGGCAGTCACAGACATTTGGGCTTACACATTTCCCTCCATTCATGCACACAGGATCACAGACACCTGCAGATACATAGCAAATGAAGAACATAGTAACTGAAGAAAAAAGGCAGATTTTACTAGAGACTTTCTTACATCTTAAAGGCTGTGGATGAATGCCCCTTCCTGGAGGCATTCAAGGCCAGGCGGGATGGGGCTGTGAGCAACCTGGTCTAGTGGGTGTCCATGCCTATAGCAGGGGGTTGGAACTAGATGGTCTTAAAGGTGCCTTCAACCCAAACCATCCTGTGAGCTGCCTCACTAGTAAAAGAGAGAGGCATTACTCATGAGGATTCTCTGGAAAACATTAAGAACTTTTCTGTAGCAGCTGTGGACGCACCAAATACTTATTAAAACTTTTCCTTCCTGATTGAAAAGCATATTCTCAGATGTACATTTGGATAAGAAAGAAGGATAGATTGGCTTTATGCAATTTTAGGAACATTTTTTGCATTCAGTCTAACTTGAAGACTAAATAGATCTGTGATTCTGTGACCTTTTTGCACTAGTATTTGTTAAAGTACTTACCTTTTTATAATGCTCATTCATATGAGTAAGATGCTCAGTTGATTCTTCCAGCCAGAGGAAACCTGATGACTTTTTGTTAGATTTCATTAGAATTCCGATTGCTAATTTTTGTATCTCCTATCAGACTGTATCTTTATGAACATCTCATGGTGAAGTCTCACTGTTTTGGCAAATCAAAGATCTGCAGTCCCAACAAAGCAAATCCTGTGACTGTGATGTTTAGATAGAGGTAGATGCCACATGTAGGCACCCAAAGTCCCTGTCTACTCTTTCTCCTTGAATGTCAGAGTAACTGGAGGAAGTAACTACGAGTGGTGGTGCAGTTTAGAGATATGACAGTGCTGTCATGATGGGAATAGAAATGATTTACCTTTTATGTAGAAGCATGGAAGAAGGTGTTTGTATTTGATAACTGAGTGGAAGAGAGGAAAGCAGTGTTACCTAGTAAACAGACTAAGGAATGAAAGTCAGGAGGAGTCTGACAAGGTTTTGAGAATACATTTTGTAGAATGGCTTCTGCACTTTTTTAAGCTTTATGGGCACAGTGGGATTTTGCAGCGTCCCATTGCTGCTAGCGGAAGTTGGCAGCAGTTCTACCTGCACACAGAGCTTCTCCAGGCATCTAAAACATAGCACCGTGGTGCCTGTGTTATCCTTGAGGTTGTGATATGACTTTTGGTACAGCAGCAGTAAGACCAAGTCAAGTCTTCAATACTAATGCTGTACAGAGCTCTGAAAGTAGTGTACCCAGAGCCTCAAAATAGGAATTATGTTTAAAAAATAGCATGCAGATAAAACCAACCAGTGTTATCTGGCAGGAGAATGATTTTTTGTTCCTCTCTTAGGCATCTGATCAGGCATCTTTAGATAAGCAGTTTTAGATTCCCTGATTATTCCTCAGAATATCTATGGCCGTGAAGAATGTGATGCACTGAATTATTGTTTTTGTGGCTGCTTGTGTCCTGGTCACTTCCTCTGTTCCTTCAGTGCAGATGAGGCACTGGCAGCTGTAAGAGCTCTATGGCTGCTCTTACTTGGCTGCTACATTTGCGTTTTGCTCTGTGCCAAAGCTCACAAGTCTCTCAGCATGGTGACCTGCCCTCAGGCAGGTCAGACTTACCCATGCTTATAAGGGCTGCTTGGACCCAAGCCCTAAAACTGTCGTCATCTTTTTCTTTCTTTCTCCATTTCTCCTGATCCATGCTGTAATCTTGGCATCTGCTTACTAAGGCTAATAGGGATCTGGAGTTCTTGCTGAACTCTCAAAAAGTGCTGCAACGCCAGTCAAAACCTAGATGAATTTAAGGAGTTATGACAACTGTAACTCTGAGTTCATCTTCCCCCCCCTTTCCTTCCCTCCTTTTTTTTGATCTCTTGTCACCCATAACAGACTTATGACATCCAGTTTTATATTGTGCTATGTTTGGCTTCTTGTTTCAATTATAAAACAGCTTAGATATTCACTATTTAGAAAACTGACCCCAAACCATAAATCTCAGATCTAGATTTCAAATAACCCTCAGCTGTATGATACTCACAGACCATAAAGTCCTCATAGCTGACCTGCTGTCCCAAGATCATATTGCTGAAATCCATGGATTTGATCTAGAGATCAGAAGAAACGTGGACCCTATCCAAGCTCAGTGGTACTTGTTCAAAAAGAGGTTTCTAATTTTTTTTGTCCTTTAAATTTTTAATGTACTTTTCACCTAATACAAAACATTGCACTGTTTTCCTGTGGTGTCTGAGATCTTCTATGACAGCAGATGCTTCCTTCAGTTACAGGGAGTCTAACTGTTGTGCTTTTTGATTCAGTTTTAGTTTAGAGTATATATGTAACTGAACTTGTTCCAGATCAGTTTGCCTTGTAATTCAGTAAAACTTTCAGTAACAGGGGAGGTCTGGTCTTGGTCTGAGTAAAACAGTTCAACATCTGAGTTCAAACAGATTTTCAACTTGGGATCTATTTCTCTCGTTGTTCAGCTGCCTTACAAATGAACAAGGAACCATGAAAATAGAGCACTAACTTCTTTAATGTTACTTATTGCTTGCAGCATCTCTCACTCTAGGCAATAAATCCGAGGAAGTTCAATTCCAACAGAACTAAGAGAAGAACTTAAGTGGGAAATGTAAGCTCAGGGCCATACCTGGTTGGACAGGCACTCTTGGCTCTCTGCCTTCCTGGGCAGACACTTTCTTAACATGATGGGGAATACACAAGACACCTTTATGTAAATGCATGCAGTGTTATCTCCCCCTCCTTTTCTGTCTGACATCTCTACCTTGCTCTCCCTTTCTTTGACTTTCTTAAATACAATTCCATCTCAATACCCATCAGGCAGACTTCAACATTTGTTGATTATAACTAGTTCTGATCCTTTCTAGTCCCACTCCTTGGCCTCTGTGGAGGAGCTCCAATTTCAAAATAGCAAACAAAAATGTTACAGCCTCTCACAGGAAAACTAAATAAATTATCAGACACTAGGAGAGCAAATCGAATTATCGTAATCCTCCCAGGCTCTGGCATGACTTTGAAAAGTCTCACATTTTTTCCCTCTCCTCCCCTTGAAAAATGCCTAGCATCTTGACCCAAAGACAACAGGGGTTTGATATGTTTTCCACCTGACTTGGGAACCAGCCTTAAGGGAATGGATGTAAACACATTTGTGTCTTCTCTTTGTTGCAATTTGATAGGGCATATCACTGGGGGTGGAGAGAGCCTTGTTCTATCTCAGTATCCTGAGTGCAAGCTTGCTAGCAGTCAGCGAGTATCACTAAAGCCCTAATCCCATTCCTTGTGGTGTCAACGTCAGCATTTCCATGCTTTTCAGTAAGAACTGAAGCACAGAATTTTGCATGCAATAAGTGTTACTCAATTCTATAAAGAGTGTGAAGGCCACTATTTAAAACTTCCATAATATGATGTTTTTTTAAAACTGGGAAGTTAGATAAGGTAAGCCTGTGTTGAAGGTTAAAGTAAAAGCGTGATTACTTGCTGTATTGCAGGTGAGGGTTGATTTGATAAGGTAACAGGTGGCAGCAGGTGTTAAGATAAAACATAGGCATTGTGTAGAACATTGTACAAAACGTACGCTGTTCCACTGTGTACTGAAAAGGACTCACCAGTTGCTAAGTTTCTGTCATACAGTTATTTCTCTTTGATGGCTTTAGAGCACTTTGACCTTACAATCACTTAAAATTTCCTGTGACCCTTTGTATAGCGTATCCTCTCTAGGCTGGCCTCACCCAATGAAGTGCTTCTTGCAACTCTTTATCGTGGAACTTCACAGTTAGCTGTTCACCTCTAGGTAGCCAGCCTCTTGCTTTGTCAGCCAAAGCGAAGAGTATTACTACAAAATAATTATTTCCAGAGATTACTAAAAATCTGTGGAAAAAAAGTTAAATGTTGTCTCTAAAATCCAGTAGGTACTCCTGATGTAAGTAGCATCAGCAATGGACACCTACAGTTCCAGTGTCTTCCTTTGCATATCTCACAATAAATTGACAATAAACATTCCTTTAAAGCACAGAATCATAGAATCCTTAAGGTTGGAAAGGAACTCTAAGATCATCTATTCCAACTGCCAATGCATCCCCACCATGCCCACTAACCATGTCCCTCAGTGCCACATCCATGCTTTTCTTAAACACCTCCAGTGATGGTGA
>JAOWBP010003503.1:28822095-28853984 GCA_028571105.1 Tragopan temminckii
TGGCGACCCTGCACATAGCAGGGGGCTGGAACTAGATGATCATTGTGGTCCTTTTCAACCCAGGCCATTCTATGATTCTCTTGAAATCCACCCTGACCCATTGTGGCTGGCGGTGGAGCTCTTCCACTCTCCTGTACTTTGCTATGTTGTCTCAAACATACAGCTGTCAGAATGTGCTCTCTTGTATTCTTCAAGAAAAGGGACTCAAAGCACTGGGCAGCAACATGCCACAGACTCTACAACCTTTTCATGTGACAAAGTACCAGCAACTTCTGCTCATTCTGTTCACTTTCAGGTGCGGTCAAGTGTGATGGTCGATTTGTGTAGTGTCTTACTAGCCCACATTTCCCGTTTTGCCTTCAGAATCTCATGGCTTGCTAAGTGATTTGCAGTATTTTATAATTCTCACTTAGCAGCTAGCATTGCTGATAAAGAATCTAGATTTTTCTAGCTTCGCTGGAGTCATCTGAGTCACTGAACCTGTAAGAGTAGAACATACAGTATTAGAAAGGCATAGAGTTGTCATGCAGAGTAGGATAGGTTGTTATTTTGATTGTTCTTAATAATCGGTGGTTGGACTTAGATGATCTTAGTGGTCTTTTCCAATATTAATATTATAGCATTCTACGATGCTATAATGGTAGAATGATATTGTAGAAATGCAGCTGAGCTTCAGTTATTAAAAAATAGTTGGCTGCTGTAATAATGAGAGTGAGATGCAGAATCATCCACTTGTGTGGAACAACTATTGCAAACACTTCAGAATGCTCATTGCCATTTGACTTCTTCTCCTCCACTCCCCATGACTGCTAGATTTTGGAAAGAAAGCCTTGTTCTCATACTCGTAGCTATACAATCTCCATTTATGAAGAGCACAAGATTTTGTAGATACTTCTAAAGAATGTATTTTCACCAGTTTCTTTAAGTGCTTAGTGCTGACAAATATAATTCAGTGTATAATTATTGGAGCTTCTGCAATATAACTGCAGCTGAAGTTGTTTGTGTGGTTTCTTTCCCTCCTCTTTGCTTCTTGAGTGTCCTCCTATAGAGATACTCAAAATCTGACATTCTTCAAATAGTCCACTTTTTTTTTCCTTAGTCCTTCAATTGAACACTTAAGTTTCTGTTAATAAAGAAGTCTGTGATTGTGATTCCATAGCTCAAATTAGATTAGAGGACAAATTCAATTTTGGTGACTCAGGTTCGTGTCAGAGCTGACTTCATTGTCATCAGTCGAGTTAATCTGTCTGTGCACAAGTGTAACTGATGGCATAATCAGAATGATAATCAGCTGCTGAATTGTAGGCAAAACTTTAAAGTTATTTTATAATTGCTCAGTGTTTCGAAAGCAGATTACAACAGTTGGTCCTCACTGGTTAGTAATCCCTTTGGTTCCAAGCTGGCATCACTGGGAATGTGCTGTTGGAAGTATCACACTGAGGGCATGAAGGTAAATGCCTTTATGTTCTCTGTTTTTGAAACAGAAGTTGAAGCAGAACATAGAAACGTGAAGCTATTGTAATTTCCAATATGTGTTATCAGGAAGACAGTTCAGCATTTCTGTGCCAAGTAGAGAAATGAGAGTGCTGCAGCCCGACAGCCTCAGGAGGTGCCAAGGCATGGTTGTGTGCCCAGGCATGGTCACACAGTGCTGGCACTCCTCCCACCTCTCCTCTCCTCCAGCAGAAATAAAAGTGCTGTGTAAGATTCAAAACTAAACTTTTGAGACCTGTGTGAATCCAGTTCAACATCTGCAGAAAGCCGGAGAGATTTAAAAGGGATTTAAGCAGGCTATCCCAGTGATGAGCAGAATGCACAGCCTGGGTGGTAGTGTCTAGCAAGACAGATTGATCAGCTGGAGAGGACCTTTAAGGGGCTATTTCAGTTTGAACAAATTAAATCGGCCCCTGGGTATCTCTGAGGTGTTTTAGGATCTCCTTTGGTCCTTGGAACAGAAGTGTGGGAAATGCAGTTCTGAATAAAATGTTCTCATCCCTGACCTTCTGCTCATATTTGAGGCAGTTGAGCTTTCAGGCATATACTACTTTTTATCTTTCTTTGGTAGGGATGTGGAGAGTTCTCTAAGACGTTCCTTTAGTCAATTGCTAGCTAAACCTGAACAGAAAGGCAGGATGTTTTGCAAATTGGAAAAAATAAATAAAAAAACAGCAATCTATCTGCTCAAAATATAACTTTCTGTAAAAACAAAAAACCATGTCCTTCAATTGAAGAACGTTTCAGAGAGCTGAAGCTACAGCTGTCGATGAATATTTCTGCTTGGTGGTTCTGTGGAGCTGGAATAATACAGTTTATTGAATAACATGTGAATTATGACAAACTAAGAGTTCACAGTCTGGAAGCTTAAAAGGGTGTGCTGTAGTGCCAGACAAGTAGGAAATGATGCCAGCATTGTGCTTTTAGTGTGAACTTTTAGCTTTATCAATGTAGGGTCATGTAAAATAAGTTTGACTAAGCTATCTAGATTGGGGGGATGTGTAGACTAATGATCTCCTGTGCACTGCAAGTATGAGTCACATTTTTTTGGGGTTGTACCAATAGACAATTTTTCTTGGTTCAGCTATGTGGGAAGTCTTTTACATATGATACAGATTGCACACCGAATATCAAGCTCTCAGACACAGAGAGCCCTCTACAAAGATGAGTTGACCTTTCTGCAGGTGCCTGTGGGAATATCACTCTGAAAGAAGCAGCCACTCTCATTAAGATTCCTGCTGACAGTTGGCAGGCCAGGTGGTCCCACACAACACAAGTGCAGGGTCTCACATCCCAAGTCTTCAAAGATTGTGCAGGTAGGAAGAGTGGCTTACTGATATTCTGAGTTAAACCAAACTGTCTTTTTTTTTTTGGCTTAAAAATGGCTGTTTGCCTTATGTTTCCTGAATATACCCTGCAAGACAGGTGTCTTTGCTGTGCTTGGTATTATCCTCAAAGACACCATCAATAATATGAAATGTTTTGGGATATTATATTTTGAGAACTCACTGCCACAATGTTTTACAGCTTACTGATTGCTACATGTATTGATCAGAATAGAGTATTAAATTCAGCAACTGCAGCACTGGTTGGTGCTTCCTTCTGTCTTTGTGCAACCCTGCAGTTCAACAACTACTGCTGTTTCCCTTCCAGATGTGGCCGGTATCTTGATGTATATCTTAGAGTACATTTCAGAGCACCTTGGATCTCCTCTTTTCTGCTTCTCTTTCTATGAAAATAACTACAGCTTTTGAGCAGCCTTGTGGGGCCCTGGAAGGTTTGGGGTGGCCACTGCAGGTCTTCATTTGACAGTGGTCCTCATCTCTCCTGGTGGATGCTGATGAATGATTCTTTGAGAGAGAGAGAGTCGACCTTTTCATAAAAAACAACTGCTAATTAGCATGCCAGGTTTTTCATTCTTACTTCAGAATACATTCGCATTCTCTGTCCAAGATTTCTGGGGTCCATTTTGGGCCAGCACGCACTATCACAACATTCCAGGTACCAGTCCAGTTTGTACCCAATCTCAGCCTTCATGGAAAAAAGTGAACGTGCAAATAGCGCTGTGATGAAGAGTACCTGAAATCCAGACTTGAGCATACCTAAGGGAGAGCTGTTTGAGTAAAAAATATGCTGAAACCATAGCTGTTATATACAAAGTAAGCACTTCATCTTTATTAAAAAGCAGTCTAGCTGAGTGATGAAAGACATGGGTCTTCTTAAGTCCTTGCTGACTGGAGATTTTAAAAACTTTTTAATATGAATGATATTTAAAGTTCATTTTATTGCTTTTGCTAATACTATCTAAACCTCCTGTGCAGATGTTGTTGTTACTCATGTTGTTCTGAGAGCTAACAGTGTGCCAGCACCCATGTTTATATGGATAGAGCACATATAATCAGCTTCTCTCAGCTTTCCTTTTTTCTGTTGTACCTGACTGTTCTTTCGGACATTTTGCTCTCTGTAGTAACCTACTGCCAAATCTTATGAAACATTTCCTTTTGTATTAGGAATACTATAAGACCTTTGTAAAAAGGAATTCTTTTCTTGTATCTGGCATTAAGAGTGAGTAGTTAAAGAAACTGCAGCCTGACATATCCAGCAACCATACTGGAAGTGATTTCTTGCAGGAAATAAAAGCTTTCTGCAGAAATCATTAAAATGAAATTCTTGACTTGTCTTGAGATCTTTGAAGGTATGGAGAGGCAGGCTTGCATAGTTCTGTGCCTGTTAGGCATATCTGCATGCCGACCTGCCTTCTAGACAGACCTCAATGAGTTGCTTTCCTGAAAGGTGCTGTACAAAGGCTTATAACTCACTTGCAGGCAGACAAGAACTGGTACCTGTCTAGGAGCCATCCCCTTGCTGATGACCTGCCTCCAAGGCAGATCTATCTAGTTATCTTTTCCATCTTTGAAGCCACTCCATGCGGAGTTCTGTCCGTAGCAGACTGAACTGCTGCCTGCCTGGGAAGTACTTGGGTTGATAGACTTTCTTTGAGACAATTGGGTTGATAGGCTTTCTTCTAGGCAATTATTTACCCCAAACATCATATTTCTGAATGGAGCCTGTAGAATTTGAATCTGTAAATTACATTTCTACTTCTGACTGATCACTGTGTCTGCTATTCACCGTTCACTGCAATGTACAGGAAATAAAACAAACGTTTTTCTCCCACGTTAAGAAAAATAAAGAAGCCTGTCAAAAAAATCTGCTAATATGGCACAGAGCTCGCACATGCTCATGCTCACTTCTGTGGCAGCAATCTTGCTGCCAGACTTGCTGAATGGGAGGAAGGGAGGGAAGCGGGCTGACTTTTTTTAATTCAAAATTTCTATTCTGTGTTGAAGGACTAGGGGGGTACTAGAGAGTGTATGTTTCCATACACAGACTTAAAAAGTGCATCTGATCATTGAGAGTCAGGGAACCTGTTCATTCATACAGTATTCTAAGTGCCATTTGCTCATTTTTAATCAAAGCAATACTTTACTTGAGCCAAACCAAACCCCCAATTACTAGTTAAAAGATACTAAGCTGTACATATTTTACTGTTGCTTTCTTAGAGAAGCTCAGATTGCAGATCAGACATCAGACTTGAGCAGAAGTGACATTTACATTCTCGAGGCCATTAACCTGCAGCAGTTAAGTCACCTGATGAGAGATAGATCAGCTATTAAGTATTTTGATGTTTGGGACAATATTATATTGTAAATATATCGGTGTAATTCTGTCTTAGCCCAGTGGCAGTCAGCATAGAGCCACTCTGATAGAGATAGAATGAACCCATGATTAGGTTTTCTTCTAGCTCTGCTTGTGTTTTGCAGAAGAAGCAAGAGTCTTCCTTTACGTATCTTTACATTTGATATAATGTGACAAGTCCCACGTGTTTGGAAAATGTATTAATTTGGGCAGTGCAGCAGGTATTTCAGCATCTGCTTGTTCTACTCTGTTTCTTTTATAGGCTGTCCCACTCCCCTGGTGGACTGGTAGCTCTCATCACATGCATTTTTTTCCTGTTTTACATTAAATCTGGAGCACAGAGTATGCTTCACCTGAGCAAAGATGCAAGCATCCCCAGGCCTGGATGTGGTGTGCTTTGTCACAAGACAGGGGTTTGCCCAATGCGAGCTGTCTCCAGTTTGTAGCTGGCCCAGCATGCATTTACATTTGCATCGCTTACCTGGACAGCATTTGCTTTCTATTCTGCCCAAATTAATTTCATACACTGGGTGTGAAGAATAGAAATTAGGAGCACGGAGTCATACTATGCTATTCAGAAATGGAGATATAATCCCCTTTATTTTTAATTCTTTCATCCTTTCAACCTCTTTTGCCCCATCTTTATTCTAACGTATTTTGTCTAATGATTATGGTTGAAGAAATTGAAATCTGCTCCTAGGTATTTCTCAAGCAGACTAAGTTTGTCAGCTAAATTATTCATTGTGAATTAGCTCCTAGGAGGCAGCAACTATACTTAGTGCGATGGTGACCGGGCTGGACCTCTGGGTACTGCTGCAACACTCAGACGTAGCGTTGACAAAATTCACAGTTTCCAATGGCTACAAATGACAAAGTAGATTTTTTCCTGTGTGCGTTAGCCGTGTGGAGCTGTGCTGAGCTAAAAGGCATGACCTGCTCAGGAGAGGGGAGCTGGGTGCTGACAGGGAGTAAACGCGCACCGTTGCAAGTAAGAAGTTGCACTTGTTAAAACATAGCAAACGTTTTGGTGTAGGGGATTTATTAAAAGAGTACGTTTGTGGGAAATAGCAGAGTCCACCCACTTCCCAAGCATGTGCAGAGGGGTCAATTTGCTGTTCATAAACCAATCTGAGATTTGTGCAAGTTACCAGATGGCCTGGTACTACTGTGTGTCACTAGCTGGGGGTAGCTTTTGATCTGCACATCTGAAGCCATGCTTACTTGAATCCAAGTTTTGCTTTCTGCAAACCCCAGAAATGTATTTAATAAGATGGCGTGCTGTTACATATGTATCAGCTGATAATGTGTGGAAGGTTGTTACTCCAAATATGTTTAAGTAATCTCTGAGAAGTGATTGGAATAGCGTGTTTTAAAAATCGAATTATATTGGAGGAAATGCACTAACCTCATGTTTTCATTACAGGCTTTATAGGGATTTTGTTTTTCATTGACATGGTGTCCTATTGTTGAGCTTGTCAAATGTGTAGCAGAAAACTCCTCTGATGCTCATCTGCTTGTATTTTAGAAACAGTGGGCACCAATGGGAAGATATTAATGGATATGAACAGAAAAAAAGTGTTAGTGAAATCCAGTGATTGTGTTGGAGAGATAAAGAGCAATGCAGATCTGAGCTCACCATAAATTTTAGTTAGTTTTTGACACTCAGATACCTGCCAAGCTTCTGCCAGTTCTGCTGAGGTTCTTCATCTCTATCCTGCATAACAAAACACATCCTCACAGTGTGCCACGGTCTCCTATATGCAATAAGAATAATGAGTGCAATTACCAGCTGGAAACAATGTGGAAAATCCTCAGTCTTTCCTCCTGTCACAAAGCTTCACTGGGTGGATTCAGGCACTCCAGGCGTGTGGGGAACTTGTGCCAGCTTCTCATGCACACCTTGTTCAAGATTGCTTTCTGGGCTGTGAGCATTCAGTCCAATGTGCAGGATGTACTTGCCCAGGAGCATTATTTTAGACATGAATGTGGAATATTTCTGTCCACCCTTCACTCAGGGCCAGAATTTTGGCTGGCATTATGCTTTCAGGGTGAGCTGTGACCTGTTTTTTTATTTTCTCCCAGCTGTTTCTTTCAAAAGGTAGATCTGTCTCTGTGCTCCTTTCCAAACAGAATCTCACTGCTCATCCTGTTCTTCAATCAGCATTCCATCCCGTCTGCTTTTTACCACTTGAAATACAATAGCTTCTATGCTTTGAGAGGGAAAACTAGCTGCTAATTGCAATGATGGAGAAAAATGTGCTAAAATGGGAGCCCTACAAGATGCGCAGCTCCTGAAGCCTGGTTTCCTATGGTTTTGTGCCTCAGTTATGACTGAGCTCTGATTCACACTGCAGCTCTTTTCTCAATGGGGGTGCGAAGAGGATTATCGCTGTCTAAGTGTTTGTATTCACAATTTGTGTTGGTAATAGAAGGCCTTCCAGCTTGCTACCTCTCTGGCACACTTGTTTAAAGCACCTGAAAGACAAAGTAGTTACCACATGGACAGACAGACAGATGGATGTATTCATTGCCCTGAAAATTCATGCAGCAGCCTAACAGATCATATCCTGCCTCAACTGTTTGTCCCTTACATTGCTTTAAAACTAGAGGTAAATTTACCTTCTCTCCGTTTCGTTCTGCTTTTTAGTTGTGGTGAGGTCTTTCATCTCCACAGCCTTTGTGCTGTGGCCTTGGAACTGCTCCAGACTGGTTCCTGCATCTTCTCTGGGTTGCTGCCTTCAGACCCGCTGCACTGTGCCTCTGCTCTGTGTTTTCATTGGGAGTGAATGCATTCCAGTAAGGTGTGTGGGTCCATTCATCTCGTCTGCATACTTGTTAGCTTTTGCTGGATTTTAAGCCTGGATATCACAAAAAACAAAACAAAACAAACAAACAAAAAAAACCAGCAACAACAACAAAACCCCACAGCACAACAGCGGGCAAACAAGCCAAGAAAAATAATTAAAATCTTCCCCACTTTTAGCATGGCATACAGCGAGCCTATTTCCCATTTATGTGCACCGAATGGATCTCTCATGTTTGCTACATTCTCCTAATTGCGTGCACATCCAGCAGTGCACCTTGCCCACAGGAAAGATGCTTGTGCTCCCATTGAGTTTGCTTGCAGATTGGAGAACACGAGAAAAATGTGCTCCCGGCATGACCAGCAGCTATATGTCAAAATTTGGCTCCAAGACAGTAATATTTAAACTTCATTTCTCTAAGCAAGCACTCCTTACACAAGTAGGGATTGAAGGATCAGACTCATAGCGTTGTAAAATCACCCTCTTAGGAATTTTCAGAGCTGCCTAGAACATTGCAAATCTAATTCTCCAAACCCTCAGGCAGCCTCTAGCGTCTCAGCTCTAATATATTGAAACTGCTAGCAGACGCTGATAAGGAAAAAAGGAGTGGGAGATGCGCTCGTATCCAGGCCGTTCCCTGCAGGGGAGGCAGAATCGCTGTGGGACAAACCCTGCCGGCCCTTCTGCGTTGCTCAGGAGGACGCGGGGTGGGCGTGAGGAGCCCGGGGCAGCGCTGCAGTGAGCAGGCCTCGCTCCGCCCTCCCGCCGCCAGGTGGCGCTGCGGCGCCGCGCTGCGCCCTGCCCGGCTCCTGAGCTCAGCGCCGGCCCGGGAGGTGTTTCCCTTCGGTGTTTGGAGTTACGGCAGCTGTGACAAAGGCTGGAGCAAACTTCAGCTTTGAAAGCAGTAACTTGAGGGGACTTTTTCTCAGTTTGTCGCCCGTTTGCAGAGGGGCTTGCAGATGCAAGCACCACAAGCACCAGTCTTTCTTCCTCTCTTTTTCTTTTTTTTTCTTAAGGAGCATTTTTATCCTAATGTCTTTCCCCATTTCTTGCAAGCTTTCATTTCCTTTCTGTTCTTTCTTTTTCTTTTCCACTTCAAAATATCTCCAAGCAACACCAATTGAGACCATGGAGGAACAGGGCAGCATCACAATATGCCTGTTCCCCCTGTGCTATCAGCTGAAGAACACCTGGAATGTTTGCCATTAGATTGTTTTATAAACATTGTATTGCCACACTGTAAACACTAAGAAATCACTCTGCAAATACTTATTTGTAAGAGCTGCACTTTTAATTCCTTCAGTTCCATCCCCAAGAATAAATTTAGAGAGAGTAAAATAAATAATACTCAGTGAGTATTGCATCTAAACTGATGGTGATTGAAATGATCTTGGAATAACTCACCGTCTGAGATATTTGTAATTTAAAAAATTACATTTTAATGTAATCTCTGCTGCCTTATGTGAGCTTACATAATGCATGTTGTTATGGGAAGAAAAATGAGGGAGGAGAAAAACCTCCTTGAAAACAGTTATACGGTTCCTGTAAGGTTGTCAGGTAGGTAAAGTCTTAATTTACATTGCAGACATTGCTCAGCACTCAGTGAGGAATGGGCACACGAAGGCACTGTGTGCTGGTAGTTCGTGCAGTGCAGTGCTGCAGAAGCTGCAGCTCCAGCCCTTACACTCCTTGTTGCTTTAGTTTTTTGTGGAACTCAGTAGGAGATGCTTCTCTATTTCCAAAATGAATTCCAGTCAGAGGTGGGCTAAAAGCGCCATTCATTTAGATTAAAGATCCTGAAACTATCATGTTTGCAGCCATTTGTCACAGTTTAAGTAGCAGTGCATAAATGTTGTGCTGTTGGTATACAATTTAATCTCTGCTGACAACAGCATCATTTCTAAAGTTTCCTCAGCATCTTTTTTTTTTTTTTTTTTTTTTTGGGTGTGTGTGTGTGTGTGGTTTACATTTCATAACCAAGCTCTGCTGCTTATGCAGAAGTTGGATGGTTGTGGAGAATAGCAGGCCTGAATCTCCTCCGCACAAGGAGAAATGGTAAAGCATGGAGATACTGTAAGATGGCATTTGTGTGTGCATCAACCGCATGGCATTTGCACTGGATGGCTTTTATATCTAGCAAAATGTGGGCTTCCATTTTCTAGGAAAGTTTGGCTTTTTGGCGGGTCATTTCGGGTTAGAATAAACTGCGTGGTTTTAGTTTTGGCTGAGGGCAGAAGTCCTTCTGCTTCTCTGGTAACTCTTCTGGTCTTCTCTCATTCTGTTACTTCCACCACCAAAACCAGAGAAGACACGAATCCCATGACGAGTTTTTTTTTTTCTCCTCCACTATCTTTGTAACTATTCTGTTCAGAAATACAGTTCTTAACAGTTTATTGAACACAAATGCTTAGTGACTAGTGATGTCACTCTTTCTGTTTTCTTGGCACAGTGTTCATAGCTTCAGGCCTTTACTTGAGTTAAAGCTTTGGCCCAGAGAGAATAGATTATAAATCTGTCTTTCCAGTGAAAATGCTCTTTGTAGACTCATTGCTTTGTCTTCTGAATCTGTCTGTGTTTGAGCCTATGCCCAACCTGGAGCAGGTGGAGGAAAAAACGTTGGATTTCCTGCAGCTGTGAAACATTGCTAAACTGTTTCTTTGCAGCTTTCAGGAGAAATGAGTTTTTATGGTGATCTATCTAAAACTGAGAAAATAAAGATGTTGCTAGATGAAGGAGTGCATTGATACTCAGTCATAACTTGCCAAAATCTCACTGTTTCACACTCTGAAACCGAGAAGTAGAAAGGTGTTTACAGTCCATTAAGCATGGTTGTTTTTTGGAGCTCAGGATGTCCTGGAGGAACTGGAGGTCTGTTTTAGTGGGATACTTTTGATGTGGCTCAGCATGGTTCTGCTCACAGAGTTACTTGTGAGAGTGGCTCGTAGCTGTGTTTCAGGAAGCCTCCCCAGTCAGTGCTTCCAGGTCTTTGGAGCTCTCAGCTTTTAAAATATGTGCATTTTTTTCTCTGTAGAAGAAAAGAAAACACACACACACAGACACACACACACGTACAGACACACACGCACAAAACCCAACAGATGTGCTTGGCTCACCATTATGCCCGTGGAAGAAAAGTTTCAGGCAAGTGGAAGCAGAATTGGTCCCGGCAGACACACTTAAGCCATACCAGTGCTGGAATACATTGTAGGCTCCTGAGTCCACAGCAGGAGTGTTGTCCCTTGAGCAAAGATCAGAGGACCGACAAAATACAGATGGAGACCTGAGTTTGGTGGTAGGAACTACGAACCAGGCAGTGAGAAAGAGCAAAGAGATCAGAGGTTATTATATACAAATACCTTATCCAAATTGCAATGAAGTTTAATTTCCAGAAGCAAATACTACATTAAAGTCTTGATAATGGAAACATTATCGCATCCGAATTCAGCTGCAGCTTTCTGAAATGCACTTCACGCAAGATAGCTGTCCATCCTGTCAAATTGTAGGAGTTGTAGGATGGTTTGCATCCTTTCTGGCTCGTTTGGCTGTTCAGTTTACTTTACAGTGCTCATTTCCACAATATTGTACTGTTCTGTCTCTGACCAGAAATACTGTAGCTTCTCAAGACCGATGACATAAATAGAATTTCTCCATTTTTCCCTTCTCCATTTTCATTGTGGATCTTCTTTCCCCAGCACCGAAGTCCTCTTTGCTGCCCTTGTGCAACTGACAGCTACGCTGACTTGCTTTCCTCTCTTAACCTGGGCAAGCTCTCACCATGTTCTTAGTACTCCCAGTGCTGGGACAAGTCGTCTTCTACCTCTCACTATGCTTTTGCCTTCAGACTGTCCTTTCCCATTTCCTGAACAAGGAACGTCTGGAGCACTGATAGAGTAACTATTTCTTAGCTCCTCTTTTCTACCCCCACTCTTTTTGAGCCACTAACAGGTTGCAGTCACAGTGATTTCCTGTGGTATTTCAGTCGACATGCTTGTATCCCACTTATCTTTTCCTGCTGTGAATGAAGTCAGAATCCTAGAATCTGTTCTCTGTAAAGGATTTGGGAGTAAGTAAGGAGAGCTGAAGTTTTGTGTAGAGTCAATGGTGAACATATTGTGAATTTCAAGAGAACCTCGTTCTCTTCAAAAACTTTAAATTCAAAACTTTTCTTTCTTCCAAGATCATTTTTAAATTACCAGTATGATACGTGCAAGGAGTTAATTTAATAATCTAATATGGCATTTTTTTAATTGCCTAAAAAAAATTGTAAGCATGATCACATCGCTCTGAAATGAAAATCGAGACTACTCGATGTCCTTTAGTCAAACTGATTGTATCTAATTAAAACAGAAAGAAATCCCAGCGATGCAGCTTTTCTTCCCATTAACATGCACTGCACAGGTTACTGCCTAATTTGCTACAGAGCTTTGTCTTGCATTGCTCCGTCACTGATGAAACTACTCTGCTTAGATGAAGTGAAATTCTGAGTTAGAGGAAGAAATAGCAATCTCCACCCTCATAGATGCTGATGAGCATTTATTTCCTTTTCTTAATTAGTGTTTCCAGCTATGGAAGCAGAAGTGCTAGCCCTTGGCCTCATACCACTGTAGTTTGACACTCTGATAGATAAACATGTCTATAAGATTAGGTGACAAATTCGCATCAGCACCAAAAGCTCTTTGATCAATACTACTAATCCAATAAAGATTACAACAAAGAATCTTAAGTTTCTGTCCCTTCTTTCTGGTATGATATGTGAACTGAAAAATAGCGGCCTAAAATCTTTCTGAAATTAAATGAAACAAGAAAATTACCCTTTGCATGATTTTAAGATAAAGAATCCTCATTAGCGCGTCTGCTGACCTGAGCGGACTTCCTTTGAATGCAATTTAAGTATAACCAAGTCATTTTCAAATTAAAAAGGAGCAGGGGCTGCGTAAAGTGAAAGCATAGCAGAGGCAGTAAGAGCCACATCCCGAACCCATCTCCTGAATCTGACAGCAGTTAATTTGACCGAAGGGCAAAGCAAAGGGGACAACAGATAAATTAAAACAAAGGCAGAGGGCTCGTGAGAACTCAGTGTTAGGATTCAGAGTCCATTGAAGTTGGTGGGGAATTCTCTGTTGGCTTCAGGGGAGTCCAAACCTGGCCTTCATTGCTTTGGATAAATGGGAGTTTATGATGCAGTGTATCCTCTCTCCCAGTGGAAAGAGCCCGTGTGAGAAGTTCCATCAGAGTGACTGAATTACAAGCTGACGGGACTTTGCTGTAATTTATTTGAAGTTATTTAGATGCATGAGAGCATGCTTGTTGAGTCAGGTTCTGCAGTGATGAAATTGGAAAGGACACTTACTAACCTAGTGCTAAGGTGACCCAGGTAAACGTTCCCTACTACCTGTGACCTGTTAAATAGTTTGGAGAACCTACCTGAATCCTGAAAGAGATCTGCTTATGGCTGTTGATTCTCTTGTCTCTGTTTTCCTGTTGTGTTCTCAGCTTTATTTTCCCACTCTGATCTGTCATAGCCTTTCGCTTGTTACAGTTGAAGACTGGTGACAGAAATGTAACTTTCTGTAAGCGTTATCTGTGAAATAATATTCTAAAATGCAGTACTTGATGAGCCTTTGAGCTGACTGCTGGGGCTATTAGATCAAGGTCACAGTGAGCTGCTACGTTTGCTTACTACAATGTACCGGAGCCTAATGGCAGCTGCAGTCATTTACTTCCACTCCCTGACTCTTTGTGAGTGATGTGCTTGGTTACATGGGGTGCCAATGATAACACAAACAGAGGTGAAATCTGAAGAAATTAACATAAATAGTGTCAACTATTTCTTCTGATTTAGTGCCTTTTTTTCCCCCAGAGTTTCGTTGTACTGCTATCAGTGTTTCCTTTGATCGGCATTACTGTAATATAATCTCAACGCTGCCAATTAATTTTGTGTAAAGGTATTGTTCTGTTCAATCAGCAGTGAAGGCTTCAGCCAGTCCCTCCCTCCTCCCTGCCTTCCCCACCTATTATGCTCTCTGCTTCTTTATGGCTCGTTCTCTGCACTTTAACACCCACAACATTTGAGAAAGACGGAGTAATGCCAAGGTATTTCATTTAGTCTATGTTAACTGTGCTCCCTTGGGTTGTGAGAGAGTGAAAATTACTTTGTAAGAGAAGACTTGGCTAGCACAGGAGGAAATACAACTAAAGGCTGAATCTGAGAATTGGAATGTACGCAAGGTGCTGCTCAAAACTATTGAATCCATTCCTTTGATGATCTTGAGATGTGTTGTTGCATGACCAGTAGTTTCTGGGCCCTATGGTGTAGTTTGGGTGGTGGTTTCCTTCCTTTTTTCATTTCTGTGCCACGAAGGGAGAAGGAGAAGAATCAGGGTGAGTGATGGAGCTCATAGCTCCCAGCCTCACAGGCAGACACAGCATCAGCCTGGGAGCAGGAGGGATAGAAGTAGCCCGGGGCTGCACTGCTGGCAGGATATGCTTGTGTCTCTCCTTTGGGTCAGGAGCATGTCAAGGTTTCTTTCTGTACCCAGTAAATCATTTCGTCAATGTCTGGACGATTCTGTCTGATTACAGCCTCTGCCCAACTCTTTAAACTGAACTCCAGCATGTGAAATATGTAGCGGGGACATAGGGAAGCAGAGAGGAGGAAACAGCAGGCAGGAAACACAAAGGGCTAATAAAGAGAAACACTTGGAGAGAATGCACGTATTCACACTTGCCAGTTGCAGTGGTGGAGTCGTAGCTGTAGAAGCAGGGCTGCCTTGCTAAGAAAGCAGATGGAGACCAGAAGCTATTGAGCTGGCCAGTGCCAGGGGATGCCAAGCAGTAACCAGATATCTCTTGGTCTCTGTGAGATGTCTACATCTGTCTCAGTTCTGTGCTTTGTACGGCAGCAACTGTGTCCTCTGCAGCTGGATACACTGTGCAGCCTCTCTTTGTGCCTGGTAGGAAATCCTCAGACGCTTTTTCTACAGATTTTTCGTCCTGGAAGATGCATTCTGTATGATATTTTAAATCTTAAGTTTCAGGATGGAGTGGTAACAGTTCTGATTATTTCAGAATAATAGCAGTTCTTTGCTGTTTGGTGATAGAGTGACGATAACGAGGAAAGCAGAGATGGTAAACATGTTCATCGTGTGTTGCTACCTATGATGTGTTTTTTGCCTATGCGAGCAGGTGACTTTAATGTTATGGCTTTTAGCACCTCTCTGCCTGAATTGATGCACTTAGAAGACCCCAAATCAAAGCCCCCTGTGAAACTTTAAACCCGTTCCTAGTTCCAGATGACCTTTGCTTTGTTTTGTGTGCTGAGTTCTGACTGAATAAGTAGCAGTTTTTCTTTTAGTCTTTGTTCTCATTTACCAAGTGCTACTGAAACATTGCATCAAGGAAGAAAAAAAATATTCCATCGTGGTATTTTCCATTTGCTGTCATTGCTGTACTTTGCTGATTTGCAGTCGTTCATGAATTAATTAGTGTGGCATTCCTGCAAGGTGAGGTAGTGTTGGTTCCTTTGGGGAAAGGAACAGGAGTGTAGATTAGAAGTGAGTGCTACTGTTGGAAATCCAGTTTGAAATGACTGGTACCCAGTTTTACATAGCAGTGTGCCTTCTGCAGCATGCTGTATATTCAGACTGCATTTTCTGTTGATCTCAGTTACAGATATGGGCATTCAGCATATCTGGAAATCAAACCCCAGGTGTCTGCACTTGAATTTGTGACCTTATCTTCTGAACGAAGGGGAACTCATCTTCAAAGTTTAGATGATTGAATACGTAGCAGTTGTATCAGAATCTGTGTGTCTAAGTGGGCCAAACAAGCCTCTGTGCAGTTTTCACTTTGCTATTTTAATTTTGAAGTGCTCCATTTTACAACTCTAACAGTTTACTTTGGCATAGTTTCTTGGAATAGATTTTTCAACAGCATGTGTGTATATAAGCGTGTGTGTGTATAGTATGTAGAAAATGTATATATAAAACATATATATACATCCTAACTTACAAAACACAGAAGGACAATTCCCCTCCTCTGCGTTCCAGCCAGATAGGCTTTGGTTTTTTTCCCTTTGGAGAGGGTCGAAGAGCTAATTATGGAGAAGAGGTGAACCAACTGCTTCCCATCCAGCTGGGCATTGCTTTGTCCATGGTGGACATGACCATTTCTCTTCTCAAAGGAGCAGCTGCACAGAAGGAGGCTCTCAGTTCCGTGTTCAGATGGTTCAAGTTTTGGCCAAGAATGCTGAAGTTACTTTGTGGATCAGACACATGTCCGCTAAGGACAAAGGAGGTCTGAGGATATAAAAAACACAGCTGAGAGTTTGTCTATAAAAGTCTACTGATTTTCTAACTTAGCAAATATTTTCAATGGTGTAAAAAAGTGTCTGGATTTGGATAGTTTAACACGATAGCATCTGATATAGCATCACAGTTTTTCTTCTCTGTGGATTTCTTCTAAGAATCCAGGTCTCTTCTTCCAGAACTTGATTGTTCTCCATTGTTGGCACACACAAAGCATATTTTCTTCAGACCTCCTTCCAGAAAATGGCTCAGTCGCTTTAAATAGAAAATCTAACAGTGATTAATCAATAATAAGGCATCAATAATCATGAAGACAATGCTAAAACCTCACTCTGAACAAAATACAAATTTTGGTGAGGTCTGAATACTCCAGAAAGATACAAAAATTGCAGATGTAGATCTCCTCCTATTTTTTTCCCCAGAAAATAGAAGACTTTCAGTTATCTGTGCTGTAGGCTTTCTGTTTCCTCTTGAGTTCAGCTTCAATGAAAGCTTTTCAGCACAGTGCTGAATTGTGCCAGAAGACAGCCTGGAGTTTTAGCTGGGGTGCTCAATCCCTGGTGATTGCTGTGCTTTCTTTATTGTGATTTTCTGGTTTTCTGTGAGCACCATCTGCTTCTTCTGGGTCAGTGGAACTGTCCCTTGGTGTCCATGTATTTGCTAGCTTATGGCTGTGCTTACCGAGGTGTCTTTGGGTTAAATTCCCTTCCTCGTGAGGATTTTCCACACTGTCTTCCTAATTCTGCAGCTGAATTTTTCTGCCTAGGGCTAGTCAAGCCACCTCTTTCAACGTGAGCTTTCCCAAATGTTTATTAAGCATGAATATGTTCAAGTGTGACCTTTTCGTTTCGCTCTGCTCTTGACCAGTCATCCAAAACCTGTTTTCCCAGCCAACCAAAATCCATCTTCATTATATATAATGTACTTAAGGTGATTTTCTTTCATTGCCTACCTACATTTCCAGAGATTAATATGAATTTCTGTTAATTTTATTTTATTTTTTATTTTTTAACCAGGGAGGCTGTGGATGCCCCATCCCTGGAGGCATTGAAGGCCAGGCTGGATGTGGCTCTGGGCAGCCTGGTCTGGTGGTTGGTGACTCTGCACACAGCAGGGGGGTTGAAACTAGATGATCATAGTGGTCCTTTTCAACCCAGGTGATTCTATGATGATTTTTATCCCCATATTCAATTCTTAGACAGTTCTTTGATTTTAGTTGGGAATGTAGTGGATGGAGCTGATTCATGGATTTCACAGCTCTTTTATTTCAGGGGGCATATAACACTTTGCAGGACCTTTGCTCAAGTTTGCATTGAGCCTTTGGGTTACCTAATGTTTGTCAAAAGATAAATCTGAAAATCTCATTACTTCAAGTTCTTCTGAATGAAGCAATAGAAAGTATGCCCTGTGCAGCAGTCATGCTTTATTATTAAAATGGCCTTAGATAGATCTTCTTTTTCTTTAATGGCATCTTTGACTTCCTTCTTCCTGTAGTCAAGCTACAAAAAATTTGCATTTTGTAGTGTACTTTTGTACACGGTACTGTCATTTGGTTATTACTTTTCCAAGAGAAAACCACTTTTCCCTCTTCCCCCCCACCCCTCTCTACACCTTCTAAAAGAAAATTGAGCTTCTGAGGACTTAATGTGCAAACTTCACTATTACATCCTGCAAAATTGAAATTGCTTGATGGAACTGGGAAAGAAATATTATATATATATTTTTTCCCCATTATGAGCAAACTTAAGCAATTGTAGATAGTCATTTGTGGTCTGGTGAATGCAGGGAACTACATCTTGGGTGACTGCCAGGAGCGACAATTACAGTCTCTTTCATTCCTAATTGAATTCTTTGATGATAGTTTCAAATTCAGAAGCCCAAATTCAGATACTTGGGACATCAAAATAATGAACTTATATAAATATTACAAGGATATGTAAGAAGTTCCCATCAACTGAGTAGTGTGACATGCTATATTGTTGAAATATTTCCTTAGAAAAATAGATCTCTTGCTGGGGTTTTTAATTTTATTCTTTGTTTTATTCTTTTTTTTTTTCATCCTCAGATTTGCGAATAGAAATCCTTTTCCTTTTATAGGGAAGGATGGCAAATTTAAATCAGTTTGGAGGCAAACTAAACAAAAAATATCCCACTGCATTGAAAATATTTCTGCAATCTTACACATAATGGCAGTTTCCCTACCTTCCCTAGGCCTGAAATAATTAGTTTATAGAAAATTCCACTGGGGGGAGGGGGAGGAATAGAAAACAGATGATCGCTGTTTGGCGACAAACAGAAAATTAAACTTCAGTAACTCACAGAAAGCTCCTGCATGCGTTGCTGAGATTAGAGGGAATGCTGCTATGTGTACGGCATAACCGAATGGGGTTTTTCGGCTGATTTGTAATGGAAGCCTGCAATGTGTAAACACCGAAGTCTGATATGAATGCATCCTGTGTTAGCAGGAGAAAGAAGGCTTGGACGCAGCGATGTCAGCTCACCTGGCTGCTGTATGTGCTGCAGCAACACGGGGTGTCCATGCCTGAGCTGGGAGCAGCCCGCACAGCCAGCCTGCCTTGCTGGTCTTAATTAGCCATTCTCCTTTCTCTTTTCTCATGCAGGATTTTCATCCTTCAAATACATTTAAAAAATTCATGATGTTTACTGTTTGTTCGCATTGCGGGCTATTTGATATTTTTATCATACATTTTTATAGTCTTGCTGGAAAAAAATGATGCTCAGTCTTAAATCCCTGACTGCCTCGGTCTTTCTTAGTCCACATTGCTTGGTCATTTGCTGTATGTGTCATGGGAGGTCACAGATCCTTTGTAGCATTTTTCTTTTCTACTCCCTTCAGAACTTACGTTATGCCTCAGAGAGTTTGCTGTTGCTTCTGGTTTTTGTTCTTAAAGAATATCAGCTTTATTTCTCTGCAAAATCACTGGGCTACTCAATACAGCAAACAACTTGTTTTCCTTGTATTATGCCATCTCTATTTCTATAAAGCCCTTGTATAAAAAACCTGGCAGTTCAGATCTGGCAATGTGAAAAAAATAAGAATTCTTCTGCTAAAATTCCTTAAAAAATGAGAATTGTGTGACATATCTTTGCAGTTCTTTTTCTATCTCTGCATTCTTAGTGAAATCATTTGAGGATTTGTGCTTTTAGCGTACATTCCCTGGTGGCAAAGTGTTTTTAATATATATGTAGCATTTTCTCTAATCTTTTTTTTTTTTCCAAGGTTCTACATTAGCCGCTGTTGCTCACTGACTTACAATTGCCTTTTCCAGCTCCCTAAAGGAATATTGATAGTTATTTAATGACAGTAAAAATTCCTTAGTCGTATGTGTTTGTGTGCTGTGTGTGTACCCGCAAGATACGTGGTTTTTTATAGTTACTTGAAAGACGATTTTGTGTCTCTGAGCATTATTTTAAGGCATGACAAAACTTTTGTTCTGTCAGTTCGAGGAACTGTTACAGTAGAGAAGCAATTACCATAGACCAAGACTGAGGGGGAGCCTACGTGCTGCTGGATGCTGTATCATCCAAGAGGTAATCATATGAGGTTGCAAATTCACTGAGATTAAAAAGTCAGATAGAGAAGAGGCTCTAATGGAATATTATCATCCTCATTTTGTGAATGAGAGGAGCTGAAGCATTCACACAAGTGAATGTCTTGCCCAAGGTCGGGAAGGAAGCTGGGGCTGGCCTTATCTCACCAGCTGCAGTTTCAACTACTGAAATGCACACTCATCCTTCCTGTGAGTTCTCAAGCGAGCTGCTTTTGTGCTTCAGGTGTTCTTCCTAAATAAAAATTTTGTGGAGTTTTTTTTTCTTTTTTTTTCCCTATTATTGTTCAGCTTGTTTTAGGGAAGTACATACGAAGAAAAATTAAAAGAGAAGATACTGTGAAAATGTTTTTTCTCTAAAGTGAGTGTGGTAGAAGCAGATGGAAATACAGTTCAGCTGGGATTTAGTGATGACCAGTAACTTCTTTCTTTAAGATGATTGTGAAGCATGCAGTGCTGTACATAAGCACAGAAAAAAAAGATTACTGAATTACAGAATTAAAAAGGACTGAGGGGTATCTGAGTATGAATTTTCTACATCAAGTGCCACTTCACAATTCTTTTTCCATGTGCAGTGGGTAAAGCAGATCTGTTCTAGCATTTCCATTTTGAAGGACAGTATGACCTAGAACCTTACTGAGTCGGTGCCCCTGGTCTTCCAATATGTCGTCTTTTCTATTTCTGTTTTCCTCTCTTTTCTTCTTTTTTCTTCTCAGTTTAGGCATACTTATGAAAGATCTGTCTGACATGATTTCAAGGTTTCTGTTTGTAGAACTCTATTACGGATGATTTAGCTGATGGTTGCCATGAATGCTTTGTACATGAGTAACAAATGTAAGGAATCACCTTTATAATTGAGCTATCAGTGAATTCGTCAACAGATAGGCTATTAACAAAGTAATTACATTCATTTTTCCAGCTTATTGTTATTAATTTTGAATACACAAGGTCCTTGTGGAAGTCATCAGTCCCTGCTTGTGGAGAACCACGGTAGGATCCAGCTGGCATCATTATGCTGCAGGTGATTGATTCCTCTGGCTGTGTAGGATGGAAGACATAGGACATCTTCTAGCTCAAGTTCTCAGCTGTGTCTAAGGATTTATTACCTCTGTGAACTTTTTGTGTTTGTGTAGGGGTGTCTGAAAAGGAGGTGCAGGCATTGCTATAATGTTAAAAATTGCAGAGGAGCACGTTGTGAATGTGGAGAGATGGTGGTTCCTTGGGCTTCACTGGTGGTTTGAACCAACAAGGATAATGAGACTTGCTGCTGGCCTCTTCAGCTGCTCCTGCTGCAGGAGAGCAAGGAGGTGTGCACTGGTTTCTAGAGGACTTGTGTCTTGAAACCAGTAAAGCACGCCATCTTCCACACTGCATCTCCTAAACATGAGTGAAACTATCGCAGTCTGGGAGCTATGCCATGTGAACGAGCCCTTTGCTCACAACTAACACAGTAGGGGTCTGTGGGTTACCTTGTGGTTACCTTGAAGTGTTTATGGTCACGCTATGGGTGCTCTTTTTTAGGCTTTCCATGCTTTAGTTTAATTTAGGATTCCTTATTAGTAAGAAATCGGCCCACAAACTGTTCCATTTAACCTCTTTTTCTTCTGTCCCAATTAGTTTGTAAATAGAAGTTTCTTGTTCCAGCTAATGTGCTCATTTAATCTGTTTTCTCTTATGATTTCTGCATATTTCAGAGGAATCAGACAATCTACAGTATTTCATACTAGCATCACAATCTACATATTCACCTGAAAAAATCAGCTTAATGTAATTTACCTCTATAATGTTATTTAAATGTGTAACTGAGATAAGAGCTTGATTCTGCTTCAGTTAATTTCAATAAACAAGTATTTATGCAAATTCAGTTAACCTTACAGTTCAGACATTCAGTTAATAACGAGAATGACATGTGAAAAATTCACCTGCATAGTCATTAGATTTCATGATGCCTTACAAGAAGTTAGTAACAAATTTCCTTTCTGGAAAATGGGAACTGGAGTGAGGTGATTTACTGATTGAAGTCAATGTGCCAGCCACTGGCAGAGCTGGGAGTGGCACAAACTGAACCTTCCCATGACCTATCTACTGCTCTGGCAATGATAACAGGCTGATTTCAGCTAAAATCATAGCTCAGATCCTTGCATCTGTAATGCTGTATCAGATAATTATGTAATGAAGATAATACATGTATAATATATGATGTTACAATACGCTATGAATTTGTATATATGACATGGGTTGTAATTAAGGATATTTCTTGAAAATTTAAACAAGTCCACCAACTAATTGACGGAATGGACTTAGAGGATACGAGGGTGTTTGTGCTTCTAGTTTAATAATTTGTATAACTTGATTTTAATTACTATGGCTTAATTTATTTTTTTTCTGAGGCACATCCTTTGGAGGAAAAATACTCATAAGAGCTCTTTATCTCAAAACTCTTGGCAGAGTCAGAAGACTTTGTTAGCTTGTGGAGCTGGTTTGGGTGTCAGAGAAACAATATCAGAATGCAACTTCTGCTAAATTATTGGGGAACTGTACGCCTGGTATAAATGAAATTAGAATTGGGTGAGAAAACATGGTTTCAACATAAATCAGGTGATATTTCAGGTGAAACAAAAAAACAAATGTACAGTCAGAATCTTATAATTGAATCGTGTTCAGAAATATTAAAAAGCATCAAAGTAAATAATTATTTCCTCTTGCGAGTTCCTTTCGAGCATTACTAGGACTTGTATAATGTTAATGGATCTTACCAGTCATCTGGATTGCTCCTTACTGCTGGAATAAACAGAGTCACTTTCATATTTTTGAAGGTTTCTCTACATTGTAAAAAGCATCATGGGAGCTTATTAAGTTCATTAGAATGCTAACAGCAGTTCTAAGTGCTTCTTTCCTTCAAAGTTTTGTTATTTTGAGAGGAAAAATATGGAGTGTGAACACTACGATTGCTGTTTACAGTTGTGGAATCTTTTGGGAAGCTTTTGAGTTTGGGGAATCTGTGTGTTTTCACTCTTAGAGCTTCATTTTTTTTCACATCATATGAGGAAATATCTAGCAAGAGATAAGACGCTAGCAAATAAAGTTCTAATAACAAGATGCAGCTTTCAGATTTCTCAGCAGAGAAGACGTTGGGGCATCTGGTGCACCTGCCAATCTGACAAGTTGTGTTATGTACAAACAAAATATATACCTTGAAGTACTGTGTGTCTGTCTTCTATGAAGAGCACTGTCTGAAGCTGATGCTTCTTCTCTTCAGACTGTGGTAATGTTGTAGAGTTAGACTGGTCCAGAGCATCATCTTGCTTTATTCAGCAGTTGGGATCCAAGATAAAAGCCTGATCATGTGGATGCAGAGGAAAGCCTTCATGTAAGAGAAAAGACCTCCTGGAATCATCCTGGGTGTGGGAAGCCAGAGTAAGGTTTGAGTGAAAGACGATGCACATCTGCTGATGGTTTGAGGATACTGCTCGTATCTGTATTGGCAGCCAGAATCCAGTTAGACTGAAAATATTTGACTTTGGCTGCCTGCTTGGCATATACAGAATGCCAAGAGTGCAGGAGTGATTAAGGTGATTTATCTAAGCAGAGAAGTAGTTCTGCAAAATGCTAGCTTGAAGGTCTTTTCCAAGTTTGTGGCTTTGGATGGGATTTTGCCAAACAGACAGCAAACAAGGAGCACAAGTGGTGGCAATAGATGCAACTTTGTGGAACCACAGACAGATTTGGAGGACAGATGAAAAGGTGAAGGAATAGGGAGGAAAGTCAGGAAGTGAGAGGGTTGTAGGGAAATTAAAGGAAGACAAGAATTCAAGTGAAAGACTGCTCAAGGGGGTCATTCATTGACAACTGAAGCAATAGGAGAGTGGAAACTGATTGAGGTTTTAGGGACTGCACTAAGTTAGTGCTAGCTGGAAGCAGGATTGAGCCATATCTAGTTTGAAACTTGAAAGGAGTGGCTCTGATCCATTGTTAGGGACAGGTGCAAAGAAGAAAAAGGAATGCAGTCACCTGTGAAGCAAGGGAGGTGGCAACAAGTGCAACTCTCACACATTTGTACTGAGGGGGAACCAATGCATGGTAAGGGCTTGGGAGGAAAGAGCGAGAAAGAAAATGCAGATAGTGTTAGGGAGAACAGAGCCCAGGGTAGGCTGGCAGATGAGTTAGAAGAGTAACAGAGCACCTCTGACTTAGAAGGAGGAGAGGAAAGAGCCTGGTTCTGAAAGTGAAAAATGGTGCTGTCGGGGTTGTAAGAATCCTCCCTTGTCCCAGTGCCTTCTGTCTGCGGAGGGCCATTAAAACTTGTAGCTGACAGGGAGGGCAAAAGGTGAGAAATATTGTTGAAATAAAGAAGGATCAGACTGACACACTGAGTATAGAGTAATGAGAATAATCGAGGTGAGGTAAATTTAATGGGATGGTATTGTGGTCTTATAAACTAATAATGTTGTAACTCCTCTGTTTAAAACCATTTATTAAAAGGAAAGACTAAGGGCATGGGAGGTGGATGATCATCTAGAGTCAGTGGAGGCATTGAGTACCTCCAGGATGTAATTCATTGCACCTAGCTCAAACATCTATTTTGGGATGAGATAGATTGCTGCCTGGAGCTGCCGTTCTTTCTTATTGGAAGCCTGGACAATTACTTGAGATTAAATATCTAATGTGTAGATGGATGAATCCTGTCCAAGCTGAGTATGCGTTATAGGTGTGCTCTACCCACAATAAAGGCATCTGCAGTCTTAGGAGGTGTATTGCAACCCATTTCTCACTGAAATAGGGAAGTATTAATACAGTGATGGAATGGGCTGGTGAAAGGGTCTGCAATACTGTGAAATTTGTATGATTCCAGTTGCTCCTGCTTAAAAATAGGTTTAGAGTGCAATAGTAGCAAAGAAGAAATGGAGTCTTCCGTGAGAGGATGGAGAGTTGTCTAGTGTATAGTGCTGTAAGGACAAAAAGCAACTATGGTTACACCTGGAGAGCTCAGTGCCCCAAATCCTGTGAGCCATAACATCTGAAGTACAACATTGCTCACAGCATAGAAATGGTGCCATTAAAACGCAAGCATCGAATCTGTAAAAGAATATGAGCAAGAAGGGTTTTTAATGGTGAGTTCTTTGAGTTTCTGAAACAAGCCTTCCAGCACTAGCAGGGGAATAGAACAGAGGCACAGCTTGATCAGTTTATGAAGGAGTTTTTCATTATAGTTGCCTAGAACAGCAGAACATAGGTGTTGACCTCAGAGCTGCTTATTGTAGCTCTTGAAGAAGTTGTAGAACCCAGAAGTGATTGGGGCTCAAAAACCCATACCACGATTTTGTGTCTGGGCACCCAGAGTTTCAAGTTTTTTTCAGCAATTTCCAAGTAGTTAATTACATGGGCATTCTTTTTTGATTTGTTTGGGGCTTTTTATTTTTATTTTTTAATTTTTGACATTTTTCCTCTTGCCAGAAGATAAGAAGCAGACTAAGATCTATCCTGTTCCTAACTAGATAGGAAATCATTCTCATCTAGTCATTTTTTACATAAGTGTTTTGAGTCCTTCTTTGAATGATGTATTCCCAAATGGCATCAGTACTAATGTCCATATTGAATTCTGAATAGATTTTTATGACACACATATCAGAGTTTTGAAGATCACTGGGGAAAGTATTTCTACTGATTGCAATTTGATGGAAAGCATACGGTGCCCAAAATAACTGTTGAATTCAGATGTTGTTGCCATTACAGGTAGTAAAACAACAACAACAAAAAAAGGTAGAGCAAAACGTTTTCTTTGTTTCACGCATATATACCAGTACTGCTGTGAGATTTAAATAGTGATGACTGTCCCTCAAAGTAAGGAGCTCTCAAAAATAAAATAAATAAATAGATAAAATCCTTTGGAAACCTCAAAGATCATCATTGGTTGTGGCTGACTGTATAAGAAATTTTGGAACATTCATGACAGTAGATTTACAAGTCTCTGTGATGCTGACTTGAAACAAAGCCTTGTTCATAGTGCGAAAGCTTTTATTTCTTTGTCTGCAATATGACAGAGAAGAAACTGAAGGATGCCTTCATAGGAGGACATTTTGTTCTTTGATTTCAATTCTGATTCTCTTCAAACATGCAGCATTAGCACCTTCATTTAGCTGTTCTCAGTATGAACAGAAAACAGATGAATTCAGAGAGGTCTTCTGAAAGAAGACAATGTCAGGTGGGAGAAAAGTGGCTTAATTATTGATTCCCATTCTGGCTTTCTGGGCATAGTAATGCCAGTGGACTTGAAGGACAAGTTCTTGTAGTGGAAATTGATGTAAAAAATGCAGTGTACTAATTATTAATGGAACATAGTTTTTGGAATCATCAGTAAAAGCTGTTTCTATTTGTATAGATAGGAAGTATTCTGGGTGGATTTGCATTTTACTGGGTCTGTGCCTGCCTCAGTTCTCTGATCTGTAAAATGGGATCCCAGAAATTAGCTGTTTTTTGAGTATCTTGAGTAATCTTGAGTAATGAAAATGCTTTTTTTTTTTTTCTTCTTTTAGTTATGGCTTTAAAATTCCTGAAAGCAGTTATTATGATAACCATTTTAATTTCCCTTTGACTTTTAATTCAAAGCAAAATAGTCATTCAAAAGATGATAGTATATGAGGTCAGCTAAGTTCCCTTTGTAGTCTGCATAATTCATTTCTAAAATAGCTGAGTCAACTGTTTATAATAGCCTTTAAAGTTCTTAGTAATAAGCCAGAAATCCAGTCTTCTGAAAGGTCAGGGAGCCCAGAACGTGTTCTTCCTCTGAGTTTTAGCTGCTCTCGATAAATCTCCTCTCATTTGTGATTTACTGTTTGTCCTCTTTGTGCGTCTACAATTCCAAGTCTTTCCATGTGCTTAAAATAAGTTGTTCTAAGTTTAGATTATCAGCCCAAGTGTCAAAGCTATGTTCTTCCTCTCTCTTGCTCTCTTTTTTTTTTTTTTTTTTTCCTTCACAAGTGAATAGACTTCACCAATGGAAGTTTCATGCTACAAGGAGTATATGGTCCAGTGCAGCTCCATATGAGAAAGGGAACCAACTCTCTGTGAAGGCACTTCTCAGCCAATAGAGAAAAGGCTTCCTTCAGTAAGGGATTGCATTGTAGGCTGTAGTAGTTCAGCTTGGAAATAATATCTTTTATATCCTTCACAAGATAATTGGGTCTCTGCTGATCCTTCTGGACACTCCTGGCCAGTAAGATTTTAAATTATCCAAATTATCTAACAAAGATAACTAAACAAGGCCTGGTTTGTCGACTGCCCTTGAAATCAGAATGAATTGTTCCATTTCATAAACCAGAGTCTGTATAACTTCTGTGAAATACATTCAAGTAATAAAGGACCTGGGACAGTTTGGTTTGGTCGCATGAGTTGCACGGATATCCGCAGAAACAAACTGTCCCCCACTAGATCTATCTGCAGTGGTAAATAAGTGATAGGCTGTATCATCTACCTATGGTTACTAAATGTAGGATACTCGTTTGCCAGGTCTGCAGCCCAGCACATGTCACATTCCACTGTCAAAGCATCCTGTCAGGTGCCGTGCTGCTGTGTTGTAGAATAACATGGGGGAGCTCTTGTTTATATCATATTTTATTTGATTTGATGCTTACCTAGCACACTAATAGCACATAAGAAATAATAAGACAGTAATAACCATGCAGATATTATTTTTATTAGTATAAATAAATGCATTCAATCAGGCACAGTAGTTTCATTTGTTTGAGAGACTAATATTTATTACTTCATTTTTTTGGTCATTTAAGGAAATAAATAATACTGTTTGGCTCATAATCCTCTATGAAGCACTTCTTTATTTTCATTCATTCTGGCAATTCATGAACGCATTAACTAAAGTTCCATATTTAGGTAACACGAAAACACTGACACAAGTTGAAGTAATAAAAGCATAAATAAAGCACAGCCTGCCAAGATAAATTTCAGTGGCCTAATCTTGATTATTTATGTTGCAATCTAAATGCTGACCATATTTCTGTATTGAATATGTTTGTAAGTTTCTTGTGGGATTTTTTTTTTTTAAATATGAAGTTACTGGGAACAGAAAATACACAGTGACTATAATTTTCTTGCTCTGCTGCTGACACGAACGGCTACAAAAACTTTAAAACTATGTTATTTTATCAGAACACATTTAAGCAATGAAACACAATGGGTGGTGTTGTTATGGTAAGGTAATCACCCCCTGAGGTGCACTGAGACACAGCGTGGCTGATTACCTCTAATCCTGTTGGGATGTAATTATTTCATGGTAACGGTATTCTTGGAACTGCCTTATTGCTGTTATCAATTTATTTTTATTTTTTTTCACTTTATATCTAAATGCATTAAACAATGACTTTGTCAACTTTGAGGTCTGTTGAGATTAATCTGTCTTTTCACAAAGTTTAATTGGCAGCTGAAATACTTTTTCAAGTCTGGTTTCAATTTCCTCCTAAGATTCTAGCACGACTGCAAGAAGAACAGCAGAAGACTTTGATCCCTCTGAATGAAGCTGCAAAGCTGAAAAAGTTTTATAAAGTGGATTAAAATTAGAAAAGGAGTCTGTTTGGCTATCAGGAATTCCAAGAAAATTAAGAATAGGTTTGCACTGAAGTCACACATGGTCTGTAAGCCTCCTGTCTTCAGTACTGGATAGGACATATGAATGACTAACTATGGAAGCTGACCAGGAAAGGCAGCTCCTTGCAAGGTCTTGTTGTATACCACAGAAAATGTAGATCCATTAAGGTCGGTTTATATTGCTTCTTTGGTGGATTTTGCAGTCTGAACTGAGCTTCTTGCCACTGGATCAACCAGCATGGATTTAAAAGGCCAGATGAAAGGTAGCTTGTGTGTCTAGAGTGCAAGGTCGGCATGCCAGTGACTTCCGTTTATATCAAAACTTGTTAGGTGTTCATACATATTTGCCTGATCAAAATCTATGATGTCTGAGATTTTCCGCTTACCTTCAGATCTATATACAAGCTCAGCATGTTGACATAGAGACTGAAAGTGCAAGGGGTGGGGAAACATGGCAAGCAGAGAAGTTTGAATCAGTGTATATACCCGATGTCCAAAGCAGAGTAGCATCGTTTTGCAGCATGGTAACAAAAATTCAGATGTTTTATTTTTATTTATAATTAGTATATACGTGAGTGCTGGCTTTTAGAGATGATCTTATTATGGAGAAAGACAAGCAGGATGTAATTCTTTCTGGACCTCTGACCATTCCACAAATCACATTCTCCTCCGGGCTTTCTCAGCAAAACATCTCTGTTTTCTATGAAATAGTAAACTCAAAGATGAGCTGCATTCATTTATTTTCTAAGGTAGGGCTTGTTTGCACTCTATTTGGAATAGATTTCTGTCTAATTATACTAATGCACGTTCCGTCTTAATCTAATAATCTGATTTGGACTACTAAGTGCTAATAGGGCTATTATCTATTATGGATGAGATTATTTCAGTGAAGGTGATGATTTCCAAAGGGAATCAACAAGATTTTGGAGTATGTATATGAATAATAAATTAAGCTACAGATAGCACATTTTAGTAATGAGGAGGTAGAATGATAATTGAGTGGCTCAAAACTGCTGTGATTTAAAGTAGATTTTAATTGATAGAGATTTGCAAGGTACATGACCACTGTGCAAGTTAACAGTGTTGAACTAAGAGGACAGAGTACTTTTTAAATTATTTTTGCAAGAGTGGAAGCGTCAGCTCAAATAAACTCAAGTTCTTTCTGGTAGGGTTACGTTCTGCCTATGTGATAAACTCTTTGGAGTTTATCAGTGGTCTCATGTTTTTAATTCTTACATGCTACTTTTATGTAGAGTTGTTGAAATACAGATCTGTGTCTTTGCAAATGGATCTTAAATCATATTCTAGCCTTTACAGATAAAAGCAATTTTCATGATAAAATCAAATATGAATGATTCAAAGGAACACTCAGCAAGTTTGAAGTCATGACCCTTGATGTTAATAGTAGGATTTTTTGCTGTTGAAAATGTTGATATTTTGTTTTGGAGATGGTTTTTGCTTTTATCAGCAAGACAGTGGGTCTTCTATGACTGAATTTCAGAATTAAGCTTTGATCTGGGAAAGTTTTCTTTGAGATATGACCTCAATCTAATATTTGAATTTTTACATTCATTAGTTTGATTTACTAAAAATAGACTGAACCCATCAGAGTGATGATACTGCCTGAGCAGATAAGGAAGAAGAAAGTACTAAAAAGTTCTCTTTTCTTCAGAAATGATGAACACAAACATTTAAATACACAAGATGAGGACTTACTCTTTCCACAGGGTCCCAGCACTGGAGTTTTGAGTTCTGCTGGCCACGCTAATGATTGCTGTTTATGCCAGTGCCTCACTGTGGCAAAGAGTTTTCATTTCTAATTTTTATTTATGATGGAAATATCCAATCGGAATCTCGATCTTGGTAGACTAAAATCCTTTTAATTCAAAAATGTAATTTGACTTATAAAATGGACAAAATCTAATGTCAGCATGATTTACTGTAAATTGTTAATAAATATTTTCTTAGTAGTAGGTAATCCCTGAAATATATTCCTAATGCAGGAAGACAGTGTCTGTCTTGGACAGTTTATTAGCTTTGAGTTAGTTTTACTGTGATTTAAATCCTACCAGGGCAGCAGGAATCCCTGTTGAAACCCCCTCTACAACCTTCCTATTAAACTGATAATGTTGTTTACGTGGCTATAAGAGCTCAGCGTTTCTTCTTAAAAATAGAGATAATTATCTGTTTTACCAGAGATTTGAGTAGATGCTTATTTATGAGGTATGTGGTGGTACATGTGCCCTGAAGACCTATATATGGTTTTTCTGGGAGGAGCATCTGAGCTGCTTGGAAAGGATGCTGAGTGATTCTTGCAGCAACCTCATGCATCAGCAGAGGAAGGAGGTAAGCTGGCAGGAGATGCTAGATTTGGTGTGATTGCCTGCCCTCAGATGTAGCAACACAGTGATCTTCACTATAGGCCAGCCTTCAGTGAGTAATAGGTCCCTTGGAGAATTCATGTCATTTCCTGCCTCTAAATCCATTACCTTCTCATTTTTCCCTCACCTTTGGCTTCCTGATCCATATGGCAAGCATGTTGTGTTTCTCATCCTATGAAAATTTTAATGGTGCAAGAGAAGTAGGCTATTTTTCCAAGAGCGTGAACTAGTGGCAAAAGGTGGATTAAAAAGGCACGGCTTTGCATAAACCTTGTACTTTTTTTTTTTTTTACTAAGTCACTGTAATTGTTGGCAGCTAATCTACTTGATGGAACTAGCTTGCATTCAGAAGGATCATGATCTTTGCAAACAGTCACCACTGGATCTGTATCTTGACAAGTAGACCTGGCTGATGTCTAAATGGGCTGCTAATGCTGGATGAAGCATGTTGACACAAGCTGATATCAAAGTGGTCTTCGGTATAGATAAGTAGCTGAGGCAAGTGTAATTGAGAGCTGGGTGACTGAAGTGTAAGTCCTGAATGTCCTTTATTCATTCTGCAGAAATGTTGCGAAGGACCCCATTCAAGTATGGCTGGTTAGTTGAGTTGGTGATAGGTTTTAGTTTATTAATAAATTATTTACCTTTTCTCACTTATTATCTTTCTTTTGTTACTCACGCAATTACAAAGAACAGTTTGCAAAAAAAGGTAAAAAAAAAAAAAAAAAAAAAAGAACATCTGTGCTCCAAACAATGATTGCAAAAGTGTTTTTGATCTCTAACTTTACAGCGTATGGCTCTACATTCTTATGGAAATAAGAAATGTTTTATTTGTGTTCCTTCTTGGACTGGGGTAGAAGCTTAAACTGGGAAGCTAGAGTTGTTTTGCTTGCTTTAGAGGCTGAACAAGGTGCTTTTTCCCATTAGGCATTATCCAGCTCCACCGAAATGGACAAAGTGAAGAAAATATTCTTCTATGTATATACAGTACTTTTAGCTGAATTCCTTCTGGTTTGGGGTGGTTCCCCCCCCCCCCCT
>JAOWBP010003503.1:28876417-28892628 GCA_028571105.1 Tragopan temminckii
CTGGTAGCAGTAGCATCTAAGTCTGCAGAACAAAGCTTTGAATTGAATCTAGAGAACCTTTTCCTTTTTCTTTTGAATAAATTTTATTTTATTTTTTTATTCAGTTTCATGGGCTTTGTGAGACGTTGGAAAGTTGGTTTAAAAAAAAAATGTGAAAAATGCTGACAGAGATGCCAAAAACCTAAACTGTGTTTTTACAACGGCAGACAATTTTTTTTTTCTTGGCGTACAGATTTAAAAACATGAACACTCTTCTACTTTGGTTCCCTCATCTCGAGGCCCCACACTGCACTTCAGTAAGTGCATTTGCCTTTGCTTCTGTGTTTTACATGCGTTCATATAGCAGGTGAATGTTGATACAATTTCTCACCCAGCTTTTTTGGGATTAAAGAAAAGTCCCTCATATGAGAGCGTGTGTGGTGTTTTATTAAGTTTCTACTATAACTTCAGAAATATTCTTGCTCTTTTCTGCACTCTTTCTAAATATAACTTCCCATGTTTTACTTTCAAATAAAAGTATACAGTGTACTTTCCTGTGGTCTATTTTGTGGAACAAATGACCATCTTACAGCAGGCGTGCCATGTAGAGTGACTAACCTTACTCAGTGCATGTATTTGCACTAATATGACCATGGGAACCCTTCTGTGGGCTGTGACCATTAGAACAGGGAAAATAAAAGGTTTTGTGGTCACAGCAAATTGTTAAATTTAAAAAATAAATAAAAATAGTCATAGTATGTGGCTTAAAAATACACTTGTCAACATATGTTTTTACAACCAGAGAAATAGTTAGCTGAAAGCTTTCACTTCTGTTTTGCTTTTTTTTCTGCTCTTTTACTCTATTCCAAAGTAATTTGAACTTGGGAAACAAGATTTTCTGTTTCAGGAAGAAGCTGAAATAGATTGTTATGACAACTGCAGAAATATTGTCAGCATGCATTTGTGATGACAAATGCATTGTAACGGTACTTCCCGATGAACAGTTTCTGTTTTGACGCATCGGCACTCTTAAGCTTGAATTGGAAAATTCTCTTGCTGGTTGATGCCTAAGATAAATCTGAAGAGATGCTGTGGTTTGAGTTGCAGATAGTATAGACTTTTCAGATGTTAATGTCTGGTAATATTTGTATTTGACTTGCCTGATCTGTACATAAATGTCTTTTTATTAGAAAGCCAAAGAGCGTATCGGTTTGTGCAAGGCAAGGATTGGGGTTTTAAGAAGTTTATCCGAAGAGATTTTTTACTAGATGAAGCTAATGGTCTTTTACCGGATGACAAGCTTACGTTATTTTGTGAGGTGGGTGTAATTTAAGCTTTTGTTCTCCAAAAAAATCCCAAAGTTTCTGCTTTATGTTCATTTAAAGAGTAATATGACAGTTACCTTCTGTAAATGATAAATATGGCAAGAGATGCTTTTACTTGCATTGTCTACATTGTATTTTGTTTCTTTTTTTTGGTACACATACATCGAAATGCAGACTAATTCTGAAATGATTGCTTGTAAACTCCACAAATCAGCCAGGATACACTGAAATTTGCTGTAGAGTTACCTATGAAAAGGTGGCTGATGTGTGATGTCTGTAGGAGTATCATTTTATTAAGGTCTCCTTTAAATAAAGAAGTGGTGTTTTCGAATTAAAGAATTGTTCATCACTGGATAGGCAAAAGGAAATATGTGTGCTGGCTTGCATTTTAAAAAAAATATAAAAGCACAACTGATGACTGGAATCTATCCTGCAATATTATTATTTGTGGCTTTAATCAGTGAACAGTTTTTTCAAGTAAATTAAACGCTTGATTTTTATAGCAGCTGCTGTATTTTTTTCTAAACAAATGCAAGTTTTCTAGGATATTTCTTAATACTGAGAATGAATATGGAAAACTGCGGTATAAACTTAACTTCCTGAAATGTTATGAGATGCTTTTATACTATTGGTTTTGTTTGTAACCTAAGATGTGATATTAAAATTGAGTAAAATGCTTACTACATGTTGAAAATGGAAACTAGAGAAAGTTGCAGCATAAGAACTGTGTATGTTAAATGCATGTTGACTGGCTATCTCTGCTGCTGTGAGGTGATTAGTGGCTTAGGAGGATGATAGATGCTTTAAGTGCTAATAAGTTTGCTTTGATCTGTGTATTTACAGGAAATGTGTAAAATTGTCTTGGCAAGATTACAATTTAATTATATGTCATTATGCTGTGTAGGAAGAATAATTGAAATGTGGCCCTCGAGACTAGATATTGCAAATATAGTGCATCTTATTTTCACATAGACAAGTTAAATTAGCTGCATGATAAATTTGTTATGAATACAATTATTTTGGTGATAAAAGCAGAGGTAACAAGTGTTTTATGGTTCTGCAGAGATACTCAGGAGTATTTCCTCACTTGAAGTTTTTCTTGTTGTGAATAGTTTGCTATAAGCTGCTCTTAGCGTTTGTTTTTGGAACTGTGTCTCTTTAATTTTAGTGGGAACAAATGCTGATATTTTTTTCCTCTCAAAAATACTTTGTCTTGATGCTAATAATTGAACATAACTATGTTTCCTTGCAAAACATCAAGAAGTTCTAAGGAGTGTTCAAGTGTTTGACCTACCCTGATTGTAAGTGTTGCAACAAGTACAACATTTTAGTTGTACGCAGTGGGGGTTTCAGAATATCTTCTGATTTGTTTCAAATTCCAGCAAAAAAGATTGGAGATGCAGGTTCTTAAAAATAGATTTATTTGCACGTGCTCTTCAGCTACTAAAAATAACAGGTATTCTTTGAAGGACTTGTTTCTGTATGCAGGTCTGAAATTTGTAATTTTAAATTTGAAGTGCTTATTTCTGTGTTCACCTTCCTACTTGTGTTTGAAGACTGACTTACCTTCCTAAAAAGGTTTTGTACTTGGCTTGGTAAAGTTTCCTGGACATGGTGGGAGTTCAGTAACTATCACTGAATAACACCTGTACTGGCTTTTTCCTGTTTATCCCACTGGTTTTGCAAAAGGATTATTTGGTCTTCCCAGGTAGCGTGTACCAAGATGTTGTAGAATGTTCTCAAGATCGTTGGATATGTCTTTGGACTGAAAACTGAAGGGTTAGGTCAAATACTTCTCAAAATCTAGTGCTGCCCTTGCCAGCCCTACTGAATATAACTGCATAACTATCTCTTGAAATCTCTAGATCAAATTTTTAGTTTCACAGAATCTGAGATTTCCAAAGTCTGGCAACTATTTTCATTTGCTGATAGAACAGCAATTTATCTGCAGAATTGTTTTCCTGCGGAGTGCTTTTGCAGCTCTCAGGCGACTTATATAGAAAACAGTCTGGACTATCACAGCTTATCACATTATTATTGGACCACCAGCTTCAAACTTGAGAAAATGATGACTTTTCCCATGTTAGCTGTCATCTTGCCTACTGAACTTGGGCAAGTCATAATTCATATATTTTTATATATCCATATACACGAGGATATACAATTTAAAAAGGATCATGTAGTGTGAAAAGCTGCATCTTGCATAACTTTCTATGATGTAAGTACATTGGACCTCGTGGAATATTTGAGTCTCCTGCATAAAATACTACCGTTCTTTAAGATAGGTTGTTTGCAATTAGTTTTAGGATCTCCTCATCCTGCATTTTAGGGAAGCAATGGCTTTACTCTCATGAGTTATTTTATAAACACTACTATGAAGTGCCTGAAAGAAGTATTTAGTATAAGGTGTTTGGGAAAAAAAATGACTGTGGTGTTAATGTGATTAGATTATAGCCTAATTTTAGTGATTCATTTACAACGAACCCCAAAGCGCTTAGATTCTAAGCATACTGCCCGGATGTGTGATACATGAAACATCAGATTTGTAAGTTAATAGTAATTTCTAAAGATCCTACCAGTAGACAATACAATACGTTCATTCAGCTATGGGAGATAAAAATTTTATTCAGGTTGCATCTAGAAAGAATAACTCATATAGTGTTGCACAACCATCAAATATATATTGGAAATCATTCTGAAATACATTCTGAAATACATGCTGAAATGTTGGAGACCAGCTTGGGTAAATGTAAAGAATATGTAGATGACCTTTCTAGGAAGAGTCTGTAGCTAACAAGGAAAGAGATTTCTGTGCGGACAACTTGGAGCAGGAAATTAAGGTGAAGTCTCGAGGAGCAAACTCCTTCCATTGACAAATGATAAGCTTTGTGAAGCTGAGACTCCATTTGTGTGTGTGCATACTTCGTGAGATTGCCTTGTGTGAAAACTGAAGTTTTGATTTTTGAATGTTTGAAAGATACAGTCTTATTGTGAAAATGAAGAAATGTTTTTATTCCATTTTTTTCAAGGTGAACGAATAGAAGGAAAGTTTTTATAATCACAAGGGGGTATGGGATGAAAGGGAATTAGTCAGTGAGTCAAATCCTCAAACTGCTGTCTTAATTGGATCGTCATCCTCTTCTGAGCTGGTTGGTTCACACTGACTTTCTGTGAAGCTTAGCTGTGCTATTTTTGCTTTATGCCAGATTTATTCCAGTTGCTTTGCCTCTAGAAATCAAACAGAGCACCAATCTTAACAATATCAGCATTTTCTTCATATGTAATTCTAATTTTCTGCATTTGAGAGTTGCAGTAATTGAAATCCCGTAGCTTTTCTTTAGGAAGATTTTATTTTAAGGAAGGTTTTATTCTCAGGTGTGTATTCTCAGACAACAGAAATAAAACCTGCTGAGCATTTTCCCAACAGACTGATTAAAAGGAGTTGGTATGCAAAGGTATTTGACAAAAGCAAATGCTACCGTACTGTTAACTTATGTGAAAGACTTAAGCATGGAGAGTAGTGGTAGCAGTCACTTCAGATGCATGTATTTCAGTTTATCTAGTTCTGTACTTAACTTAAAACGTGTGAGTAAGCATTTCATTGTTTTAGTTATTTACTATGTTTTATATTCTGTTGACATGCACTTCTCAAATAAGAACTTTTAATCTTGCTTGAAGAAACAATTACTTGTGAGATTAAAATGGGGTAATAAGAGAGCTATGCTACTGGTATTTTACAAAACTTTTCTGTGCTCTAGTGATCCTACTGATCTGTTTAGAACTCGATTTTGTATACATTTTACTTAAACGTGTGAAGACTGAACTGTTAGTTTATGTCTGAAATAGAATTAACATGTATTTATGGTGTCAAAGGAACCGTATCTCTCGATTTCCTGTTGCTTTTTTATTGTGTGGTGTGTTGGTTGGATAAACGCACAACGTTAGCCTGTAAGTAAAATCCTATTTGTTTTATGTTGCTTGTAAGTAAACTGTAAAAAACTGTTTTATGGTTCTGGCCTAATGCCAGAGACACCACTGTGTTTAGCTTTGCTTTGGGATTGCTGAACTTCTAGCAATAGGTGCTGTAATTTAATTACTGTTGGCATTCAGTTATGAAAGAATTGTCTTGCTGTGATTTTCTGTTAGGTAAGCGTGGTTCAAGACTCAGTAAATATATCAGGACAGTCTAACACAAACACTTTGAAGGTACCTGAATGTCGACTAGCAGAAGATTTAGGGAATCTCTGGGAAACAACAAGATTTACGGACTGCAGTTTTTACGTAGGAGGACAAGAATTCAAAGCACATAAATCTGTCCTTGCAGGTACTTTCTACTTTTGTATTGCTATTACTTTGTTACTAAAATTGCTAAGAGCTTAAAAAATTATGATATTTAATAAGCATTCACCTCTCTTCCTCTAGCACGATCTCCAGTTTTTAATGCAATGTTTGAACATGAAATGGAAGAAAGCAAAAAGGTAAGCCTTACTGAAGACTTTGCACATAAATTCTTGTACGTTGTGAAAAAGGGATAGGTTGCTGAATGTTTCAAGTGTTGCTAACAGGAAGGCGTGTACTGTGCGGTGGTGCATGATTGGAGTTGGTACTCCTGCAGTCTCCCATGCATGAGTTCTGTGGGAGTTTCTTTGTGTAGAGAGGGCATATAGGGCTGACTGTGGAAAGGTTCTGGTGGACTTTGTTCTGTCAAATATTTAAATCTGCCCTAGACTGCATTTTGTTTTGTTTTTTAACACGTCAGCTGCTAATGCAATTCATCTTGTACTCTTTCCCCTTTTGCTTAAGCTTCAACTCCCATATAAGCCAACTGACTTGATTAGTACGATAAAGCAAAACGTTAAAGTTTTATATGGTCATTAGGACAGAAAGGACCAACAGGTGAATTATAACTCACATTAAGCCTTGAGGCAGTGAAGTGCTTTTCATTCAGATTCCTTGCAAACACTTGACCTGTAGAAGTGTTTTGGATGGATAGCTATTTAGTTAGCAGAGAGTTGCCTCTGCTTTTATGCACGTCTAAAATGGGTTGGTTATAGGCAGAACCTATGAAGAGGCAAGGAAGTGATCAGCTTGCTAAAGGATTGTAATGGATGACCATCACTTAATCTTGCAGGCTGCTGTGGTAGCACTTGTGTCTATGAATCCATCAAGTGCAATACAACTGTGTGGCATTTTTTTCCTTCTTGCAGTTTCCCAGGAAACTTTCTCAGGCAGAATTGGAATATAAAAAGCACTTGCTTGGAATTCTTGATTTAAAGAAATTCAGAATCATCCCACCTTCAGTAATGTGCTTTGCTGAGTAGCTTCATGTTAACAACAAATCTCCAGTGCAGCCTTGCTCTTGTACATTGTCCTCTGCTTTCATGGTTTTGTACCTGCGGAAGCAAGCATTAGCCTTTCAAAGCATCTTTGTCACTCCTTCCTCCCTTATTTGCTTATAGGGGATGGTATAAGGGGTTGAGCATGCAATACCACTGTTCTATTAGGAAGACCGTCAGATATGTGATGTCCATGAGATGTCCAAGCAAAAAGTCTTTGTTTTTTGGATTTTGAGAAGAAAACATAAACTGTGTTGATTGTTTAAGTTGGTTCAGTGTTCTCTGTTGCTCTGCTTTCTGATTTTCCAAGCATGTCATTGTCAGGTTCAAAACTCAGAGCACTTTTAAATATTCCTGAAACTACCTTGATTTTTCAGGTGCAGCTTGTGTAATACAGTCCGCAAAGTTAGATATTTCAAGAAGGAAAATGCAATTAGTTCGTCTTGTGTAAGCTTTCCCAATTGATTTCCATCTGACTCTTAGGAGCTACTCTTTACTTTCTGCTTAATGTTGTAGAATGGTAGCTTGAAATTGTAAGGGTTTTGTATGATGGGTATGAAGTGAAAGCACGACATGCACACAGGCAATACTTGATATACTCGCTTCAAAAACATAGCTGAATTCCAGAGGTTTTTGATAACCGTTCTTTTCCTTTACCAGAACCGTGTGGAAATAAATGATGTAGACCCTGAAGTTTTTAAAGAAATGATGAGATTCATTTACACAGGAAAAGCACCAAACCTTGAAAAAATGGCTGACAATTTGTTGGCAGCTGCAGACAAAGTAAGTAACTAACCCCTAAGGTCTCAAAATTGATGTTAGTTTGTGGAACATTCTTCTAAAAAAAAAAATCTTCCTTCAGTTTGATATATGTTTCAATTTTTGAAATACCACAAGAAAGATCTGATCTGAAATACACAATGATGGGAAGAACAGAATTCTTTATCAGTAGAATTTTAGCAATCGGTCAGTAAGCCTTTCTTTACCCAAAAGTGTTCCAGACTTTAAGTGGATAGTAAATACAATACACTATAATTAATTAAATAAAAAATAGGGACCACTGATATGATTTGGAAAAGCGTATCTTAAAATCTATCCTAGGTCTTGATATTCCTTAAGAGGATTTATGCAAGTATTTGAATAAACCATGTTCCATAAAGTTACTACTACTTCAGAACTTTGATCTTTGTCTTCCCTACAAACTTCATAGTCTCTTCTGTATTGGGAATCTTATCTACTATTATCTACTTGCCTCCTCTCATTTACTACTTGAGGTGAGAGGTCTTAACACAGTGACTGAAGTTGTAACTTAGAGTTGTCTAACTTTTTTTAACTTGATGCAATACCTTCTTTCTTTTTTTCACTCTTCACAGCTTAGATTGAGATTTTAGTTAGCTATCAGCAGAGGACATGTAGTTGTCTCTCCTTGAGAAACTGTAGATAGCTTAGAGCTCAGAGAGTATTCCTTTTAGTATGTGTAATCTGTAACCTATTCACTCTCAGTTCAGAGTATGGCAATTTCTTAAACCACCTGTGTGATTTCTAAATTGGCTGTGTAAGTACGTTCTCAAAACATTGGTGGCAAAGCTTCCTGTTCTTACAGTCAACTCTATCACAGTAATGTAAGCCATCCCAGTAGTTAATTTCAAGAAACAATTAAGTTTTCTTGGCAATTTAATATTCTATTTTTTTAAAGTTTTGAACTGACACTGCCCTGGCTTTGGTGACTTACCACGTGTATTCCTTTGAAATCTCACTGCCAGCCTCTCATCTTCTGAAACTCAGTGCTTTGTCCAGTTCTATACACCCAAGTGGGAAGGTGGAACAGTCTCATTTTATGAGTGCTGGCTTTTATTGAGTACACTGATAGATGCTGGAGAATGTTTTAAGGTGAAGTTACATAATAGTCTGCAATAGCAGGGCATAAAGATAGTGAGCAAGGAGGTCCCTTCAGCTTCTTGTAATGATTGAAATCTTTCAGTTTCTCCTGAGTATGGAATAATAATCTAAAAATAGTGTTCTGCATATTACTAGAGAGATTGCATTGCTTTATTACCTGGTATGTATAGAGTTAACTTTTCTGTTCTCGAAATAGAAGTATCCTGAGGAGTAGTGTAGTGATAAAAAGTGGACATAAAAAATGCATAGGCATAGAAACATTGAAAGTTGGCCCAAGAATTTCACTTTTCCTCAGTGGCATTTGTTTGTTGCATGGTAGTTACTAATACAAATGTATTAGATGGCAGCTTGACTATATAGATGCCATTTATGCATCTGAAATTTCTTTCAGTCTTGAAAATTGATTGCTAAATTAAATGGGTTGGGGATGATTTCAGCAGAAGTGTATAGAGCTAAATGAAACCTATTCGATGTGTGACATCCTTCAAAATACAAGCACATTTTATTCATGCAGAATATAGTATGGAAACATTTTACATACTTTTTTGGTAGACTGTGTTGAAGTTATAAGTAATTCTTTTTAAAAGAATAAATTCAGAGAAGGAAGAAAAGCAACCTCAGAACAGTTTCAAGCAGACTGATATACTTTTGTTTTGAGAGGTTTCATGAAACTTTCCATTGTACAATTTCTTGCCCCATGCTTTGAGATGTAAACTTATCTGATGATGGTTTTAATGAAGTGCCTGTGTCGTCTTTGCTCTTCTTCTTTTACCAAACTGAAGGAAAACAAACTCTTAAATGAGTTACTTCTTGCTGTTTCTTTAATAACAGTTCTTCTAATAATTTCTAACCTGATTTCTTACCATTTGAAGACTCCAATGCAGCATATTGAGTTTCTTGTTGGCTCTTAAGCTTGAGAGACACTGTTTTAATGGCTGGGTCTGTCTTAAACTGTCTTTTGAACTAATGGTAGAAAGAATAAGTTTGAAGAATAATTAGTGTAGTTTTTTCTTTTATCAGTATGCACTGGAACGGCTGAAGGTCATGTGTGAGGAAGCACTCTGTAGTAACCTCTCGGTAGAAAATGTTGCTGACATTCTTATCCTCGCAGATTTGCACAGCGCTGAACAGTTAAAAGCACAAGCAATAGACTTTATTAACAGGCAAGTAATATTAATGAGAATCTAAATATATTTTAACTTATGCTTTGCATACCTTCTCAATATTAGCGTATATTCTCTCTTTCAGGTGCAGTGTTCTTAGACAACTTGGGTGTAAAGATGGGAAAAACTGGAATAGCAAGTAAGTTTCCCTGCTTCCTGATGTTCTGTACAAACACTGCTACATAGACCGCAGATCTTAAGAACTGTTACTTCATTTCCACACTACTGAGGCCTGTCACTCACTGTAAGTAAATTAGGATTTGACAGATATTACCACAGTTATGATTGTGACTTCCCTTTTAGATGATATGGGGAGTTAACTGCCCTCCAGTGCGAGGTCATAACAACAGCTAGGTTTCAATCCCTTTCCTAGGAAGAATCAGTGCTGTGAGAAAAGCAGCATTAGCCCTTAGTAAAGGAAATCTTTCAGTTAACCAGGTTGTGCCTGGTGCACTGGCAACACTAGTGTGATTTCAAGACTTGCTTAGATGAGTCTGAACCTGCACCATTACCAAAAACAGAAGGGCAGTTTCTCTTCATGCCTCTGGCAACATATTTGTTACTACAAACCTTCCCATGTGCCAACACTCATACTTTAGAGGCCACACAACCGGTCAGTCATGTCCCTTGATCTGACTGATTCTCTAAGTGCTCATGCCTGCACTAAAAATCAGTTGAGAATATGTCCTTCATACTGTAGGACTGACTGCAATATGTACTTAAAGCAGCTCAAGTAAATCATGGGAACAGAAGACAGCCAGTTACACAGTGAATAGTGGTAAGCTGAAGTGTAGTAAAAGGACAGCAGGGTTTTACTTCTTGCTGTTAGAATCTCCAGAACAGTTAAAGAACTTGTGCTTATACCAGTTACTTTAGTAGTGTTTTCCCTGAAGAACTTGATTTTCACAGGTGTCATGAATGAGCATGGTGTGGAAAAGGCAGGGTATGGTAGAAAGAAATCATGACATACAAATTAGGAAAACTCATAAAACTGTGACCAGTGTGGACTAGTTGGTGTGTTATTTTTCCTGTGATTTGGAGCTTACTAGTTGACTTCAGTCTTGGGTAGTTGCTGGTAAAGATGCTGGCCATCTTTATTTCCCTGATGTATTGCGGATGATTTAACTGAAGCAATTTGAGAGGGTCTGGCTTAACTTGACTGAGAACTAAGGAGTTCAAACTTTGGTGTTATTGCTCAAGGCACTTACCTCTATTGACTTGCAGCAGAAGATTAAAGGCTGGCATTAGAAATCCGCAAAAAAAAAACCTTTTTTTTGAGAGAGAGATTATACAGCATAGAGATCAGATGCTAACTTTATGCCTGACAATTTCCCAAGACAATATGAAGATTCTTATGAAAATGCAGCAATGGAAATCTGGGATCAGTAGCTAAGCTGTTTGTTCCAAACTACAAATTTATCCTGTGTCCATGTGCCACACGTCTCAACCAGCATAGTATTCTTTGTTTGCAGAGTAAATGTTATGGTTTTGCTTTATATTATTTCAAAACAATATTGCATTGACTTTTTTGTAAATAATATAAATATTTTGAGAAAATACATTATTATTTCATGAATGTCGATATGATGCTTGCTGAAATCTGTTGTTAAAAATTGACAGTGGCTGCTGAAAGCTATTTTGAATGCAGCCTGGGATCTTGTACTGAAAAGAGTTGAATATCCCTAGGTACCATCCACTGGTACTGTCATCCACTGGTACTCAGACTGCAATCTCTAACTGAAGGGTTCTGCTGTCACCCAGCTCATCTGTTTTCATGACTTTTTCTAGTACGCAAACTACTCATTTTTGCTGCAGTTTCAGCTGATTCATCTTGTCATCTTTCCTTCATCCCCACATTGAGCGTATTCTTCTATGTAATGAGATTCTCATGTCTTCCCCTGGTTTTCTTTTCTCAGCAATGAACTTTTATTTTTCTTCTAGTTATCTTAACATTTTTATTGCTTTTCATGTGTGATTTAAAGGTGGTTATGTTACACTGTGCTCTGTATTGGACACAGTTCCCTATCTGAGGTCTGCCTAGTATTGAATAGAGCAGGATGAGTAGCCTGCGTACTACACACACTGTTACTGGTATACCCAAATTTGGTTCTGCTTCCCAACGGTGTTTTTACTGCTTTCATAATGTTTGTCTTGTAATGTGCAGCTGCTCTTCCGCTGTAATCTTGCCCTCTTTTCTCCACCATGTGTTTGTGCATTTGATTTGTAAAAGTGTGTGACTGTTCTCAATACTTTTGTTTTCAGCCAAGCAACAGACATAATGGAAACAGCAGGCTGGAAGTCCATGATCCACTCCCACCCTCACTTAGTAGCAGAGGCCTTTCGCGCACTCGCGTCTGCACAGTGTCCACAGTTTGGCATTCCACGCAAACGGCTAAAACAGTCCTGAAATCTTCCATGGACTTAAAGAAATTGAATTGACTCTACTCCTCCATGTCCAGAGGTGTTTTCACAAACCATAACGAGAGTTTTTGTTATCCTTGTCCACAGAACAGAAGCTGAAAAAGCCTATTGTTTGCTTTTCAGATGGATAATTTATGGTTTAATCCTCAGCTTTAAATTAGACTGATTACTCTAATTCACTGAAAGGCCTTAAATTATCTTCAATGACTCTAGTCCATATAGTTTAATGTATCTTGATTTTTTTATTATTATTATTTTTTAATGTGCCTTGTCTTTTTGACTAGGCTCTGCAGGATTGCACTAGCTCCATAATGCAGTAAAGTTGATAACTGAAGATTAATTTTTTGAAAGGGATCTTCCATTATTTTCAGAAGAAAAAAAGATTATTATAGTTTGGTCCTGTGCTAACTGGAAGGTTTTAACTAGCCTCTCATTGCAAGCGCTTGAACCAGAGGCACAAATGTACCCTAGACAAGTGCTGTGTATGGGGAGAGCCTGTTTACCTTCAGTGAATGCCTACAGGCTATTTATGGCAATATACTGCTTTGAACATAATTTATTTTTCATTGTGGGGGCAAATATGCAATGGTTTGGCCCGAAAATGTATTTTCATTACAGTTTGTAATGCTTATTGTGTGTGTGTCAAAGCTGTCCAAACGGTGAAAAGGAACACAGAATATGAACCTCTTGCTTGTGTTTCTTTGTGGTCCATCGCTAGTTTACATTTAACGCAGAACTGAACGAGAGGTGAAAAGTTCAATGTGAAAACAGGAAAGTATTGTATATGGAAAAAAAATATATCCCACATGTACGGTTACATAGCAAAGTAAAGAACGCATAGAATGACCAAATGTAAATTGAAGAAAATGGGCCAAATGGATTCTTAATATGCACTTTTAACGTGTAACTTTTGTATGTTGTGTGGTACATATATATTTTGCTTTTGATGAATTAATGAGGTACAGGTAATTGTGGCTTAACTTTTTAGATACATTTTCAGATGCCCACAGCCACATGGGATTTAGTTTTGTTAGAAAAGAAAGGCATGTCTTTTTAAGACTCGTTTGAAGGTGACTATTGCAAGCTTTCATATTTAAGTAACAGAATACTTCTGCTTATTTGAAAGAGGCATGTGGAAGGCAAAATTGTGGAGGAGAGGCTTTCCCCATCTCTGTGTGTGCACAGCTTCTCTTAGCACCTGGGAAGCTCCACACGCATCAGGAGGAATATTTCCCTGAAATGTCAGATGTGTCGGCAAGCAGAGACTTGCTCAGTCTTGCATTTCAGTTATTGTACTAGCATTGTGGATGGTATTGAAATTCTGCATAATGTGAAAAGGATGAAACGTTTATAAAATGCTTGTCATGGGCCAGTTCTTTATTCCATGAACCTTAGCTTTAATACCAACATCCTCAGTGTTTGATAGCTTTGTTTACAATTGAGAGGAAAAGTTTGCAGTAGTGCACACTCAAAATGTTTCCTGAGTTATTACATTGAGTTTACTGTAATAGTGATGTGTTGCATTTCTTCTTTGGAAAGACTTGGGTTTAGCAGTGGGGATTGGGAGGAGATCTTACCTAATTTATGATCGTGTTTGGATAAAGGCTTTAGTTTGCCTATTTAGAGGAAAAAAAAAAAAAAAAAGTTATGCAGGGAACAGAGAGGAGGAATTGTTTACTCTCTTACAGTCTTTTTCCATTCTCATTTCATTAAGGTTCTTATGAATTGCTCTAAATGAAGTTTTTAGAGGAAAGAATGTATACTTTTATACTCTGGCCATTAGCAAAGGCAAATTGGAAAAAATGTCCAACCAATTTCTTAACAAAATAATCTCTAAACATGCATTTTCTTACCTTCCAACTAAATCTTTTATGATGGATAAAGTGTAAAACCAGAAACTTTAATAGTACATAAGACATCAAATTATATATTTACAGAGATATATCCTTATATCAATTTTTAAATATTTATCTAAAATAAGGTCTCACAAGCATTTTTCACAATAAGATGTGAAGATAATTGTTCCCTCCAAAGCAGTGCTGTTGTGGCTGCACTGTGTAATGTGTTAGAACACATTATACCCTCATACCCATCGCTGGTAAAACTTGCAGCCCTAACATACTGAGCGACTTGAATATCTAGTACTGCAATGATTGTCCAGTTCAGCTTGATCGAAAGTAACAACATACAGTAATCTAATGGAAAGCTTAAGGATTTTACAAAGACTTTTTTTTTTTTTTTCAGAAGCTTAATAGCACACTTGTACCAAAAAATGTCAGACACTGTGCTGTGGTATTAGCTACATTGTGAAGTGTCCACTTTTCAAGTTAGGCAACGCATACCGTACGTTACACTGACAGGAGAGAAAACAGAGCATGTAATCTGATTAGATTTGGGTTTATTTATTATGTATATTTTTAAGTTTGGTCAGCTCTTAAGAAAGAGGCAAAACAGTTGCTGTATTCTTAAGTGAGTGCACTAAAATTCACCTCTTCTGTTCTTTAAACACATGTGGTGGTCTTGTCTTATTGGGACGGGATAGCTGTTAATTGCAACCCTCTCCTTTGGATTCAGTAGCTTGTTTTCATCCCCTACATCACAAACACTTGCCCTTCAAAGCATCAGTTGTCAGTTCTAAGTGCAGCATTTTAAGTGCAGCAGATAGAAAACTGTGTAATACGATGGACAGATTTTGGGTTGGTTTTTCTTTTTCAGGATGAAATCTTAGGATTTTTTTCTTAGTTTTGTATACAGATTAGGAATATATTGTATGAAGGTGCCACGTTTTGGCTTGCCAACACTACTCCCTTGGATAGATGTGAACCACCGCTTGCATACTTTTCTGGGGAGAACCCTGCATGTGTGTCCTGTGTGTGTGTGCGTGTGTGTATGTATGACTGTGCGGTGTTTTTTGTCAAGAATGACTTTCTAAAAATAAGGACTCAATTTGCTGTTAAAATGCTATTATGTATTATATATTATTATTATTATTTTTTTCCATTTGAACCTCTCCTAAGGAGATGCTTTGGGTGGAAGAGGCTTCAATAAACAATCCTTATTTTCTAGTCCATTTACTGCATGCAGAAGTGTAAACACATTGTGCCTTTTTAGGAAACCGTTGCAATGAAGGGAAGATTTAACAGGAAACAAAATCTTTGTAAAAGGTATTTTTTTCAAGGTGAAGGAGAACATTTGATACGCAGTTGAGACAGAAGTTACAGATCATACCTTTGAGCTCTGTTGCATGTTGACTCCTGCTTTTGCAGTTAAGTTTCGCTGCAATAAGTGTGGAATAACAGATATAAGTTGAATAACGATCTATTTTGTGAAAATGTGAAAATATTTGCTGTTACAAGCTGAGTATGCGTCAAAATGTGATAATCATGGACATGAAGTTAGTTTTATAAGTCACTCTAGTTCTGATGTTTTTCTCAACAATGGGTGTTTAACACAAAATTCACCTTTCTGCAGGTCAGTAGAAGACCTACGTGGAGATTATTCCTTTTAAATCCTCATGGAAAGGCTTCTCCCTTGGGAGAATAAAATGATGTGCGGTATTTGAAACTGTGTTTCATAAGACAGTGAATTGCAGATGTGAGGTATTGCTGCCTGAAATATTGTTGAGTTACACTGAATTTTACTATTGGTTAATAAAATATCTTGATTTTTTTTGACAAATGGAATGTTCTTTATCTGATGTTGATAGCTTCTGTAGTACAGAGCTTAGCTCGTTAGCTAGCAAGACACTGACTTAATTTCATAACTTGGCTTCTGCTTACAGTAAATGGACTATGTTTGTAAAGGGAATTCACTATTTCAAGTGTTTTGCAAGGAACTTCACTGTATTTGTAACCTGTTTTTTGAAGGCTTAAGATAAATGAGTCCTATTTTAGAAATCAAGCCAGTGAAATGACTTGGACCTGTTTTGGGGTGGAGATGATTAAGAGAATTCAGATATGTAAACAGTTGTATCGAACCATCCAGCCTTTTTTATCAGCTGATGTTAATGGTGAAATACTTTTTGTACCTTGTTGCTGAAAATATTTTTGCGTTTCAGCACATCAAGTTACAATAAAGTTGTTACTTAT
>JAOWBP010003503.1:28917858-28935535 GCA_028571105.1 Tragopan temminckii
GCAAATCAAGCACAAAGGTCATCAAGTCTCTGAGATACTAATGGGATAATCTTGCCAGATGGGGCTTCTGAGGAACTTCTGAAATTAGATGGCTAAAAGCTGAAAATTTGACTTTAAAAATCAAAGCACACTTTCTTCAAGAAGAGTCTCTAATCCTAGGGAAGGGAGGGAGAAGATGAAAGGTGACCTGGGCATGCAGGTTTCAGCCTCAGTGGGCTGTGTTCTGTCCATCCCCACTTGTGCCAGGGATGTCTCTTCAGGCAGGCATCTTCCAACAGCTGCTGCCAGCCTCTTACCCCTCCACAGCCCTCTCTCTGAACTGGCCTGGCCACATGACTGATGTGAACTGCACCAAGGGACCTGGCCAGTGTTAAGAAGAAAGCACCACTGGTGCTGGAGAAGCACAGCTGTTTAAAATCCCAGCTGTACTCTTGCAATCTATTCTGTGCTTGAGCTTCCCTGGTGCCTTGGACACGTGTATCAGCTTACGGGACTGAGACTTGTGCTTTAGGATGAAGTTAGAGTCCCAACCAATACGTAGGTATTTTTAGAAGGCATCTCTTTCACCTGGTGAGCCTGTGAGGTGTCCCAGGTGCTTCCAATCTCCACCACCACACCTGCAGATGCTGCTCGACAGCTGACAGGACTAAAACCTACAAAAGGTTCCTCTTACACCAAACTAAAATGGGAACACTCCCACAGCTCCTTAGCCAATGTAGCATCTGCTGACTGGTCATCTGTTGAACTTTACAGGTCAATTCTCTCTTATGCTGATTTCTTGAATACCTGGGAGATTTCTCTTTACTTTTGTTGAGTTCATTAAGATACGGATTTCAAATTGTAACGATGTGTTGGTGAGCACTGCTTATTGACCCAGCAGTAACACTGTTAAGTTCTTGGCTGTTGGAGAGCCCTCAGATGCTTCAGTCCCCTGAAGGAGGAAGTTCCAAGGCACCTGGATAGAGGTGGGTGTGTAAGGATGCTTGGGGGGAAGTGTTTCAAGAGTTATAGTCACCCACTAAGATTATTTTATGTAGTGGAGAAGTGCTGTGCCTGTTAGAAAGCAACCTGATTTTACTCAAGTTGTCACCTAGGTTTTGTATGCCTTATAAATTTTAAATTAAAAATCAATTACAGAACAGCCCTTAATCTCCTCTCTGGAGTCGATTTATTTTTGGATGAGAACTCTGAAACCTGTCTGACCTCCTCTGTGCTGAGCACGATGCAGAAAATAGTGATTTTCTATCTCACCACTCACGTGCCAGATTCAAATGTTTTACTGCATTATGAGGAAGAGTTTTAATAATCTAGACAGATTAAAGGAATAAAAGGATGCTCCCGACGACTCAGAAACAGGGAGAAGCTGATTTCTAGCAGATTTCAAACCCTGTATTATAACAGTGCGTAAGAGATGATTAACAAAGAAAAATATTACAGTTATCTACTCCCTTTGAGAGCCTAACTAATGAACCTCCAACAGCTGCTGTTGAAAAATCAGTAACACTATCACTATCAATTTCAAGACAAAGCGCAGCTGACAGATGTTTGAAGTGATAAATCAGGCTGCGCAAGGATTAAAATAACAAGCCCCAAATGGCCTTTAAAAGACAAAGGTGCTGCAGCAAACTATTTTCAGCCACTCTGGATACAGTCAAAAGTTAGATCGCTGATACAATTATCTCGCAAAACAGTAATGGCCAAAGTAATACGTTATGAAAAGCCTAACAATGGCAATACTGGAGCCAAGTTTTTGAAAAGAACAGGTTTTATATTCATTTGTGCTTTTAATGGCAGGGTTGAGAACGCTGTGCTGCCATGAATATTACTTCTGGGAATGAGTTATGAAAAGCGTGCGCTGGGCTGAAGCATAAAATGTAACTGAATTGCATTCTTGTACATTTTAATTAATCCTATTTTAAAGCAAGAAGTTACATTTTAATGGGCAATGAACACTGTTATTTAAATAAGGCATACGATTTTTCTGTTGCTTCACTGCAGGCTGGATTTCCTAACAAGCTGTCATTGGAGTGATGGAGAATAATGAAAAGGGTCCATCACAGAATGGCTTGGGTTGGACGGGACCCTAGAGATTATCCACTTCCACCCCCTGCCATGGGCTGGTTGCTCCCCAACAGCTCAGGCTGCTCGGGGCCCATCCAACCTGGCCTTGTGCACCTCCAGGGATGGGGCACACGCAGCTCTGGGCAGCAGCGCCAGGGCCTGACTGCCCTCTGAGTAAAGAATTTTTCCTAACATCTAAATCTAAATCTCCTGTCTTCTAGGTTAAAGCCATTCTCCCTTGTTCTATCACTATCAGACCACGTACTAAGTTGGTTCCTCTCCTGCTTATAAGCTCCGTCAAGTTGCTGTGTACTTGCAAACTCTGCTGCTTTTCATGGGAGACAACTATAGTGAGGGGAGAGCTTCAAAAATCAAAGTTTCTGAACTTGATTTCAGCTTTCACTGTTGTATGCCTCTTATCAGAGGGTACTTAACTCTCTGACAAGTTAGGGAGGAAATGTCCTGTTCAGAGGATGCAAACCAGGTGCTCTCCTGATGTCAGGCTCTGGCTTGCCACAACAGGATGAGGCTGCCTGGACGCCAGGAGGCTCTAAGCCATGCTGGGTGGCAGATCCACTGCTGTCTTCAGGCTGTAGGGGCCTCTGGTTTGAGCTCCTGGCTGTGGGCACAGCCCCGATGTGTGAGAGACCATGGGGGTTCTGTAAATTAAATTAAAATCTTTTCCCTTTTGAAACCACTTAGCATGAGGTAGCGCACGAGGACACTTCCAGATGTTTTACTGCTGCCTACACACAGGCACGCATGCTGCTTTCCTAAATGAATTACTCTCCTAAGCATGAGAAAATCATGGACTGATGCTGCCTCTTTATTAAGTCTGAAGGTGAAACAATATTGCCCTTTGGCCGTCAGCAGTCAGCCCTGCCTGCAGCCACTGCGCTCCACACAGTGGGATAGAAATACCACCTTGCATTATAAGGTCCTGTTTAAAGCCAATGTTAACCCCTTTTAATTTAGTCAGCCATCTTTTGTGTCCCTAAGAAATGAAAACACAGAATTCCTTTCAGTCTGAAATTGTTTGTGCTTTGAAGACTTGGGAAACAGTTAGGGATTAGTTGGGCAAATTGTTTCTAAATGAGAACCTTCCTAAAACAGAAATGTTTTCCTTAAGCTTTTTTCTTTAGCTATTGATCGATCTAACAACTCAACTTTCTGGATTAATTTTGAAAACAAAGAATTGCTCCCATTCACTGCAAGTACGCAAAAAGTTAATTCCAAAAGGAAATGGATGTTTTGAGACATTTAAAAAATGGTGTGGTCCAAACGTGGAAGCCAGCTTGCCATGTGATTATTTATTTTTTTTTAATGGGGTTTAACTAGAAGCGGTTTTGTCATCTGCCTTGTACTCGGAGGTAACCAATTCATGCTCACAAGACAGAAGAGCTGAGGTTGATACCCAGTTTGACTGAGAGAATGTCTCAGTGTGTGTGCATGTGGCTCATTGCTGCTCAGTGATTTACAGAGGGGCTGAATGTCTAGGATCTTTGTGCATGTACTGTCAGAACACAAAAAGGATCTGAAGAAAGGACAACTTACATCAGATATAATGTTATGTTCTACTACAACAGGTGTTAATGCAAACTGCTGCATTTGCATATAAAAATGTAAGTTCAAGCCTATTTACTCCATGTATGTCTGTATCAAACAGGAAGGGAATACATTCGGCGCGTCTTTACAGCTTTCAATCTTTCTTTTACTGTAAATCACTGTGCGTGTAACCCCAAACATTAATTTGGCCTCATCACAGGATGCAATCGAAGTATTTCGATTAGCATACACAGAATAACATTTCCAGGTTGAATAGAAGAACAGTGCTGGCAGGGTGCTTGCAGTTGGTGGAGCAAGTAGAAAAGGCAGACAAAACCCCCACTGGCAGAGTAGGGCTGGGGGAGATGGGACTCTAGCACTGTGCTTTCAAGGCACATGCATCTAAAATGTATGGACTAGAAAATGTACAATCCTAGAAACAAGTCAGCAGGAAGCATTCTCTTCATATGTATACTAAAGGTGTTTTGAAGAAAGGCTATAAAAGCACATAACCTTAAAAAGTTTTCCCTGTTTTACCATGAATAATGCAAATAAGAATGCATATTTCAGTGGATATCTGTGTTCTAAAAAATCAATGTTTCTATATAGGCTGTTTCCCAAACCTTTGACTGCAGAACCTCAGCAGGCCTGAATACGAATTCAGTTTGGATAAACATTCAATGAGCAGTCTCAGCTCTGCTGACTTTGGTGACTTCACTCAGCAGCATTTTTTAATTTTTTCTCCAAAAAGTTTATACGATGTCTGCGTTATCTATGATTCTGTGTTAAAATTCCTGCCATTCTCTTCACTGATCCTGGTCTTGACCATACGCAGTAACCGAGTGCCTCTTTTGTACATCAGTGTTTAAATTTCTTTGGGGATTTTTCTTTTCCAGTTAATCGTAGTCTTGATCTCTTGGGCAGATAATGAATTTGCTTCCAATTTGCTTTCCGGAATTCATAACTACAAACAAGCCTTACAGGTCACTGCTTAGTTCAATTCCTGCATAAAAGGGTTTAACATGAAATAAAGCCTTTCTCATTATATTCTGAATCTGTATACAAAGCCTTACCAAAATTTATGAATGGGTTTGGGACCGAGATGATTCATGCTGCTTGTTAATGCTCAAAAACTGAACAAACCAGAGCTGGGAAGGACAGCTTCTTAGGGAGGATATGAGATGAGATCTGATGAGCACGAGGTACATCTGATGATGTATAAGTAGTACAGAGGCATGTGTTACTTCGTGTTTTTAATGCATCTTTTCATACAGATTATGGAGATCAAAGAAGGAAAGAAATCTAACTGTAACCACTGCCTAGACCAAAGATGGTAATAAGCATAAGACAGCCAAAAAAGCAACTCTTGTAAATGTTTTAAATAGCTTCTACTGCATACAAAAGGTGGTTCTACAGGGACTGCAAGTAATCCCTTGTATTAAAATTGAATGTGCTGCCTTAGTTGATCAATTACAAAGATTTTTTTTAAAGTCTATAAATATGTATGTGCATGACTGAACCAGTAATAAAAACGTGACTTTACAAATCTCCGAGTCTCCGTGCTCAGGTCAATAAACTGTGCTACATCAAATAATGTTATAAGTCTTGATCTCTATGAAGTGCCGGCTGGCGGCGATGAACCCTTTCAGGAACGGCTGCTTTGTCCTGTCTGCCTGCAGAGGGAAGGACAAAAGGGGTTTGGGATCAGGAATTTGTAAATAAATCTGTTTTCCACATTCCTCTTGGTTGAGGAGGAGGCAGACAACCTCCCAGCTCCCATCTGAGGCGCAGCAGCTCCTTGCTGCCTGCATGTCCCACACCAAGGAGAGCAGGACTGTCGGTCTGCAGCAATACCCAGGTTGCTGTCACTTGCATTCAGACAACAAGTGCTCAAATGCGCTTTCACTACATTGAGACTTTGTATTTCCAAATAATGCTCCAGAAAGGAAAATCTTGGTAGATGGCCTTCCAGTCAGCAAAGGGCAATACTCATAAGTGCAGATAAGGTGTTTGTGGCTTGTGTCTGACTGTTTACATCTTGGCTGAATTTCAGCCAAAATTCTGACAGCAGGAAATGGATCGAAATATCTGAACAAATTGGATGTGCACTTTGTTGCTGACCAATGCTCGGAAGGGGATCTTTTTCTCTGAGGTGCCAACAGCATGCTTCACTTTGTTGCTTTATCTTCCCTTGTCCTTGTGCCCACTACATGTGGCAAACCCAGTCTGGATGGGAGACAGGAGGAGAGCTCGTTGGCATTCTCTCTAGATGGGATGCAGCCTTCCTGACCATTCCCGAAAGGGTTCATCACTGCCAGCCGATACTTCACTGAGATCAGGACTTGTAACGTTATTCGATGTAGCAGTTTATTGACCTGAGCTTGGAGACTTGTAAAGTCACGTTTTTAATACTGTGTCACGGGAATTCCTTCACTGCACATTGCCAGTGAAAGGGTATTCAGCCATATACACACAACACAGAGAAAGCGTGTCATTTGGAAGAACGTAGATACTAAAAAGTCAAAGTTTGAAGTTCTACATTTAGAGATGTATTTGATTTCTTGTATGTTAAAGCCCAAATCCAAATGTACTGCAGCTGGGTCATATCTGCACTAAAGATCTTGCGTCCTGCATGGCTGCATAAGGAAAATGTTCCCTCTGAGAAGCCAAGGCTGATACAGCCACTGACAGGTTGTTGAGGAGCATCTCAAAAGCATGCTGGGTGCAGATCTGACTTCTCATGTCTGGTAGCCACAGGACTCATGCAAATAACTGACGTGTGTGGTCATTTCAAGAGCAAAGTATAACACCAGGTAGTACTGAGCTATTCTGTTGCAGAAGGCCAAGAATGCCCTTGGTTTTAATTATTTATATTCATATTATTTACATTATATGATAAACGACCGAACAAGAAATATGTGCATTTATTGCTACACACATGGCTTCGACTGAGCAGCTCTTATTTTTTGCAGTACGGCTGATATTGTAATTAAACCTTGGTATACGCTTTGGGAATTTTTAAAAAGTCTTCTGAGCTGTGCTGCACAAAGTACTTCTTACAGAACCATCCCTTTTCTCGTTTCCTTCATGTTTACATTATTCATATAGCAGACAGAGGGAATCGAATCGCGCAGCCTACAAAAAGAGTGAAAAACAGAGCCTTGCTTGCTCCCAGTAGTAAAGAAATGTAGCGTTAAGACTTGAAACTCATTTCCAATTTTCTGTGTTCGTAGCACATTCTCTAAACAGTGCATTATCTCACACAGCAGATGTGCAGCAGTATCTAGGTACAACAGGGTGCGATAAGTATGGAATTTCAGCCTTATTTCTTCTTTTATGCTTCAAGTCAAATCCTTACTCTGATTTTAATTTAGGTTTCTGTCTTGGTGTGTTTTTTTTTGGGGGGGTGGGGGAGTGATGAGGAATTTGGCGTTCAATTACAGAAATGGAAAAAGAATAATCATCTGGGACTAAGAGAGTCTTGAGTTAAAAACACAAGAGAAATCCACATCCAAACCTCTAATTTTATTTAAATTGGTGTAAAACTAGAGGACAGAAACAACTTACGTTGATGTGATTAATTCCACTTAAGGGGAATTTGGCCCCAAGACAGCAGTCTCTTGGCTGACACAACAAACTGCATTTGGAACTAAAATAAAGCGGAGGATCCCGAAAGTTACTTGAATCGCTGTCAAATGATACTCTGAAAATACTATTTGGATATTAAGTAATTTGAACATAAATAATTCATTTATTTTTGTGCTACTAACAGGTGCATCGATAACAAAAACAATTACTGCTCTCTCACAGCTGAGCAGTGATAACCTCATAAAGCAATCAGACGGTGTTGTGAGAGCAAGTTTCTCATGTGTAAGTAGTCACCCTGGCAAGAGAGGAAATAAAACTTAGCACCAGGCTGAATGTGAAAACTTAGATGCTGCATGCTAATTTTCTGGTATGTTAATAGCATTTGGGAGTTGGAAAGTGGGAGTTTCAGCTCAAGGGAAAAGAGAGACCACAGTGGGGGAAAACCTGCTTTATTCTTCAAGGCACATTTTGTCCTGCTGTTTCTCAAGGAAGGTTCCTTTATCTGCATGAAGTCATCGAGTGCTTTTTGAGTTCAAAGGAAACTTCTTGCTGGTTTCTGTGGGCTTTGACTGGGGCTCAGAGTCTGAACATCAGCGTGGTGCTGAGCAGCCCCGTAAAATGCGGAGGAGGCTTCTGTGAGTGTTGAAAAGGTTCAGTTCCTTGCAGGATCAAATGGCTGCACACCTTTAAAGAAGCTGAGCATGCTAAGCAGCACTTCCAGTCATCCACAGATGAATGAGCTAATTATTATTATTATTTTTTTGCCCTCGTATACTGTGTAGTCCAATTAAGCTGCTAAGCCAATCACATTGAAATGAATCAACCATATTGTTACATAATTCTTTTTAATAAACAGAGATATCATTATATGAAGTAGGTTCTAAGGGTGCCAGATGCTCCTGAACAGGGAGTCTAATTTATACCATTGATTTCAAGAAGCAGCCCATTCATGTGTGATAGCTGTTATCTCAGTTTAAAGTATCTCATACATAAATGAGAACACAGATGAGCTAAATACGGACCTTATTTAATTCCCCATCACACAGTCACACAGAATTGATGTCCAAAGCACCAAATAAATGGCTTTGCTGAGACTGCTCTTTTTAAGGCAATTAATAGGATTGCAACAGAAAAGAAAGGCAAAAATGCCCTCTCAGAATTATTGCACCCAATGTTTAGAAAAAATACTTGACCTTCAGAAAGAATTGTTTTGCTGAAGAAAAGATATGCTGGAAGGTTACCTTTGCAATAGGAAGGGGATGAGCCAGGTTCACTGCCTTGCTCCCAGCCTGCAGTGCTCCCAGAGCTGAGCACTCCAGGGGTGAGCGAGGCTGCGCTGGGCTTAGCGGCAGAGCAGGAAAGCAGAACAAGATGATGCGCTTTAGTTTTGATTAAGGCTTCAAGGATACTATTAGAGGAGATGGGAAGTGGAGATGATCCCTTCAAATACTGTCAGTGACGTAGGTTCCCTCTAACCAGGAATAACCTTCACCCCTCAAAGATGAACGCCGGCAGAACAACATTTGGAGGAAAGAAATGGTGCTTTTTGCTGCTCCTATACCTACTATCAAAGTTTGTTCCCCTTTATTTTGGACCTCAACAAAACAGCCTTAGCTGTATATGTTTACTTGAGCAGGGATGATTGAGAGCTACCTCTCCGGAAAAAAGCTGAAGGAAAAACCCCTGTGGTTTCCATTTGGACATTAGAGGGTTGATGTGTTTTGCTGTCACATCCTATTTTTAAATGCATGACACTGCACAGGTGTTCATTCCAAATCCTTCACTAAATCTGTCATCTCTCAGCAGCCTGTCACTACATCAGCTAACAAACTAAGGGGAGAATGAAGTTCCCGTATGGTAGAAAACTTCACAGTGGTTAACTATAATTCCTTTCCATCAGTGTCACTACACTTGATCAATTTTCAGGTGTTATAATTGCTTTGAGGTTGATTTATCTATCTAGAATGGCTCAACTTAATAATTTATCTACAAGCCCTTAATACGTAGGACACTAACATGATTAAAAATGCAAATCATTTTTGCAGGAGCAAAAGTTGTTAGTCTGACTCTAAGCATCAGCTGGCAGTTTTACCTCTGAGTCTGCTATCTGTAATACACCAGCTGATTTCAGAAAGACAAGATTTATGGAGAACCACAAATCACCTTTCTGTGTCTGCCTTAAGCAGACATTATACCTATACCTGTGGGTACAGTTACATGTAATACAGCTAAGAATGCAATAATCAGTGCTTTAGGCAAGCTGCTCATAAGTTTCTACTCCAAAAGGTATGTGACACACACTAATGTTGTTCTATAATTTTTTTGTTGAATCTTTGTTGATGAAGACTTTAGGGAAAGATGTACCCTGTTGAAACTATACAGGGGCAGAGAGGAAAAAAAAAGGAGGACTGAAGCAGTTCTTACAGGATTGGTACTCCAGAGTCACAAGAGTGCTGTTTCTCCCTGGAACATCCCCCTCCTAAAGTAGCATATCTGATGCTCAGAAGCATGTCTGCTTCTAACTCTGCATGCCTATCTGCTGCAGCAACATTGGAAGACTGAATTCAAGTCTTGGAAGTCTTAGGTCTCCCTAGAGAAACCTGCAGTGTGATCGTCATGTCCTTCTAGCTCAACTGGAGAAAAGAAAGATGAGCAGCAACTGTTTCTTCACAGCAGATTCTTTAAATTTTGCCTCAATGATCATTTAGTACCCACCACTAAGCAAGAACAGCGGTGCAAGTTTGAGTGATACATTGAATATAGAGTGATATAGTGTAGACAGTGCAGTAGATTAATTTGATTCTTGTACATCTAAGCGCAAGTAATTCAAGTCCCCTGAAACATTGATTCTATTCCCTACATAATCATTAGTATCAGAAGAAGAGAACAGAGACAGGGATCCCCTAAGCAATCTCAGCACACGCACAGTCTGTGAGGTTGGATGGGTGAATTCACGCTGAGCAAGCTGGCTGATGTTCTTACAAGGCTTTTCTCTATCAAGTTTGAAAGGTTTTGGAGACTGAGAGAGGTCCCCTGATGCAGAGAAAAGCAAATGTAGTTGTTGCTTTCAAAAAAGGCTAAGGGCAATATGGGGGATTACCAGCTGCTAAGACTCCATTCAGCCCCTGGAGAAATCAGGGAGCAAATCCTCTCTAAAGTCATATCTGGGTACACGAAGGGGAAGATGATGACTGGGAATAGCCAGTTAGATTTACCATGGATTTACTAAATTTGCTACGCTTGATTAAACTGACTGTCAAACATTTATCAGAAGACTTGATCTGTGGGGGCAGGGGGAGCAGAGGAATGCCCTCTACTTTGAGTAACAAGGGATGTCACAGCCTAGGTAAGTAGGCTGCCCCTTGGGTGAGAGAGTGTCTGTACTTGGGCTCAGAAGCAGTGACTAGCAGGTCTTACTTGTACTGGAGGTCAGTAACAAATGGAGTCCCAGTCTTCTGTAAGGCTGGACACAGTAATCACAGAGGGATTTTCTAGGTTTCAGCTTTCCTAACTGTTACTGTTACCAAAAAGTTTTGAGATAGTTTTTCATAAAGCATGGTATAAACAGAAAAAAACAGAATTACTGAATAAGATAAACAATGTTTTTTGCTTCAAATTTCTTTATAAAGTTACTGTCAAACTACATTGATTGAAGTTGTTGCTGTCAAAATCGAAGAATTTGAAGGAGGGATTTATTACACGTGTTGAAATTCTATAGTCATGAAAATTTAAGTCTGACAGACACTGATGGATGCTCTTCACGTTCATAGTGTCTGCAGACAGTGATGCAACAAAACTGGAAGGGTGGGCTTCCTTCAGCAGATTAAGTAAGCATGGCCAGCAGAAGAGGTGTTGTCACCTCATCCTCCCATCAGATTTCACTAGAGAAATGCCTGTGACAGAATGCTGGATATGGCCCGTTAAAAAAACACATTTTCCTAGCAGCTTTATTTTCTAAACATGGTGACTCACAGTTGATTTTGTCATTTATAGGCTTAGTATGGCAGCATATAAATGAGTTTACACATCCTTTGAAACAAATAACAATACGGACTATGTGGTAGACTTCAAGGATAGTTTTCATCTGCTAACTTCCAAGGACATTGCCTTGGACGAGGACCCTTGTGCACACACACACGCATACACACACTTTGTGTCACAGGATGAGATCTTTGTCCTTGCTCAGTAATAAAACTAGACGCAGATTGTTTCATATTTAAGTTGTCTGGAACAAAGTGCATTCCTTGAATATATGGCTAAAGCCAGTACTCAAAAGCATTTTGAAGAAAACAATGGCTTTATGTTTTTCCTTTTTTTTTTGGGGCAGGGGGGGAGGTTGATGGACTTCAAAATCTCCCAGTACAGACATGATTAACACCACGTGAGAGAAGAATTTATCTTAAAAGCTAACTTTTGAGAACTGCATTTATATTTCACGAGGCTGAAAAAGGATTCATTGTGATCTACCGTCTTCATCTATCACCCTACACAGCAATGCAGCACTGCAGACCCCATCCCTTCCAGCACTGTGATGTGCTGCAGAGGGGACCCAACCAATTGGTCCTAAGATTGGGATTACAATCAGATTGGAAGAATAGAGACATGTATGTGCTTCACTGACTCGCATCAATCAGCTGCACTACTTTATACTGCTTTAGAGAGCAGCATAGACTTTTAATACATATTTATAGTAGTGTAATTTATAAAAAAAAAAAAAATTAGGAAAAACTGTAATGCATTAACTATTAAGCCTTTGCTGAGAGGAGAGAGACTGCTAAAATACTGAAATACTCACCTTGCAGACACAGCTTAAAATTGACAAAGCGCAGCCTAGAAAGGTTATTCTGTGTCTTATCCTCCAGGGTCAATAATTCTATACTTGGAGCCTTCTCCAAACTGATTTGTGTTTCCATACAGTCTATATTTCAGATAGGCATGCACCTTGATGTTCTAACAAAATTGATGAATTTCTCCCACACTTTTATTGTTATTTCTGACTACAGCAAGAAAAAAATAGCACCTTGTCTAGCTCCTAATAGAAAGTTTATCTATTAAAGATGATCACTTGTATGAGAAACAGATTGTGGTGCCAAGTAAGAGGGCTATTTGACAGATACATTTCTTTCAGGAATAGGAAATCTGAAGTATTATCAGGTGTATATCAACAACACATCTGATGAATTTTTACAGCATCTTTCAGCAGAAGCTGTTTTTACATATTGACAGCTATGAGAATCGGTGCTGGTTGCAAAGAAATGTGTCCCTTAGGAGCTTGTGGCATATTTCTTTAACTAGAAATTAAGAGACTGAGCAAAATACTTAGGTATGCAATCTGTTGATGTGTAATTCCTGCTGTTACTTTTCAGCCACCACCGTATTTTCTCTGAGCACTGATGTGTGTTCAATCTTGTCCACGAAGCAGAAGGCACTCCTGAAGAGCTTGCAATGAAAGTAATATTAGGGAGATTGGTAATGGTATTCTGGCTGGCAACGAGAACGTTCTCTCTGAGCTCTAAGCTGATCAAAGTGACTGTACTCCTCCTACCTTTTGCTACTGTGCTGTTCACTTGCACACAGCGCTGTCACGTAGCTCACATCTTCAGAACAGACACACAGTGTACAGTGTCCCATTCTTACAGGCTCACTGCTGATGTCCGCAGTAACACTGCCTAGACACAGCGTCCTGAGATGGATGAGAATATAGGGTAGTGAAAGCGTCACTGTTTGAAACAGAAAAAAAATTTCTATCAATGGATCAGGAATGAAGACAGTGGGATAAAAGTATGAGTTATTTAATTTCACCATTTTCAGACTGTTTTCATTCGAAAGAAAAGTTAGTAAAGAGAATTCAGAATATGTCTTCTTCCTGAATCTATCTGCCCATTTTCTTAGTTTGCAGAATTGCCAGATTCTCTAACAGCCCCTCACGCTCAGATGGCACCTTTTAACACCAACAAGCTGTGTTAACATAGACTAGGTCAGCACTGCAGATATCTGCACATTAAGATGCTCCTTGAAAGCCACCAGGGAAGAATGAAGGGAAAAAAAGACATAATTCACTTCAAACCCACATGATTGGTAAACAAAAGATCAATAGGGAGGTAAAAGTTGGTGTGACTCACAATGCTACCACTGTAGTTCTTTGAGGAGAAGATCCCTAGGAACAGGCAAATAATGCAGCCTAAAGCAAAATACATCAGTAGTGATAGAAAAGAAAACAGCTAAGCAGAACAGGCAGGAATTAAGATAACTTTGTGCAGAATGTTAGGAAAAACTTACTAAAAAATACAGTGCCGTCAGTTGTGAAGCTTCCTAGGGGCTGTCACAAGATCTTTGAAAACAAAAACGGAGGTAGAATACTGGGAAATGTACCACAGCTGCAATCCTGCATTACAGGAAGGTACGGGGTAACTTTTCCTGGCACCTGTCTGTCTTTTAAAGTAAATGAGAAAAGATCAGGGAGAGCTTGAGGCAGCAAAAAAGTTTTTCAGAGGTCCATAACGGATGCCTAGGTCCTAAACCTGTCATTTTTAAAATCACCATGTAAGAACAATGACTCAAGTAGTCCTTATGTTTTGAGGACAAGAATTCCCTTTATGTTGTTTTGGAGCATGCCTCACTGAGCAGCCCCCAGTCCACATACTGGCTCTGAGCAGGGTTTTATCCATCAAGGATCCAGTCCATACTGTGCTTTTCACACACCTTAGACTAAGGTCAAAGAAGAGGAAAAAACTCTTACAATGATTCTGCTACCATGTCCTGGCACCACTGGTCCTTACCTGTTGCTGTGTGTTAAGCTGGACAGCTTAGTGTAACAAGGGTACTGAACTATACCGAAAGGAAAACCTTCCTTGAAGCCTAAAGGAGGGCTTCTAAGTTACTAAAAGGCACGCTCCCTTCTTGGGGTGTCTCATCAGGTATTACACTTCCTTCTGTGCACCTCTGAATCCTATCTCAGGCACCATATGCAAACTGCAGGTGTTTAATTCAAAGCTGAGATACAGATAATCTCTGTGCTATCTTTACGTGACCTGGAATTTTCCAGAAATGTAGAAAAATGCCTGCTCACTTAGTTATTCTCAAACTGAGGAAGTGAGCAAAAAAATCCTTTATTTGTCTAGGTTTTCTTGCCCCACTAAAATCGATTACTTCTTTTTCAGTTGAGTATTTTGAAGAGGAACCTGAACCAGATGAATTATGCAGTAGTCCACGTTTTCATCAAAGCCGAGGAAAGATTAAAATGTCTTGTAGCCTCTAAAATAACAACCAGAACTCTGAAGTGCAGCTAACCCACAAAGTCCAAAGCAGGTTTGCTCTGGCTTTTAGGCTCATTTCTCTTTTGAGTGTTATTTTAGGCCATGTCCTATGGAAATCAAACTTCCTATGATGCTGTTGCCTGTCAGCTATATGTCAGTCTCTCTCTAATAACTGTTCATCCATTCTGTGCACTTCAGCTGGATCCAAAAGACTTGCTGACCTCCACGATAATTAGATTTCTATTTAATAGCTGTAGTGGGTAAGACAAATCTAGACATAGTGCACATCCTTCGTAGACGAGGCTTATTAATACCTGCTCATAGACCAGTTTATCTCAACACTAACATCCTTCAGGGCATTTAGGGAGTATCACTGGTATAGAACAAGCCTATAGGTTTGCATTTTCAGGACTACAGTTTTACTGTAGTCTAAATAGTCAGAGCTAAATTTCCTTTACATTTATCAGCTAATTGGCATCCATGAAAAGAAGTCTCTACTTGTTGGTTGGAACTGGACAACACAATCCAACCCATCAAAACCAAAGATACAAAAACTATTATAGAGATTTTGCCACATTAATCTTGTTATTCCACCAAAAAGAGAATTTGTTGTTCCTTGAAAGAATATTGTACACATTTCCAGAAGGCAGATTTCTGCAGAATGGTATTCTTGGTCACCATAAATACAAAGAAAGACAATCTGGGATTCAAACTGATAAGGACTTTGGATTGTGCTTCTACCAGAGAGTTTGACTGCTCACAGCAAGGTGTGAACTAATGGCCCCTAGTAGATCCTGGAAACGTGGCTATAACTACTTAGTTTTCTGTTTTTTGTACAAATAAAGTATGTTTTACTTAAAAATAATAAAAATTAAGTGCATCTGGGTAGTAGAAAGGAAGGCGGTGTCTATACCTAGTCCTGCTGCTGTATTCTGGATGGGGTGGGCATCTCCAGGAGGAAAAGAGAGCCCAGCTGGACTGTACAGTCTTGAAAGTATTTTCTAACCGAAATGATCCTATGATTTTAACATAAGAGACAGAAGTGTAAGAAGTGTGATTCAAAACTAACTCAAGAATTTATGTTTTTAGGAATGGAAAGCTAATTCCATGACTACTGTAAGCTACATAATGGTTCAGCTGCGAGGTCTCGCATGCAACTCCAGAGGTACCACAGCATTCATCTCAGCCCAACAAGTTTATCATCAGCCTTTTTTGTGCTTTGGTCATAATACTGAGAGTAGCCAATGGCAAAAAATCCATCCAATTTTAAAGAAAGCAACATGCAATTTGGTTAGTGATTGCTGTATATAACTGTTTCAATCATCTAAATTAAAGAGGACCAGCCTAACACACCAGATAACCCTCCAGTGGCTACAAAGGTAACATTATCTACTATGAGTCTATCCACAAAGCTGATTAGCATTTTGTTAGCATAATGAGTGGAAAACAACAGAGGCTTTAGCCATCTCCCTGAGACACTGTTTGCCCAAGAAGCTGAAGAACTGGGTTTTGCTCCTCCCTTACTTCACATCATATCCCTCCCCAGATGTTCCCATCTCTAGCCAATTGAGTCAGGTTCAGAAGCTCTTTTCAGCTGCTATGCTACTTTCTCCTTTAAAAATAAAGGACAAAACAAACAAACAAACAAACAAACAAAAAGAAAACACACACACAAAAAAACAAAGAACAAGACAGCTTTTTCTTGCATGCAACACTAACTTCCTGATATATGAGAAAACCCAGAACATGACCTAGAACCAGGAGTTACACACTTTTTTTCTCCCATTTCTGTCTGTAGGATGCTTCCAACATATTGACACACACTGATCTTCTCTCTCAGCAAGATACAGTAGCAGTGGTTTCTGCCTTGTGTGGTTAAGGCTGGTAGTGGTGGAGCAACACACTCAGTAGTAACAGCTACAGCTGGGGGCCTAAGGGACATCATTGGCCATAAGACCCTCTAAGCCTCATTGGGAACAGCATTGCTATCTTTTCCAACACGTACAATGAAAAACAGAAGCATTCAGTAGACGTCTGCAAGCAGAAAAGAAGCCAGGCAATCAGTTTTTGAGGAAAAAAGACACGGTCCCATATTTTTAGCATCCTGAGGTTGCTAAGCTTTGTGGTTCCCACTCTCTTTTCAAGAGCTAAAAGCAGCGACGGCACCCACAGCTGCTCATGGAAACCAACAGGTCCTCACATGTATGCAATCAAAGACACAGACCAAGCCAGAGAGTTCAAACCTTCCTTCTCTGCTTGCCTCCTACTGAAGGGCCGCTGGAAGCAACCCACACTTCCACAGATTCTCCAGTGGAAGAACAGCAGCAGAACAGCAGCATCAGTGCTCCCACTGCAGAGCTTTGTGTCTGTCTATCCCTCGCCTTCTGCAGTAACTGCTCAGGTTGTCTTCCTCTCTCATATTCATCTCCACAGCTAAGTCCTTCTGCTTCTTTTCTCCAGGACAGCTTCCAAAACAGCCAGCTCTTTTGCCATCAAATCCATAAAAAGCCCTAAAATCTAAGCAATAATAACGCAAACACAGCAGTATTTCTAGGCACTGCTCAATTTTCTGAGATACAGAAAGATGAAATTAAGGTTGAGTATGCACTGGTGATTTGTGGTTTTGGAAATACCAGGTCTTCACCGAAAAAACAAGTACTGAAAAGAAATTCTCAAATGACTGCTACCAACTTAAGCTACAAACACGCTACATCTGGAGAAGCACAATCAGAGCACTCTAAATAACCTTACCTCTGCATTACAATGACACAGTAACCACCATCGGTCCCAATGTACTTGCTTTTAGAGACATTACATCTTCAGTTTTATTTTTACCTCTCCCTGTTCTTACCTTTTCACTACCCTGCTATTACTAACTTGTATTACTATCAGCCGTTCGGAACAAAGAGAAAGCCCCAAGAATTACAGCTCTTAAAGCTCTTTACAAATGACTACAACTTAGAGTGGAATTAAGTTATTCAAATTCTGTATTTACAGTAAGCACTGCCAGGCAAGAGAGCACTGTGGCAGCACTGAAATCCCTACCACACAGACAAAACCTCCTTGTCTTAACTGTGGACCCACCTTCACAGCTCTTTATTTCCTCTTTCAGTACTTACTTGTTCCCTTGCCCTTCCACTTTCTGAAGTATGAACCACGATGCAACAGTGGATGAACTTGAAGAGTATCAGAGAAAACCCGCGTGAGAAATCTTAAACTATGGAAAA
>JAOWBP010003503.1:28939845-28957159 GCA_028571105.1 Tragopan temminckii
CGTGATCCTTGTGGTCCCTTCCAACCCTGGCCATTCTGTGATTCTGTGATAAGGATTCAGCCTTCCCACTATTGCTGACTCAATGCACCCTAAGATCTTTATGGGATATGAACTTAAAAAAACTAAAGTTCTGTAAAGCAGCTGAGCACTCCTTCAAACATAACTGAACCCAAGGAAGCAAAACATTGACCAGTATTGATGAGTGGATAAGTAAACAAATCAATATACTTCAACCTATGGCTCTATATTGGGAGTTAAGCAAATGAGGTAGCAAAACCAGCATGTAGTAATCTGGTGATTAAAGTCAATAGAAACACATGGACTAAATAAAAAACAAGGTAGATTTCAGCTACCGAAGTGCCTCAACTGTTACAAGATCAGGACATCCTTGCCCAAAGGAGGTGCACTTTGCAGGATATGAAGTAGCTGCATGATTAGTGGGATATGACCTGTGCCTGCTGAGGTGTGAAGATTTGTCTTTGCACCTAGATTATGCTTTTAAAGAGACATCAGCATCCTGAGCAAGCACTTTTTAAAGTCTTAGTAATATTTTCCTCCAGTTACTATCACAGTTTTAGTATTATTGTTTCCCATGGGTAATATTTCACTTGTAGACTTTTGTAACCTTATCACATTTCTCCTCAACAACTGTAGTATTTTAAAAAATGTTTTCTAAGTTTCAGGATAAAGTTGGAAAAACTTGTTTTTCTTTTTTTTGTAATGGGGAGTGGAAATGCTACAGGGAGAAGAAACTAAATGACTCGAGGCCAAATCTATGGCAAAATGAGGGGAAACAACTATGGATCCAAGTGTTCTAATCCTTGCATCTTCCTTTTCTAGTAAATTAATTGTTTATGCGAAACTGACTATTAATTAGGTAGCATCGGTCACTGTATTCATATATCACGTTATCATTATGTAACTTTATCCAAATACCTGCCTCATTTTCAGTGGTGTATGTGGGTTTTTTCCTACTTGGATTTGTTTAACCGATTGTCTGCCTGATCAATCCCACTGATTGTTTACGCATGGTGGAAAAACAGCATCCACAGAGCTATGCTACAAACTGACAGGCATCTCACTGTATGGAATAATTCAGTGCCTCATTGAAAGAGAGAATTAGATGCGGCTTCAGAGATCAGTGCCAAGAGAGTTTAGGAGTCTTGCATTCTAGTTGATGCAAATTGCAGAGACGTAGTATTGATCAGCATGATATGAAACGAGACACCACAGAGGTCAGTGTAAGCCAGTCTATGTAGGCTTTTAATGGGTCATAGAAATGTGTGTGTCTATTGCTGAAATTCCTTCCAAAGCACTTCTGTTTATACATTAATAAGGCTAGGGAGTCAGCTGCTTGGGAGAGAAAAAACTGAGAAGTTGCTTAAAGCTCATCATTAATTCTGATTGTTATGCTTACACACCATAATCATTTCTTTTAATCTTAACCACTAAGAAACTACAATTTACCCAGGGAGCAGTGGTCAAGGGTTCAATGTCTGAGTAGAGATCACTGACAAGTGGTGTCCCTCAGGAGTCAGTACTCTGATTGATGCTCTTTAATAACTTCATCAGTGACACTGACAGTGGGATCAAGTGCCCCCTTAACAAGTTTGCTGATGACACCAAGCTCTGAGTTGTGGTTGATGTGCCCGAGGGACAGGATGCCATCCAGAGGGATCTAGATGGGCTTGAGCGGTGGGCCCAGGTGAACACCATAAGGTTCAGTAATGCCAAGTGCAAGGTCCTTCTGTTAGCATGTCTGCAAGCACAGGAGGTGAGGATGGAGACACGTGGAGAAAAGCCCAGCTATGTTCTTGCTGGTCCTGTGGACAGCAGAGTCCCATGCCTGCAGCCATACTCATGTGCAAAGCGCTGCTTCTATGTTGCTGTGCAGTAAAAGGCAAATCCCTCCAGCCCATGTGATAACCAGAATGCATTGCTTTGTGTACAAGAAACACAAATATTACGCAGCTCACTATAGGGAATGAGAGACTGAGCTCTAATATCCATTAACAAATAACCACTGTTTCACTAAGTTGTGCAGCGAGGATTGCGCCGAACAGGAAACTGTGGTAATTTAATATAGATTTCTATTTGGAACGTTATGATACCTGTAGAATACTTCAGTAAATTACTGATGTCAGTTGTATTTCTCTTTGAGACTAGGGAAATAGGTTATTGGCACAATAAAACATCTAGAGGCATTTAAAATGTCAGTCTAATAGCAAGAACCAGTAAGGCTTTTAATTACCTTCTGTGCAATTTTTTTAATTGCTTCAGTGGCTGCAGTGCTTAGTGAATTCCTGACAGAGCAGCTGCAACTGACTTAATTTAAAACATTTCGGAAGCACTTGTAAGATGTGTTAAGAAATATCACAGAAATCCCAGGAATTAAGTGGGATCTTCTGTTGGATGCATGTGAGGGAATCTTGGGCTTATTTTGCACTGTGGGTAAGGATGTATCGATCAGCCTGAATGCATATCCATGCTGGCATTCCCCTGATCTGGGTAGAAGGCTGCATTTATTGGGAACTATGTGATATTGCTCTGTTCCCTGATGGCAGCTGTGAGAAAAAGAGCAGAGGCTCACAAAAGGGGTGAATGCTAGAAATAGTATAAGGGTTGCAGCAGATCAACACGGACTTACTGATCTTACAGATCCACTTGCTGCTCTTGAGGTGTGTTTTGTTTCCTCAAGAAAGCAAGCTATCCTGTTAACAGGAAACAGAGCATGTGAAAAGTTTCCCCTAATACAATTTAATTTACAAATAATTGGCACTCTCCATCCAACGACTGTCCACACTCTTCACAGAGAGAAGACTGAAGAATACTAAGTAACCAAGGGAGTTTGTTGTTTTGTTTGCTTGTTCTTTTTCCACAGTGGAAATGTGAAATGGCCGTGTGAGCTGGAGATGCTGCATGGAAATGGAAACTCTTTGCCACAGCTGTATGCTATCTATAGTAAGAAAATGGCACATGGGGAACAACATTTCATTTTCGGATGGGCATTTAAGGCAGGCTGTACCTGGCCACCATCAAAGCAACAGATCCTCCAGCCTTGGTCAATCAGCTTGGTTCAGTTGCTTGGGCACCACTGTCCCATCTAACTCACTGCACTGCTGTAACCTCAAAAAAATAGCAGAAGGGAGGTCCAGCTGTTAGCCTAGTGCTGGGAAGCCTGGCAGAGGGAGGATGGGAGTGGGAGAACCATAGCAGAACATCAACCTGTGGCTCTCTGGCAGGGTAAAACCATATGCTTTCAGGTTTATTTCATACTACACTGCACTCTGATAATAAAATGGACTTCTAATCTATTTCAAAAACCACATGGGCCCAGATCCATCTCACAAACCTCTCCTTCCCTCCTGGGGATTATCTTGATTAGGCTGTAAAAATGCATCATTGAAAAGGATTAGCCAATAAGTTTTAACTTTTTTTTTTTCTGTTTTTACCCTACCAAAGCATGGCAGTATCATATCCTGACTAGTATATGGCTAAAGCAAGCTTTTTTGCTATTGAAGTCACAGGGAACATTTTCTGCTCTCACACACACAAGGAGATGTAGACCTCAATCACCGTACACAAACCAGCAGTATGTAGTTCTAACAAACACAGTCAGGACAAATTTTTCAAACATGATGATCACGAGGACGCATCGTGGAAGCAGGAAAGAATGAAATAGTGCTTAATCCAGCACATTGAATCAGGTTGGCATTTAAAGTCATGAAATAAGACTATTCATCAGAAATTACAGGACTTCTCATTGTCAATTCAAAGTGGAAAAGATGCGTATTTCCTAGCTATTCATTTTTGTCTTTGAAGCTGGGAGGAAAACAGACGCTAGGTAGAAATGTGCTGGGCAACCTTTCAAAACTATGGTTTTAGTTAAATATACAGAGCAGTCCTTAGAGTGAATATTTAATAGCAATTCTGAAGGTCAGTTATAGTCAGTAAACAGTTCTATAAATTATGTTGAAAAATTCTTTTGATGAGTCCTTGCAATAAATCCTTTTTGTGTAAACTACAACATATTCTACCGGGTCTTCTCTGATTTCATTTATATTCACATAAATCAACAGAAAATCCATGGAAGTCAATGGAGTTGCACTGAAAACAGAAACTTTCCATTTGATTTTTCTGGGAAGTAAAAATTCATTGCTTCAGCTTTTCAGGATTAGTGTACTTTTAGGAGAATGTGTGATAGTGACAAAATCCAATGGGAGATCTTACGCTCCAATCGTTCAAAAAATTATTTTTACCAAATGTTTTTCATAATTTTAAATCATACATTTAAAGGGGCATATGTGTGTGTGTCTGCTGTGGCTTTAAATAAGCTGGGGGAGATGGATCAATAAATTTAACTTAAATTTAGGTGGTTTGATGTAAATAAGGTTTTGTTATTTTGATCAGAACTCGGAAAACAAATGTCAGTAGATGGCTCTCGTCTGGATGGATTTCATCCTGCCTAGCAGTTGGTAAGCCTTTTCTATTTGTCATGTGAATGTAAAGATTGCATATTGTTAGATATGCACACGGATCAGTATAAAGGAAAAGACCATATTATATCATATATGAACAAAATCCATTCTAGTCGTCAGAACTGAGTGAGTCTGTCTGTCTCAATTTTTACTACAGATTTACTTAGAAACTGTTCTTACAAATGGGACAATTACATGACCATGTGTAAGCAGTTCAATGTCCCACAGACAAATGCCCTTTCAGACTGAAAATGCCTTTCATGCCCTATCTTTATTCCTTCACTTAGTTTTATAAAACATCTACAAGTAATCACTGATTCCTTCACCAACTTTAGCTGACTGATGTGTCTGGAAGCTGCCAGCTGGCTTACATAGAATCAGTGTGACTGCAAAAGCCTCATTTCCAGAAAATCAGATGAAAATATTGTTGTCTAACAGCAAACAGACTGATTCATGAAAAGCCACCTGTAAGCCCATAAGAAGTGGACCTTTACAATGTGAACTAATGTTTAAGGTGATATCCTCTGTTAAGGTGCACTGCAAAAGCATCCCTACAATCTTTAATAATCATGGGAAAGAACTGGTGTACTTCTCAGAGATGAATGGTATGTTTTCCTAGATGGAATTTACCTTTCATGTCAGAAATGAAAGTACAGATCTGTTCAATATTCAAGTTCTGTGCTATAAATTTATATTGTGAGAGCTCAGAGGACTTTTAAAAGCAGGTTAACGTAGAGTAATTTTTCATACTTAAACTCTGAAACTCATTCAAACACCATAAGCAGCATGGCTGCATTTTGGAAGGCTACCTTTTTCATGTTATCACTGTTCTCATTCATCTATCAATTCTGTCTGTTACTACCTTCTTATTATACAATCTTATTGAATCACTGAATAATGTTTTCAGCTTTCCTCATTCTGATCAATGTGTTTATTGATGCAAAAAACAACAGATATTAGTGTTGGAAATACAAAGCACTATGCTGAATTGAGCTTTAATACTACAGGGTTGTGTTTTTTTTGCTTTGTTTTGTTCTGTTTTTCTTTTTTTTAAAAAACAATGTTTACAAATAAGGAAAAAAATGTTTGCTTCCATTTATCATGTCACCTACAGAAGTCCCAGAGTCCTATAGTATGCAAGAGGTTTTACACTTGAAACAAAGGCTTAATTATCAGGTTGCTGCTACAATTGTGATATATTCTCAGGTTAGCTATATTATCTCTGAACTTCTAGCAGCATTTCAATGTTTTAATTTTAACCAACAATGAGACATTTCATTTTACATCCCCTGAAAATTGTTAAATACATCAAACAACAACGCATTTTTAGTTGATCTTAATAGATGTGTTAAATGTTAATTTCTTTTCACTCTGACATCCATTTTCATTTATTTTATTCCATGCAGTCTTTTGTCTGGCATAGGACAATACAATTCATTGAGTCTCTGATATGTTTAATTATACTCAGTGGAAACATGCTTAAAATTCATTCTGGTTCTAATAGGCTTGCATAAGCCAAATGCTTCCACAGAAGAGGGAACTCAGTATTTGGAAGCTCCACACGTTTCAGTTCACTGCAAGTAGTGGAAAGGGAAGGTAATCTCTTTCCCATCTGCATACTTTGATGAGCCTAAACCTGAGGTTGTAAATCCAAAATAAGCAAACTCAGCAAACCCTTGGGGCAACTGCGATCGTCAAACTGTATCAGCTAGTGCTCCCTTGGGCTTGAAGGCAACACAGGACAAACCAAACTGGTGGATGCCAGAAGAGTATTTAAAGGAAGAGGTCCAGTGACAGTTTGAAAGCAGAAAAGTGAAAGAGTCTCAGAGTCTCTTATATTGACACAGTAAGATCTCTAACTGGCTGGACAGCTGCAATTAACCTCTTCTGCTCCTACATAAGCTTGTCCATGCTGGATAGTACTTAGCAGGATGATTTAGTTCATCCTTAAACATTTTGGAGTTGGCCATTTCTCCTATTTACTGAGTTGCTTTTTTGTATTAGTGGCCCAGTGACCTCCTGAGTTACGATCAAGCAAACCTGCAACACAGGGCAGATCCAAATCAAAACCCTTCAGTTTTCTTAGCAGAACCAAGCTCAGCCACCTGTAATTTCTAGAACTGTGCAAAGCTGGATAATGCAAGTGGAAATCCAAGAAGCAGAAGTAGAATTTTGTATTAAAAACATAATCAGCGTTATGTTTACCGTGTCCCAATTTCATCCATTCATAAACCTTGCATCGTAACTATTGGCATTTAAGGCCTGACTGGAGACAAAGCTATATTCATGCATTTCTGCCTTGCATCCAGCTCACAGGTTCATTCAATTAGTATGCCCACCTTTGATATGTTTCAGGCACGCATGAGAACTGTAGATAATGCCATTTCCATTAACACCACTGATGAGGACAAGACACGTAGTTGAATGTGAATTTTGTATCAGTATGAAGCTTTGTTGAAACTTCATCTTGGTTCTCCATTTTCATCATCTGTGTTCAATTTCAGATTCTCTTCACTGACCAGAAGATTTGGATTGATATATTCAATTATTTTTTTCTTTTACCTTTAGTCATAGTTAACTTGACTTGTCATTTTATTTTTCTTTGTTAATGAAGATTACATTAACAGTTTTCTTGTTTTGGGTTGTTTTGTGATTTGCCTCCTCTAGTAATAACTTCCCTACTTTGATGTGAGTATTATAAACAGTACTCTAGATAATGGCCAACTCTACCATATGGAGCAATAAAAATGCCTGGATCTCCTTTTGATTTATACTGCAGAGGACAAGTAATTCAATTCGCTCCACTACTTGATTTGTTTTTCATTGCCAGTACACATTGGGATGAATACTTTGGGGATTATTTTAATGCAGAAATATCCAGATTGCTTTATTTGTCTAGATATCAGCACATTTTCCAGTTTATGAATAGCTGTTGTTTTCATTGTTTATTCATTTACCTGGACTGAATTTCATTTGTCATTGGTAGGTCCCATAATCTAGATGTCTTCCCAAATGAGCTATACTGTACACATGGGATTTTTTCTTTATGCACTCAGTTGATGTTAGCATTGCAATGTGGAGACTCAGTTTATAATTAAAGGGCGTATTCTGCTGATGCCAACTACAGTCTTCCTCTGCACAGGTCTATTATTTCAATCTGTCACAATCTGACACTAACGCAACATTTGTGCTTTAGCATTAGCCTCTCCCCAGTCTGTATTTGTGACACACAAGCACTAAAACTCCTTCAGCTAACTTTAGTTCTTACCTCTGACTTCAAAATCCCCTTTGGACTATTATGAAATAGCTTCTAATAATCTAAATATGATTACCTTTACATCTTCCTTAATTACCAGGAAAGCAACAATTTATTTTTCTCATCACACCAGCAGTTAATCACCCCAGCCTCAAGTATTTCATGGACATGCGTGTACACAAAGTTGAATTTAACTGTGCTTTGGTTTTTTATGGCTCATTACAGTAAATAAGCCCATAACAGCTATTCCATTTTCTTAACAAAAAGATAACCTTAAAATAGAATACTTGAAAAAAATTTTTTTTCCAATCAAAACTCAGTACATATAATACAGTAAGTCTGAACAATAAATCAGCATTTTTAACATCATCTGGAAGTCCTATTAATCACACCTGAAATACTGATTTCTCAGATGAAATATATGGTCTTTATAGCTTACCATGCTTTCATTTAAGCCCTGTCCTGAACCACTGGAAATGAGAACTTGCCGTGAATTAGAACACGGCGCACCTTGCTTTAAGATTCTCTTATCTTCCAAAGGGGTTTAAGTGAAGAGTCATGCCATCAAGGAAACGCCCAGCAGATCTAGAATATAATCCTGTACTCTTCTCAAGCAAGATTTAAATTACTAAAACCTAGGGAAAAAGCCAAGTGTATGAAAGAAAATAAATAATATTACAATAGAGTAAATAATATTAAAAACTAGCAACGCTGTCTACAGCTGGGAATTCTCTCCAACAAGGGCAATTGGCTACTTCTTGCTTCATGCAAACATTTCTGTTTGCCTTCACACTCTTCAAAGGGTACATTTAAGCAAAAGTCAGGCTATCACAGGCTTCTGAACAGATCTTAAAAAAAAATAAATAATTGTCCGACAAAAGTTTGGTACTTATTCCCTAATTTTATACTGAGCAATCAAACACACTGATAAATAGTAAGGATTTACAGGAGCAAATAACGTCCAAATTTCAGAGGTGTTCCATTACTATTCATACATTTCTCTACTGTTGGAAGGCAACAATAGTTTGGGTTGTGCTCTCTAATGGCTCTGTCTGTGGATTGCTGTTATGTGAATCATTTCACACATGAAGTGCTTATGCTCATTTAGCAATGCATCTGGTAGTGCTGTGAGCAGCAATGTTTGCTAAGGCAACTGTGTCCACACAGGGAGAAAGTGATTTCCACATCCCTTGGAATGTTAGAGTGAGTGAATTACACTTTTCTCATGAAATAGTGCTACATAAGACAATATAGGACTGGGTTAAATAAATATATGAAATAATAAATGCAAGCCAACTCATGCCAGTAATTCCACAGACCTGAAGCACAACACGTCTACCTAAATCGGATTTAGCTTTCAAGTTCACAAGCCTCATAAAACATGGAGAATCGGAAAGCAAGGTACAAGAAAATGGTTTCTGCCATCAGTTTCTGAGCAAAATACGGGGCATGGAAAAGTCCAGGATGCAATATTCAAAATATGCAATGAAATCCAAATGGAAAATGGTAAACAGATCACAGTAAGCAGCATTGCTTATTTTTGACACTTTTTTGAAGTAGCCACTCTCCTTTATGGATTCCCTACCTTCTGTACATTTTTATGCTTTTTGTTATTATTTTCAGTACTATTTGCAGCTTCTAGGAGCTGAACTTGGAGTAGCCACTGATGCTTCTCAGGTGCAAAACAAACTACATGAGGAATCAGCACCGTATTATCTCTACAAACATGTACTCTTCCTCAGTCATTTTGCAGTTCTCAATCTAGTGGATGTCAGGGTATTTAATATCACCCATTCTTCATGGAGAATAGTCGTCCCATTTGCTGCTGTGAGATTGATAGTGCTGCGTGCTATCAATCCCAAAAGCTCTGATGCAGGCCATGGACCTCAACCAAAAGATTCCTTTCTGTGCTATCAATCTTGCAGCTCTGTACTCTCTCCAAGTCTTAAATCAGGCTGGTTGATATCTTTCCAGTTTCTGTATTCCTGCATCAGCAGTCTAGCTAAACACGGTCATCACTCACTACCTCTGTTTCAGCAGTGGTTACAAACACAATATCACTTTCTGCAGCGTTACACTCTTACTATTGCAATTACTATTTATTTATATTACAGTAGTGCCCACAATGCGATCAGTGCTTTCTAAACCTGAAGAAAGTCACAGACCCCACACCCCAAAATGGATGAACCATACAGGGATTTTTTTGAAACGGAAGGTCTTTCAATCTCAGACTGTACAGATAAATATCAAGCACATCAGTTTTGTGATGAACAACAGCAGTGTTTGGTCTGTTATGGATGTTGCTGTCTCTAATACAGTGAGTTCTGAGGCACCTCAAAGGTTGCTGTATATTGGAGTGGAAAGGCAAAGATTTTTTCCCCTCCAAGCCTTCTGGCGCATAAATGCTCCTTCCCACTCTGAAGAAGCAATACAGGTTACTTTGCCTAATGGCCATTTAGTGGCCTCCTTAGGTATTCTTAAAATGCCTCACATGTCATATGCTTCTGGAAGACAGTTTGTGTAAATGTGAACATTTACAAAATTATTAAACTGGACTTGTCACCATCTTTTTACATAGCTCAGATCGGGACATTTTTAGACTAACTGCATCTATAAGGTGTACTTTTTACAACTGGCATCCAGTAAAAAATATATTTAGAATTTGGAACTTCAGAGGTAGGAGAAATCTTCAGTCAAAGGCTTATGGCTCAGATAAAGAAGAGTGGAAATGCCCCTCGTGTATTCAAGACTTAATATAAGCTGATAATTAAACCCTCTACCATTATTGTTGAATTTGGATTTTAAATCCTTAAAATATGGGAACGTCAAGTCACCTTTCCCAGTGAGACTATTTAACAATTGAAATTTATGAACCATACCCTTCATTATGACTTCCATTATGTAAGGGGATCTTAATTTTAAGCCCATTCCATTTTTCAATAGAAGGCTGATGAAGTAGTATGAACTATAGCTTTAACAGAGCCTCCTCCTCAATAATAATTAGATAATGCCCTACCTGAGTATTGGGTCTACACAGTGTCAGTCCTGTGATTCAGTGTGTGAAGTCAAAACGAGCTACTTACCAATTAGCTAGGTACTCTATTCTCAGTCTTGGTAGCGGATGAAATAAGAGTACAAGGACTCAGCATAAAGCCAAGGAAACTGCCAAAGGAGTACAAGCAGCAGGAAGAAAGGATGAAGCTTCATGGAGGGATGAAAAAGTCACTTGCGTTTGAGCAAGACGAAGTGAAGAGCCAGATGTGCACGTTCCTGTTTTGGGGTTTGTAATAAGATTCAGAATTTGTAATAAGATTCAATAAATTAGTGGATCCCATTTACTATTCCATTTTTGTTGCCTATAGAGGCTGTCAGAGACTGAGGGCCCACCATACTAACACGCTGGACAAAACAACTCCATTGGAAAGGTTTAGTGCCTGAAAACACAACAGACCATGAAAAGAAAAGGGAACAACAGAACAAAAGGGAAAATAATGCAGAAGACCAAGTCAGTGAAGAGTTGAAAATGATACAACTCCTAAACAGCAAATCACAGATAGATGTACTCTGCGATCTTGGGGTTCAGAGTTATTTGAAAATCTGTAAAAGTTTGATCTTAAAAAAAGCAGACTCTATACATAGCAAGGCAAAGCAGCAGCTTGGTAACACGAAGGAGGAAAAGACCTAAGCAAGACAAGGCTGGTAACAGAAAGGATGATAAGGAAACAGGACTATTGGCTGATGTAGATGAAAAAAATAGTACTGGGCTCCTCTTGAGGTCTTGAATGTGGGAGTTAGAAAGGGGCTTATTGAGAAGGTTGCTTCCTTTTACTAGTGGATGAGACATGCAATCTACACAAGGAACAAGTTTATCCATAAAGAAAGAAAGAGATAATTATGGAGGGTCTCTGCAAAATGCAAGGGTTAGGTGGAAAATATAACCAAAAAGAAAAATCAATGAAATCCAAGAAGAATTTCCATCTATATAAGTTGGGAAAGGAGCTTTTACATGAACCTATCAGTTTTGATGAAAACACACATGGACAAAATTAAAATGCAATATTTCAATTGGCCTAAGAAGTTGGGTCAAGTAGCCTAAGACAAAAATGGTTTTAATTATCAACAAAAGGCCATTTATTAGCCTCTAACTTACATTTCTATTTTCTCTAATTAATTAATACAAGGTCCACGATCTGTCGGAGATTGAAGGCATTATCTACTGCAAATGCATAAAAGTATTTTATATTTTAACAAATTTATTTTCATTCTAGAAACAATCTCTCCTAGTCTCAACTTCAGTCTGTAATGAATGTATTTAGTGAACTAATTTATTCTTTCGTCAAAATCATGATTACTCGGCTTTTGTATCAAAAAACAATGTTTCATGCAAAAAGCTCTGATTTAACTTTCTCTGCTTATGGTGAGACTATAAAGACTCTTGTATGAATCTTACAGTAATATCTTTACAGAAGACAGAAATGAGGATATAAAAACCTGAAATACAGTTCACTTAGATTGCAGTTTAGTAGAAGTGCATGACACTTTATCAGTTGTATAAGTCCTTCTAACTAAATTATGTTACAATGATGATGCTATTAATCATATCCACAGTATTCTTCCCATCGTAAGTGATATCTCAAATTTACTCCGTCTCTACTAAAGAAAAATATCACATGCTCATTTATCCTCTATTAAAGAAAAAAAAAAAGGAAGCAAAGTAATTACTACTAACAGTGACGAGAAATTTGAAGCATGAACATATGCCAAAAACAATTGGGAAAAAAACGAACAGTAAATTCTAACAGTAAAACCATTCCATTTTTCAGCAATAAAGCAAACTATAAAGCGACTCTATAAACCTGTTAATGTAATGTAAATCAAGGCCTCTAGAGCCAAGGTCATGCAAAAATTGGAACTTCCGTAAGACAGAAAGGCAATTTAAGGAAAAATATCATGCTGTATGGTATATACTATCCTATCTATTGAATACTGGAAGTCAAAGTGATGGGAGAGAGGATATAAAGCAGCACAATGGATTTGAATAGAACAGAGCACCTTCGAATATGCAAAATAAAAGTCTATTTAAGGGAAGGATAATTTAAAGGTTATTTCAACAAAAGCAAATTAACTGCACAGAGTTCAATGTCAACTTCAGCATTCCAACCCACCCTAAATATTAAGGTTTGCAGAGAGCAAATAGCCAGTATTTCTTTCTCTGCTGTGGTGTGTGATGCTGAAACACAGAGAAAAGATTCATTTAAAATGAGTTATTAAACACATTCTGAAAAAATATATATATTTATTGTTGCTTAATGGCTTTATTTTGGAGGGAGGGTAGATCTGCTACACTGCAAACCTTAACATGACATTTTAGACCAGAGCCCCCCCACAGCTATCAATTAACCTTCATTTATTATAAAACTCTGACTCTAACTGCAGTGACTCAAATACCCCTATGTAAAAAACAAAATCACCCAGACACTGCTCCTTTTCTCACAATCACCTTTGAAATGAACCCTTTTCTGACTGATTTAAACTAATTGGGTAGAAGAAATGTCCATCATCATATGTCTATATTTTCCATCAATGCAAGGCAATGTTTTTACATACTGTTGCACATGGTAGCTAAAATTATTTCAGTAAACGACATTTTTGTAAAATTTCCCATATAGCATTACATTAGGCTGAAAGCTTATCACGTTTTTCAAAGCAAAAGAAATGCCAAGAAGGGCACACAGAGGCTTCATCTTCCATGCCTGCAATTGTCAAAGGGAATATAATTTTTGGCTTTTACTCAATTTACCCTGCTGCACACACTCTAACTTCAGTGCTTGATAACTGCTTCTGTGTATGTGCTGAAATATTTGCATGCTGAAGCTAAATACATGAAGGAAGAAATGCATCATTAGCATCTACATGCACATTTCTAAAAATTGGAACAAAACACCCTAAGGAAAGGATCTCATAAATTTACGGTTGAAATGGTCAAAGACCAATGGCTAGAGAGCAATATTTAACCATTTAACAACACATTGTGGCTGTTGTTTGCTTTAGGCTTTTTTTATATGGACTCTGACATATGTAGGGGTGTATGCATCTTCTGGGTGGAATGTGAATTAGATCAGATATAATGCATACCAGCTCAACGGGGTGCCCCAAAACACCCACTGCCCACCCCATCTATTGCTACATTTGCCATCTTAAGCAAATTCAATTTCTTTCCTTGTGATAAAATAAGCCACTTCAAAGTGGATAACATCTCACAATAATGAGTCCCAAAGCTGTAATTTAACACAAACCTAGCAATTCTATTATACAACACATCCAGTTCATTAAAAACAACAAACCAGCTTGTATATGATCTGTATCACCACAAATCAAAGATCAGCAAACTAAGCTGCAGGGAAATGCATGGTCCAGAAAAAAAAAAAAAATTATTCTAAGCAATGTAATCACCTCAGAAGACAGCTAATTTAGATTAAATGTTCAGATAAAATTATGTTTGAGTCATTAATACTGAGATAAAAGTAGTTCTTAGCCAGTAAACTTAAAAAGATCGTAATTTTCTCCTATATAAATTATAGTATATTCATACTACATATATATATATTTAATGTATTATTCAAAGTACTTTTGAGTTTACTCAGCCAAATTGATAGTATCAGCAGTCTGGTTAACAAGTGTTAGTTTATTTACTGAAAATCTGGTTTAAATACAAGAGAAATCCATTTACAAGATATAGCCCGCATATTTTGGACTCATTTCATGAGCTACTGGGCACCTGGCAATTCCCATTATCTTTAATGAGAAGCTTTCAAATCTCTTCAAAATATGAACACTTGGTGCAATGGGACCCCAGCTGAAACACCTATATTTTAGCAACCGAACCACTGCAGTGCCACTAGCTGTGTGGCATTACACCTGCTTCCTTTGCTTAATGGAAAGAATCTATCAGGTTTAATGATAATGAAATATTTTTTTAAAATCCTCTATGCTCAATAAAATGCAAGAGATGTGGCCAACACATACTGTTCCAAGTGGTCAATTCTAGTTTCAAAGCAGCAATGTCTAACTCTTCTCTTAAAGGCATAACCTTCTAATTGCTCTTTCCAAAGTCATTTTAAATGTAATGGACTATTAGAAGGCTTTGAAAATAGCGTATATGTTGCTGCAGCAATTTGGTCTACTGCTTTAGCATCCTCTTCCTGAAGTACAATATATTTACTGCAACAGCAACTGGACGACTTGCAGGACAAGGCAGAGGGAGCAGTGTGGCCATGTCTGAGTTCAGATCTAGTTCACATAAGCCATGCTGAGAGAAGAAGGAATACATCTGGAGGTACAAAACAGGGCAGATTAGGAATGCCCCATCACCCACAGTTGGGGTGAGTGCCTTAGTACGTGTACCCCTACATCCCAGCACAGAAATCCCTCCAAAGGACAATTGGAGATTGAGACTAAATAACCAAACTCCCACTGTACAATCATTATCTGTTCATTAGGCATTTTCTATAGTGAGATGCATGGTATTCCTAAAGTTGAAACCACTAAGCAACAGGGTACTTCAGAGATTTGTTCTCCTATCATGAAGAGAACCCAAAGAATAGGTTCATAGCCATCTGCACATGGTAAGTGACCCAGAAGAAAGTTAGTTAGCATTAAGAGAAAAAATGTTTGACAAAGGTGAGACTCAAGACACTTTGTAAAGATAATCTGTCTCAGGTTTGGGAGACTTCATGTGATGACTGGCTCTGTGCTGCTTCAGAAGTGACTACAGCACAGAAAGAGACTCACTTCATAAGTACAGCTTTTCATATCTGATCTTGAACAATCACTTCTAAGTGTTAAAGGTATCATGTTACAAGGTTATCTTGTCTGTATAAAACCTACGGGGGAACTATTATGGTATATACTGAAGATATGCAGGGAATGGAAATGTTGAGCACTGTTTTCTATTTAAATTTTGGAAAGATTATACAAGAAATGAAAATTCTAACATTGTATTCTGCAGTCATGAAAACCTTGCTCTATTTCAGTGTTTCCAAATGCCTTCATATTCTCTGGAACCCCAGAAGCAAACCAGAAATTTGAGGCTTCCCAAAATACTCTGGGGTCAGGGAACGCGTCAGTCCTAGGTCAGTCCTCAGTGCTCCAGTAACAAAAATTTGCTTGACAGGCTGACATGATGCCAAGAAGTCAGGAAGCCTGCATGCCTGCCAGTTTGACAGAGAGGATGGACAGGGAGCAGTCTCTGTTACATTTTCAGCTGGGATATTTTAATTTTATGGTAAGTGAATCTTCTGGAAAATGATTGTGATGGCACGTTCCCAGGCCTCAGTCCTGCTCTTGTCCGAAATGCTTCCTTGAGCAGGATGAACAGTGAGCACAATCCTGGAGGCTTGGACCACTCAGGCTGACAAGGACACGTTCTGCAGTTAGAGCCGGGCTTCCATGGATGGGAAAATGTTACACCGTGCTAAAATGAAAGCTACTAGGCATTAAAGACGCACAGACATCTTCCCTTTCAGAGCCACGTGGGTTGCCAGTGTTGCAACTAAATCGGGTTTCAAAGATGTGGACATTGTTTAACAGCAATCAGCGGCTGCTTTGTGCATCCTGTGCCCAAGGCTTCACCTTCACAATGTGCAGAACTGCTGGCTGCTTTCTACAATGTTCAGTCTGCAACAAGAGAGCCTGTGGGTGAAACTCTTATTATCACAAATGCATTTGTAATTCATCAGTTTACTTGGTTTGGATTGGGTTCCCAAGCTTGGCGCTTTACATGAAAGTCGGACTAGGCCAAAGCAATGACAGATTTCCAAGTAAGCTTCCAGTTACTGGAGAAAGGAAGAGGAGAGTAACTAAAACCTGTTCTAAATAAAATGGATTTCTAGTGCCAAAGACATGGTGACATTGCTTGTCTTCTAAACAATGATTAAGATGAACTACACAGCAGTGTTCCTAAACATATCATAGAGTCACAGAATGGCTTAGGTTGGAAGGGACCTCAAAGATCATCTAGTTCCAACCCTCATTCGTACAGTACATACAAATACTTTCCAGTATACTGCTTTCAAAGGAAAGTTTTGCTGGGTGTGATATTTGATTTACAAAGAACTTCTCTTTAGCAGTTCTTCAGGTTGTCAAGCAGTAAGTCTGCAAGATTTCAGCATCATTCTGTCTATCCACTGCTCTAACAAACCCAGAGGAATCTTGGAAGTCAGTTAATTTTTTAACTACTTATTTTACAAGCTTAACTGTAAATACCTTCCTATCAACTATGAAGCATTTCAGTTAGCAGAGTCTGTACCTGAGCAACACCACTTCAGCCTGCTTTGACATAGACAGGTATTTAATAGTATCAATAGCATATATCACACCACTATTATTATCTATGGCAATCAGGACTTTTACATTTGCTGCTGTAGCAGAAATGTAAAGTCATGGCTTGAAGCAGTGATTGAGCACCTGGTGGGAAGGCAGGGCCAACCCAGGGGAGGTCAGGTGCATGCAATGTACCTGAGTGGCTGGAAGAATCCACCCCTTCCCAGACCTCATTTAAGGGTTGGTAGTGGGGGTGAGG
>JAOWBP010003503.1:28957428-28981160 GCA_028571105.1 Tragopan temminckii
ACTCTGACTAGTTTTTGGTTTGTTGGCTTGACTTTCTGTTTTTTTGTCTGGAAAAGAGTATATCATCTCTTTCAGCAAAGCTTACAAAGTGAGGTGGTCAGGAAGTAAGTAACGGTTTTGGAAATGCTCAGTTTCCCTCATAGCTGAGAGAAGATGCAGAAGCACAGCAAGCCTTTACATATAGAAAATACCACATACAACTTCCAGAAGAAGTTGACAGCACTATTCCTTCAGTGTACTAAATTATGCTGGAAGTAAAGTGAGGAATTACCAGTTTTCTGGATTCTATACGTTGAGAAGTGATACACAGTATGAAATACTGCTTTTCAGGTAACGTAGGAGTCCTTGCCTCCGATTCTATACTACAACAGTCACCAATGAAATATAATTGCTGGCAAGAGAGGAATAAAAAATGTAGCAGTGGATTAAGTGTGAAACTGGCAATAGGCAGGCAGGAACCACAGGAAGCAGTCTTTTCACGTGGATTAGCTTGGTTCTTTGCTAATGTACTGCAATTAACACAATATACACCAGTAATCTGAAATATATGGCAAAGAGAATCCAATCTGCCTGAGTAGGCTACTGCTACTGGCTATAATTGGAGTAAGACCTGTTTTATCAATACCAGCCTCATATAATGTAACTCAAGTAAGCATTATGTTCCTCATGTTCATTACATCTTCAATTTTCTTCTTCGTAACTTCTGTATCTAATTAAGGGGAGGACAACCCCAGCAGTGGCTTAAGATGGTAACAGCAAATTATGTCCTTCTTTGCACAGCCCTCCACCCTGGTGAGTGCTGTGCCCTACGTCTCCTTAGCTAGAAAATGGAAAAGGACTCTTCACATACAAGCGCTTTCTTTTCCTTTCATTTTCTTCCTAGGAGTTGTCCTCTTAGAGCTACTTTTCTGGTTTCTATGTGATCTTCACCATGACTTGATTCTTAATGTGGCTGAAAAATGGGACAAAACACTTGCTGTAGGGCTCTATGAGGCTCTGGAGTTGCAGGCAGGAACTGATGTTGCTCACACCAAACCTACAGATTCTTAATTTAGAGTAGTTTAACTTTTTCTATATAATTTGGAAGTAAGCTTAACTTATCTTTTACTTGGAATTTTACATATTAAACCCAATTACAATGTCCATTTTCTTTTAAAAGTGAAATTCAGTAACAATCACTCTCCTCCTATCTCTCCAATGCAGTAGCAATGTTGGAGAGAGAGTGACTTGAAGAGAATCAAAAAGCTTCCAGAGTATTTCCTCCTCACAAAATAACATGATTATATTAATGCAGTGTTTCATTAAATGAAAATCAAGCCAACCTAGGCCTGTAAATGTTACTTCACAGGAAATAAACCCTTATTAGCATTCCCTAGCAGCTGCTGCAATTCTTTCAGAGAAGTTTTATTGCTGCAATATATATTCTCTGCCTGCTACTAGATTTCTGTCTTGTTTATGGAATTTAAATGGTGTATTAAACTAAATTCTTCACCCTGCCTCTTTCCAGAAAGAGAGATCCTAGACAGATGAGTTGATGAAAAGAAAACCAAACAGAAATAAAATGCCTTACACTTCTGAATTAGAATTTGGTAAACAGCCATGTTTGTATCAGATATCAAATTCTCTACTGACCTCTGCTGAAGCTGTCATGGGAGCAGGAGCAGAACAAATGTGGTCAAAGCCATGTGTTACCCTGAGTCCCAGGCTCAGAGCTCTTATGCTGCAAAGTGGAAGCAGCAGAAACGCAGCTCTGCAGACAGCCAGGTACCATCATCACTCCTGCCAGCTCATAGGAAGGACAAACCCTGAGCATCCGTATAACCTGGGACAGGGGCTGTAGCCTGCACTCCTCCAACTACTACCCATCCTTAGAGCCCTCCGAAGGTAGTAGAATCTCACATAAACTCCATGTATGAATCAGGGGAAACTGATGTTTAGAAGATTAGAAAAAATCAGCTCTGATACATCTAGTAAGACTATAGCTATTTGAATAAGAATCAATGCTATAAGGAGCATGTTAACAGCAACTAGTGCTTAACCCACTGGTTTAATGAATACGGTCATGGCTGGACTTGATCTTAGTGGTCTTTTGCAACCTTAATGATTTCAAGATTCTATAATTTACCAGCTGACTCTTAAGAACTGGCATTATCCAAGGGGTGGCCATCCCTTCCTCCTCCCTCTCCCAGTCCCTGCTCCTGGTGCAGGTCTGGTACACTGCTCAGCCTCTGCTCCTTAACAAAGCTGAAATCTCAAACAGTTTTGGTGTGTGGAGTAGCCGAGGGCAGGGCATAAATCTTCTGTTGCTCTTTCCAATTGAGAAGTCCCTCTAGCAAAAAACGGTCCTGAGCGCAGACCCAGCAGTGCATGGTTGCGTTGAGCAAGAGCCATCTCAAGTGGGTTTGGTCCATCTGGTCTAAAATATGGTTTCTCTTAGTTTACTCCCACTAAGCAAACAAGTCTGAAAAGCACCTAGTGACTCCTCAGGTGCCACTGGAAGAAAAGAGGTGGGCACTTTTATCAGATGGAGCCTTCTCCAACACCCTGCATATGAGAAGTGGGGGCAGGGAGTGCCAGCCTTTCCCCAGGGTTTCTCTCCATCTGGTAGACAGTTTATGCAAATAAAGTCATGCTGTGGCGTTCCTCTTGTTCAAATGGGAGCAGACAGCTTCTTCCCCTGTAGCGTTTTGGACCCCGGGGCTGAGGTTTAAAGCCAGAATAACTCTACTGAGTTCAGTAGAGTTATGCTAAAATTAAAATGGTGCAGTCAGAATCTTTGACTCCTTAGCACTCCAGTCCTGCTAGCATTATTTTATTTATTCAGCTTGTCTTCCCAGAAAACATCCAATTTAGATAATAGCTAGTGGGAGAAGCAATCCCCTTTAGGGATCGGCAGTGGTTGTTATAAGATTTCTCAACAACTATTTTCTCAGCAGCAAACAATTGTGCTACTGAAATAGTACTTTTGCAGCATGTACAACTTCCAGAGCTACTTAGGTCTATTAAAACTAAGGAAACGAAACAAACAAAATGTGAACAAAGGATTCATGAAGCAAGATTAAATCATTCATAACAAATGCATAGTTAATTTGGCCTCCTCTCTTGACTAGATCCTGCTTTTGGCCACAAAAAGGCCAGGAGATGTAGTGCACCAACCTATCCCATATCCAAAAGAGGGGCTGAACAAAGCTTTGCATGTAATAATTTACTGCAGGTGATAAAGGGCTGCTTGGCATGCTGAGGCTGCAGCATCATTTGTATGTGACATAGCTGATGGCACACAGGTCTTGGCAGCTCCTAGACTTCTGCCTATCGATGGAGCCACCTTGCATGGCACAATTAAGTGTCAGAACACCAACGTGCGCATTTACAATTAAAGCTTCAATTTCTTCTTTCTGAGGTTTGTTTAGACTACTATTTCCATGAGCCAACACAATTAACATAACATTGCCATACTCCTCAAAAGTCATTTTAGGACCAGTGGCAAGGGTTATAAAATCCGTCCGTCAAATTATGTCTGACTGGATTCTTTACCTTGCTGGTATTATGTGTATACTCACAGATGAAAATGTCAGAAAGCCAGAGTGGAATCTTCTGGCTCTTCATCACTTGTTGGTGACCAAGTGTCCTTCCCAAAGCACTGCTGCAGTGGCAGACCAGCTCTGGCTACTGCCCACATTTTAGTCCAAGACAGAAACATTTCAAACACAGGAATAATTCTTCCTTGTTTCGACTCAGCATTTTAACAAGAACCTTAAGTTTGGAAGCTGCCAAGTGCAGATAATAAATCTATTTCCCTGCATCTATTAGTTCTGTTTGTTGTGTACTGTATTGATGGCCTTCCCTTTTTAGGATTCTGTTTTAAATCACTGTCAAATACTCCTTAAGAGACTTCATTGTATTTTATCTTCTGATTTCACAAACAAAACAATTTCTTACTGACAGCTAATAAAAAATCAACCAGGCTTCACTGTTCGTACTAGTGCTGCACATCACAATGCCTGACCCACTTGCACAGGACAGAAGCAGTGATGTGTTGTAATTGACAGCAAGGGAAGGGGGTTCCTCTGTGTATTGTAGTCATTGCTACACCAATGAAAACAAAAGGTGTCTTCTGTAGATTGCTCTCAGAACTCCCTTGTTGTTCAGCTCTTACAGAGCAAAGGAAATTTACCCTTTACAGTTAGTACTTGATTATTTGTCCTAATTTTAGTGGAGAGATGGCTTTTCTCCAAAAGAAGGAAGTTATTTTCAATAGAAAATAAATATAATATTGTTCAAAAATGCTATAATGAATGGCTGAATTTTTCACTTGCTCTTTTTTTTTTTTCCCAGAGATTTGCCATTTATGGATGGAGCTCTGAGTATATGATCCCAGTTCTCCAAATGTCTATGAAGGGGATAAATATAGCTATACCTGCATTACTCTAATTCAGTTCCTCTAGATTTTCCTGAAGCAGATTGATGAAGAGTGGCTATAGATCCCATATGTCTCACCCTACAGCATGTCATATGGTTTCCAGTTTCAAATAGGCTAAGGTAAGGGCCTCTAAAACCATGTGTCATTTTACTTTTCTCACCTGTAAAATGGAAACAATAGTTCTTTACTGTTTTATACAAATAGTACTGGGATGCTGCAGAGATAAGAGACAATCAGCTAGTCTTATAATAGGGATAATGATCTTGGTGGAGAATAAGCTATTTTGCTCCAAGGATATTTATGCCTACATAAGCACAAGTGGCAAACAGGAAGATATGATCCGAGTCTGCAAAATGTTAATTAGATTGCATGAGGGAAATTGTGAGGGTAAAATGCAACAACAGTGTAGCTACCCTACTGCTGCAATTAACTTCTCTCTTCAGAAGGCAGGAAAGCATGGCTAGTACTTAGCTGTAGCCTGGAACTACAGTTCATGTGCACAATCTCTAAAATGTTCAAAAAGCAAACTTATAAGTTTGGTATGAAAGGAAGAAATCTGGCAATGACGAGTCCATTTCATCTGAAGAAACAGTAAGCAAACTAAAAATGAAATAAATATATTCATAAAACTTGCAAGAAAAATTCAAAGCATATACGGCAGGGCTATCATTTGGAGAAACATAAACAAGCAGGAGGAATATGCCAACAAAAACTTTATGATGTTCAACAAACTGCAAATAATCCTCAGCAACAATAGAGGCTGAGGACTGGCACTGCAGAAGGGCACCTTGGGGTACTGGTCAACAGCTGGATCATGTCCTGAGCAGATTGGTTCAAGTGCAGAGTTGGCCTTCCTCTGAGCTGGAGCAACTCTTAAAACCTGAATTACTCCTGTATTTATTCATGCAGTCTCCTTGTCCTGCGCAATCGTACCAATAATTGCTGGAAGAATCCCAAGGAATGCTTCGGAGCCTGCTGATAATTCAAACCGCTGCAGTGATGGTATATGCAATATACTGAGTATATACGATATACTCAGAGAACCTTACGCCTTCAATTGCACATTAACTCATGAATGTCACATCTGTATCTGCAGTATCATGAAGATAACAATGGTTTTACAAACACCTTTTGAGTCAAAGGGATATTATTAGCAATCTTATCAAAATCTTACTAAAACCCAAGTGTATGACTATCTCACCTTGCCTCCTAATATCAAAAGCTCTTCAGATGTTAGCCCTTGTGTCTTCTTTGGAAAACTTTAAAAAGAACTGCAGGAAATCTGTGTTGATTTTAAAGTTTCCAAATTACTGGAACAGAATCTGCTGAGATCTGACTTTGAGAAATGGAAGTCACTGGGGGGGGGGGTCACTCTTATGCTCAAGGGCATTAGGATAAGACAGACTTTAGGGGAAAAATGACATCTGCTGCTGGCTAGTTTCACTATCTTTTGTTTGGGGGTTATATACAGCCTCATAGGAGACTGGGGCAGATAAATAGAAGCAGTTTCTGTGCTGCTACTGTTTGCAGAGGAAGGAGTTATCATTTTAATATTTTTCGTAGTGGCAAAGCTAATTTGAGCTAATTTAAAGAGAGGGCAGGCTTGTCATTATTCAACAGCGATAGTCCCCTTTCCCTTGCATCTGCGCAAAGTTTGTCACAATATTTGTCACACAAAGGCCTATACTGCCACAGAAGTCACCATTAAGCACTGAACAACTCTACCTCGTTCAGCTGTAGCATCAGATACACACAAAAAATCAAATACTATTTGCATGATATCCTTCATTAGCAAAGATTAGTTTCACCTCTTGCACTTCTAAAGTTGTTGGCTCTTATCTCTAATTATGTGCTAGCTTGCCCAGCTGCACAAGGAAATTGTGCTGATAAAATCTTTAGAACTCACTTAAACCTTTAAGAACAGGTTTGATTTAAATTACACAGATATCACTGACTCTTCCACAGGAACTCCGAGATCAGAATTTGCTGTCTATTATTAATAATAAAAGGATTCAGAATAGATTTGTCATGGAACGTGAAGCAGGACAAACTTTGCCTCTTGGGATGTGATCTCTGAGTAAAGAATTTACTCCAGCATAATATCCAAATAAAGGCCTCAGCTGAAAGCCACCGAAGTCAATGGAAAGATGCTCTGAGGAGCAGGCTGCAGACCTGGAACTAGAGTGCTACATACATCTCTATCTCCCCTACCGTTGCACTCTTCCCAGAGCACTGCTGCCAAGCAAGAAGGTTGTGGAGGCTGGGCAAGTGGCTATGCACAAAGAGGTCCTGGGGCTTTGGGGCTGGACTGGGGACATGGAAGAAGCACATGAACCAGACAGCCAAATACTTCACTTATTCTGAGGGATCCTTCACTGACATAGCCAATTTTACAACTACCAGTAGCACATGCAACTAGTCACAGCTAGTTGCAGTACGGATGTTGAGTGGGCAGAAGGTGAGGACTTGAGATAATACGAACATCACTTGCATCCTGGGACAGAGCTTTCTCTTGGAGCTGGGATCTTTTGAGGGCAGTGATCAGCTCTCCTTCACCGTTACTGGCCAAGGCTCTGGTGAAGGAACTGGGGCACTTGGGAAGGATATCAAAATACTTCTCCAAATTCTCTGACCGCCACCTGCTATGCCATCTGCCACTGCTCCCAGTGCCACCTGGGTGAATCACCGCTTGGATGGAGCAGCAGGAACAGCAACCACAGGAAGGGCAAAGCTGACATCCCAGCAGCCCAAAGCCACGGCAACCTCTAGAAAACGCAGGCAGAACTGTTCACACTCCAACCAGGAGTACTGCAGCCAACATTCTGCAGTCACCAGAGATGAGTGAGAAACATTTGACACACATTGTGTGTGCATAATTTTATATTTTATATGCCGGGTGAGGTGGTATTAATTCACATATTTACTTCAATTCTCTAGCTACTGGAAAATTTATTGTCGTGTAACTGCTCTAGTTCACATAACAGCCTGAATTTTGAGAATTTAACAAGAAATATTGCAGACTAAAGTTCTCTGACCTAGTTGGTTTTTTTTCTGAACTTTGTGTTCACTTGAACCAAAGACTTCACTAATTCCAATGCTATGTCTATGACATAAATATGTTATAATAATCACCTGTATTTCCAAATAAGCTTAGATTACATTTCAAAATTACTGTGATGAAGATACTGTTCAATATTATCTGACATTTATAGACTTATTTCATCTCACAGGGAAATTCCTATGCCTTATGTCCTTTATCTGGACACAATTTGTTTGATTTTGCAGAAGCACAAAATGAAATTATACTGCTTCTAACATCAAAACATGCTTGTTGAGACTAGAAAATGACTGTTTTATTGCTTTGCAGCAGAACAGACAGCCCTTAAATTTACCAGATTTAGTTGTGGCTAGATGCTTGTGCTCTTTGTATGTATACAGCCAATGAAATGGAAGTGCAACATCACTTCAAGATACTGTTTTGATTTACAGAACATACAGCTTGGATGACTCCAGCAATAATGTAACTTGGCTATCTTGTATACTGTCAAGCTGCAGTGACTCTCAGTAAAATACCTTATACTTGTACAGGAGAGAAGAGTCACTGAAGTGGCTCTTTAAAGCTCAAGAAATTCAGGCTTACAGCAGAAATTATCTCCAAGGCCCAACTCAACTTGTTTCCAGTCGACCCACACAAAATGATAGGCTTTCTACCATATTATGATTTATGGGCTAGTAGAAGAAAAAAAAAAATATTTTGGCTCCATATGTGCCAAGGGATCTCATTTGTAAACAGTAACTATAAATGTTGAGTGGCTATAAAAGATAAGTCAGTAACACTGGGCTAGTTGCTATGAGCTTTGTGGATGAAAGGTTACGTTTTTGAAGAAGAAAAAATCCAGATACTGACCTCAGTAAGAGCCAGACTGCTCTTGACAATATAAAAATATTAATGATTAAAAGAAACTTACAGTTACCTAAGAGTTATTGTGGCTAGTCGAACAGGACTCCATTATAATGAAAAGCACAGAGAGCCTTTTGGTTTCCTACAGACCCAACACTTGCAGACCTGCCAGGTTAGCAAATGGAAAAGCAGTTCATGAAACCTAAAGATGGAAAGAAAGAAAGCCAAATGCCATATGGACAAACTGCCAGTTCAAAAGCTTTTGCAAGTTTTGGTGTCCTTTAGAATGTCTGGGTTGAGTGAATTTTCCTCTTGATCAAATACTGTGTCAGACATCTACAAGGTCAAGCCTTGGGAACACTTCTCAAGTTAGAGAGGATGTTTTTGACCTTAATTCATTTATTTGTTTTAGTGTAATGAGTCCAGTGATTACCAGAATTACATCAGACATGCTCTGCTATTACATTTTTTAATACGGTAGCCTCAAGGGAAACTAGGAAAAGGTAAATAACATCAGAAATGTGATGCAAGGAAAACAGAGGTCTACAAGAGCAGAAGCATGGCGACTTACATAGCTTGATAGCAAAAGCTACTTCTGGGCACCCTTCCAAAAGACAGTATTAATTAGCAAGTACATCTAGGTCCTGATTTCACAGTCCTTTAGTAGTCTTCAGAGTGGCAAGAAACTGCAGCAGCCTTGGCAGCTATTATGAAAGATTCCCATTTCACACAGAAGGCTGTCTGTCATCCTTCCCAGCTGAAAGGAATAGTGAAGTAAAGGAACTTTCTTTTCCTGTCTTACTTCATTAGTTTTGGCTCACAGAGATCACCCCTACAAGATTTCAGCATGCACTGCACAGTGGCTGTATGAACTCTCCAGCCAGTTAAGAGTAATACATACTTGGCAGAGTTCACAGCAGACAGCAGTGCATGTATCATGATTTCTGCATTAATAGTAATTTACTAATAAACTAATAGTAGTTTAGTCTAACTAGTCATTTTCTCTTTTTACCTTATTAGACAGATCAAATACTGTGTATCTTGAAAATATTCTGCTCCATTGTGGGTTCTTTGCAGATATGTCTCTATTTCAGTGGGGTTACAGAGCACATAAAATTTTCATATAACTGAAATGAGCTGTGTAGGGTAAAAGTAAATGCCAGCAGGCATCTAAATATTGTAGCATCTGTTATATTTTACACTCTGTGATCACAAATCTTATAAAGCTTCACTGCATTTTAGCAGGATTCTTCACAAACTATTGAAGATTGATGGCTAGTGTAATTGCCATATCTGATATGCTATCATTTTTAATATAGTGAACTTCTCCAACAGCCCCTTTCTTTGTACTATCAACCTATGTCTATATTATGTTCCCGTAAAACACATATTGTACCAATGACCAGTTATATTACTATCAACTCGTATTTTTACACATTGTAGTGTTATCTTAATTTTCAGTCCAATATATTCTCGTATATGTAAGTACAGAGAACACATGATAGTAAGCAGCAAGATAAAACATGACCTTTCCTTTCATAAACAGCTAATTTTACATATTTCAATGGTATTATAATTTTTTTTCTTTTCTTGTTGGTTGTTATCTGTACTTTCAAGATAAGGATGGGTCAAAGTGACTAAACCTGATGAAAACAGCCTTCCGAATTTCATAAATATTTTCTCATTAATTTATCCAGCAAGAGCAGCATCACCTATGAATAAGCAAACTTCTATCCAGATTGGAAGTTGGTAAAGCAAAACACACAAATTGGAACTAGAAGGTGATCAAGAATCCCAAAATACAGTTACACACATAATGAATACCTATTTAGAAGCACAAACAACTACCTCACCACCTTTCCATCCATCCTATTGACTAATGATGTGCATGATTTGAAGAAGAAATCAGTCTTAAGGAGTGAAACTTGCACCTGATGATCAATCCAGCATAAAGCTCACCAAAGAGAAGCAGATAAAGTACATTTCCCTGGCTGATCAATTAGAGTACTCACTTGTCATTGCCAGCCGGGCCCATTAACTGCACTTCAGGTATGAACAACTGTCTTTGCTTTTATTTCAACATAAATAAGGCATTTCTGCTAGGAGTGAGAGCACAGTGTCAGTCAGAAATTTTTGACTTCATCACTTGGAGAAAGATTTCCACTTACAACAGCATCTAGTTTGCCATTCTGATGGGAGTTCTGCCTCAAAGACATCAGAAGAACATAGCCTGCCCTTTCATTAGTTGTCTGCAGATAGACGGCATTCTAACTTTGGTAAGCACCTACAGAAGTGTAAGTGAAAAGCTGGCAGTGGGAACCTGCGTGTGAACCCTTCTTCACAGAGAAAACACAGCTGGCTAAAGCTGAATTTCCCCTGGCACTAATGATTTCTTAGATTGCAAGAACATGCTCTCAGGGCTCTCCTGAAAGCAGAAATTTCTCTAGATTCTTTCAATTCACTCATCTTTCTCTTAGAGGGCTTGTAAATGTGAATTGGCACTTATGGGTATAATATATTCAGAGAAAAGGTGTCAGTCTTTTGAATAACAAGACTACCTCTTCTGCATCTTTAATAAACAACAGTACGAAAAGTCACACACTTCTCTTTAGCTGAATACTTCAGAGCAGCTAAAGAAATGTTAAAACACTGAACATCTGCAGAGATATGGTTTAATGAACAAAGACTATTGAAGGCACTCACTGTCCTAATTTCCACTAAGTTGACAGACAATGCCCCAAAACTGCCTTTCAGATCCAACATTAACTAATAAGCTAATCAGAGCAGAACAAACCATTTGTGTATGACTTTAAAATAAAGAATGGTAACTATAGTCCTGTAACATATGTAGTGCTTTGTTTTTGTTTTTAAACAAGAGAATGATTTGTTTTGCTAAAAATGCACACACATGCTGAATAGTCTGTTCAGTATAAAAAAGCCCAGATTTGTGTAAAATTACTGTACAATTTGTATGAGTTGCAATAAACTACAGTTGTGAACTCCGGCCAAAATTCCTTTCAAAGCTCTTAAGATGCAGCTTGGGCCATATAGCTCTGCCATTTGGCTACCAAGATATTTTCTGTGATGAACCTCAGTGCACCCATCAGTCCAGCATCAATAGGTGCCCTGAAACAATGCCCTTTTAAAATGCTCAGTAGTACCATTTGGTATATTTTCTGCGGTAGCTAAGCTTTACTCAATAGAAAAATGCTGTATCTAGTTAAAATGCAAACAGCATCGTTCAGCAGAAATATTTTACGAGAATTAGATGGCCACGATAGAGATGTAAAAGAAAGCTCTGAGCCTATTTTTACCCAGGATGGAAGCCATGACATTTCACACCCCATATGGCTTCTAACTTGGACAGCAATCTGAAAATCTGTTTGAAGAGACATTCTGAACTCTTGTCTGTGGTCATTTCCTCCAATATTCTTTCCCCCCCATTTCTTTTAAAACACCATCTCCTTGGGTCAAAGGCAAATCTTCTTAGTGCTCTATGGATATTGAACCATGGATCCCAACACCAGTGCTGGGACAAATTACAGCATGATTTGGGATTTCAGTGATAGCAAGGTTTAGTACAAATCATATACTTAGTATTTAAACAGAAGCAATTTTAAATTATAACAGTTATTTTAGTAATACATTTTTTGTAGGAGCCATCCATGAGGATACATACACAAGTATGCCTTGAACTATTAAGAGGATTCACCACAATTTCATCTAGGCATTGAAATTATAAAAGACTAAGGATAAAGAACTCAAAATCAGATGGATGGCAACCAAAATGTGTCCATTAAAATGGAACTTACATTAAAAAAAGCTACAGCATTGAACGTTCCAGTCAAGCACGTTACGTTTTTAACCATAGAGGAGAATCCTGTGTTCCTCTGTTCATTTCTGAACTATTTGCAGGTAAAGCAGGCTGCAGGACTTTTGAACAAAAATTCTGCATAGCCATTCTCCTCAGTGATCTCCAAACAGAGAACATGCTGGGAAAGTGGACCGTGACCGCTTACCTCACAGAAAAGAGTTGTTTGTCATAAGAAATACAGTTCAAGCAAGAAGTTCTGCTCACAGAGGATAAGGTGACTCTTAGGCACTGACATAAATTACATAATAGAAAGTGGTTAAGGTTATGAACTAAATGTGCCTTATTTTTTGTTTGCTATTTTTACTGTAAGAATTTCCCAATCCAGGTCTCTGTGGAGCTGCAAAAACAGCTGTGCTGAACCAGGGGAAGGGCTGTATTTCTTTAGGCAGCAATGCTGGTTTATGTCAGCTTAAGGTCCTTGTAAAACTACTGCTCCGGACTAAAAAGTCAAATCTGCCCCAGAAGGAAATACGCTGAAGTGAATATCACCTCTGTGATGAATTTTAAAAATGGTGCCCACCTGCTAATGGGTACTTTGGAGTCCCAAAGACATAAACACAGAGGCTAATCTTACCACGCTGTGGCATTTATGGGAGAAACTGAACATTTGTATTTGCATTGCTGACTCTACAGTTATAAGGTATGCTGATCTTTGTGCTGTTTGATTTATGCAGACAGTACAGAAATACACCACTGTTTCAGTGAAAAATAAGTCGGTTGTGCAGATAAAAAGTTTATACGGTCCAGCTTACGACCTGCCGTTTGTTGCCATTTGAACAAGTCAAACCAAACCTGCTGATCACTGAGCAGACAGATGAGAAACATCCCTCTGGCCACTGAAGGATAACACCAACTTTGGAGGAAGGTAGCACCAACCTTGATTTCCTGACCTGCTCCTGAGTCAGCATGGGTACAAATCCCACTAAAACATGAGGACAGCAACACAGCATGCCAAAGACTGAACCTGAGAGACACATTTAGGAAAACCTAAGATCTCAAGTCAGTTCTTTCTGATCTCTCTTCCCGCTACATCTTCTATACCTTGGAATGAATAATTTCATTAAGCTTCTTCAGAACTGAATGACAAGAGTTACTGAATTAGTTTGCTATGTGTTTCAACAGTAGGAAGCACCGTGTGAATGTGAAACCCTCTTGCATTTCTTGTAAGCTTCAAATTCTGCACTGATGGCAGACTCAGCACCTCAAGAGCTAAGAGTATTTTTAAAAAGAAATAGATCTTGTTAGAGTTTATTGGGAAAACAAAGCAGTGCATGTAAAGGTCTTATCTGCAGTTCCATGTCATGGAGACTTTATTTACACAGCCATGACGTTCTGTTGACTGATTCTGCAGTTGCAATACCTAATGCAAGACTAATTCAACCATAAATTTATCAGGAATGACACACCATGACCTTGGTGGAAACCAAAGTAGGATGAGTACTAAGAAATCTTGTTAACAGAAGAAAAAACTTGGAGATAAAAAGTGGAGGTGGAGGTTTTTCATTTTAAGACAGGAGAGAGGCACAGTTTTAGCAGTCCCATTGGGAACAGAGTGCATCTGACCACTTGATGTCAGACTTGACCCACATTTCAGTCAGCTTCCAGGGCAACATAAGCTCCAGATGCATTTGATAAAAATGCTGCTACGCTGGAAAGATGTAGTTTGAAGGACATTTCTTTGGAGAACAAAATAATAGCAACAAATTGTGTAAGGTCAAATATATAAAATAACATGAAAAGCTGTATTTAAATCTTGACCTACCCAAAGGAGTTCAACAAACTTCTTCACAGCAAGAGAAGTCACTTGGCACTCAGATCTTGATTACATAAATTCCTAGATCCAAAAACATTTTCAGTTTGTAGGAAAGTTTACAAAGGTCACATGTCAGGTCTGTGCCTATCACAGCTCTCTGGAAATCAACCGGGAAAAAGACCTGGTATCCAGCAGTCCCCTGAACTCTTAGAAATTCTACATAAAAAATCCACTTTCAATTCCATAAATGCTGTCTCTCTTTATTATCCAATATTAAAGCACTTTATTGCTCTTTGCAAGGCAGAGCACCTTAAAATTATGATCTTACATCCTCTTCCAGATGCAGCCATGTAGGCTGCATGGATTCCAGCCCATCCCAATGCTGCTTACAATTGCTCTCTGCTAAAGGAAATCACCTTCTAAGGTTCTTGTTTGAACATGCGTGGCATGTTCAAGCAATGAACATTCTTTCTACTGCAGAAAAACAGTTTTAAAAATGCAATAAAACTATTTATCAGCTTTAATTTGGTCATCATAAGCCAATTTCTCATTACAAGTAGGTACATTTAAACACTTTTTAAAAGCTTTATTGCCTTAATTTCAACTAAAGCAAGCATTTAAACTGTCTAGCAAAATCACGCTCCTTAGACTTAAATCAGATCTACAAAATGTACAGGCACATTCACTGAGGGGTGGTTGTAAACAGGAAAGGCAAATGGTGGAAGTAACTCCTAGAAGATATGTACCCACAACTTAAGCCCCTAGTTAAAGTGAATATTAACCAATAATATAATGAAAGCGCTTGCTAAAAATTACGCTGTGACTTAGAATCATAGAATCACAGAATGGCCTGGGTTGAAAAGGACCACAATGATCATCTAGTTTCAACCCCCCTGCCAAGTGCAGGGTCGCCAGCCACCAGGCTGCCCAGAGCCACATCCAGCCTGGACTTGAACTTGACTTAAGTGATTGTTGAAAGAATAAAAGTCAAAATCGTGCTGAAACACCTCCCTCAATAGTTTATAGATCTTCATAGAGGCTTAGATATCAAGAAACTTTGAGTCAACAGAAAGAAGAAATAACAGCACAGAAAACATAAGCTAGCATATAGATAATAAATAATAAAATAGACAATTAAGTGTAAATTTAAGCATCTTCAGTTGGCTTTTAACATCATTTATTCACAGAGCCACCAGCCCAAGAGAACAGCTATGGGCTTAAATTACGCATGAGCTTAGATTTCAGTGGCTTTAATGGGGTTTAAACACCCCATTTTGTTGGTGACAAGGTTTTAGGCATTTAAACCAGTATTGCTTTTAAGTTCAGGATTGTTCCTACTTTTCTAAACAAACAGAGAAAAGATGAACAAAAAAACTTTCTTACTGTTGCTACATGGGAACACGTAATAATCTGTGTATCCTGCAGAAGTGTTGCTATCTTTATCAGAACACTGTCACCACCAACATTCATTAGCATAGCTTCAGTGATGAAAATTACTGTTTTGAAATATGCAGTGCCATTTTCTAGTCTGTATACCGATTTTCGGCAATCATAAGAGACAGACATTTCTAGGATCCAATGAAGCAATACAATGATCTATATTCCCTGTGCAGAAGCAGAAAAACACAATTGAAACAATATAGTGTCAGCAGAGCATAACATAAGCACTAAAAATAAAGCAGGGAGTGAATGACTGTTAGATAACTAGTAACAACCATGGGAGCACTACTGCTTAAACAATTAGATTTCAAACTGAAATGTCTTCAAAAAGTAAATACAGGAACAGGTAGCTAGAAGTTAAAAACCGGTGGATGTGACTTTTGAATTATTAATTGTTGCCTCTAATTTCTTTTCTTTCTTCCTCTCTTTCTTTTTTTTTTTTTCTAACGTAATATTTTATCTTGTTAAAAAGAACATAAAAAGATAAATATATTATTTATTAGATTCCCCATTAAATTTAGCAAGTCAGAAAGCAGAATGCTTTCCAATCTCAACATCACATCACCCTGAACTTAGATGACTACAGCAGATAAATGGTCTATTCTGTTGGAACAGAACAACCATTCTTTTTATCCTTGTATCCTTCAGCTTTCAACGAGAATTCTTCTACACTTTAAAGGGAGATGTGAAACTATCAAACACCTTTTAGCATCTTATTAAATATTAAAAGGCCTTTGGAAATTCACGATATAAACCAACTGGTGCTAACAGTGGCTACATAACACATGCAAATTCCTTCCCCTCACAACCTCATTCCTGGGGTATCTTTAGTTCATATGTTGCTGTTTGAAGTTCAAGCTAACAGCAGATGCCAATAGGTACTTCTTAATGGGGGATCTGCAGGTATCAATCTATAACCAGCTGCAAGCAAGAACAATAAGAAAAAAATGAGATGTTTCCAGGAAGGGTTTCCAAATGAACCTTACGTGGCAGAGTTATCTAAGAACAGATTTATTAGTTTGCACATTGGCTAGGAGATGAATTTCCTGCCTATAAGCCTCCAGCCTTGCAGAACTAAACCAGAGCCTGACCACAGAAGCTCTGCCATACATCTTGCACATATGGTCTGTGGATCACCTTACAGACATTTCCCCAAATCTGCAGCTTGAGCTGTTCGTGAGGTGTACTGGAATGCTTGAGTTCCACCAAATTCAGCAGTTTTGGCAAACCACTCTGTTAGGTGCCAAATGATGGTGAACTTCAGGTGCCTGAATTTGAATGCTGATTTCATGCTGAAGATCAGTTATTTGATTGCGGGTTGGGAGATGTTTCAAATTCAGCACACATGCTATAGTCTTAACAAGAGCCATCACACGTGCCTGGGTCTCTGTAAAGCAACAAACTTACTGTGCCACTGAAAAAACATGAGCTCCATTCATGATAGATTGTCTTAGGAATGTCAACCCTGTCTTATATCCAGTCACTCTAGATTTGAGGAAATTTGTCAATTTTTGTCATGGATTGGTCATAGCTAGATCTCTTGAAAAACTAAGCCTCCAAAATGTTGTTGCCCATGGTGTTTCAGTGCTCTGGGGTCAAACCTTGGGCTAAAAGTACTTCTGAGCTTAAGATATCATCCCATACTTTTATCCACTTGTACTTGCTCTTGCTTAACTGTAGTAAAACACAAAAAGAGATCCCATCTGTAACTAGGACTTGTCTCTATTGCTAAACTAAATGAGAAAGTATGAGAGAGTCCACAGTAATTGGTCAGACTGTTCCTTACCTGTGTGAGTCTTCTCTAAAAGCTCTTGGATAGCAGGCCTACTTCTTTTGACTGCAGATGTTTGACTGTAGGTTGAGATGATTTAGTGTCTGCTGCTCTTGCATGATTCACAGTGATCATGTAGCTATTAGTACAGCACAGGAACTAATTAGCGTTGGTTGGCTAGTTTCTAAGAGAGCAATTTGCTCTTGGAAGGCTGACGATATTCCCCTCCACTGTGTGGGATGCTGAGCTATTATGTTTTGTCACAACTGATACCTCATGTCAGAATTTTCATGCTGGATGGTACAAGCTTCTCTCTTGAATGTCCACGGTGTAGAAGTCAGATGGTGTACTTTGGCTATGAAAGGAAAAATTGTACTTGACCTCAGCTACTGCCAGACATGCTTGGAGTGGTTTTCCATAAAAGAAGATGGAAAATCTCACAGTGTATAGGGCCACTGTGACAAATGCATACAGAATCTGGATCAGTGTGTATTTTTTCTAACCAGACCTGAAGTATGTTTTGTCTGTGATCAGCTTATGACTCTTTGGTGCATGAGGCGCTACTGATGTATTTCATAACTCCTTGTTTTCACATCTAGTTTTGTCCCTAAGTGGAAAAAGTACTGAACAGATCAGAGAAGGCTCAGGTCATAACCTGTTTTGCTTACATTTGTTTCTCAGAGTTTCTGACAATAAATGAAGTGCAGGCTTGCGTGAAGGTGGCCTGGGGTCAGTGGGATGGGGAAGGAGGAGATTCTTTCAGGAATACTAATACATGTTACTGACTGGGACAATGAATCATTTGTAGGTTATGCGGATTTCAAGAGGTTGAATTCATAGCTCTTTTATACAGGTGGCTGAACAGATTAAAAGCAAGATAACTCATTTTTTGGAAAGGTCAATATAATCACAAAACTTAATCCCTATACAGCAAAACATAAGCCCATTTTTTTTCAGCCAAGCTTCCCCATACTAAAAGGAGGGCAAGCAACTACCTACATACAATTAATTATTTTTCAAGAATTCTCAAATGTGTGGGATTTCCTTGCATGTTCAGAGCTTGGCATATGCTTAAACTCTTTTCTGAGTTAAAACCCAGGAATGAGGCATCTTCACAGTCAGTGGAATTAGGTAGCATAAATCCAGCGTAAAAGGGAAGAGTCAGACCCAAAGTTCTGCTCCAGAAGAGAGAGGAGAGAAAAGCAGAGCAGAGGACGGAAGAGCTTTTGTATGTATTCTCCAGTGTAAGATCTAGGGAACAAGAATGCAGCAGGTGTCAGACTGAGACAACTAAAGATGCTACGTCCCATAAGCTGTGGGTTTGATAAATTCCTGGAATGGGAGAAGATAGATGGACAAAATTAGTGTCTGTTGACAGACAAAGTTATCACTGATTACTTTAATGATGCCCAATTGCTATATTCTTTCCTTAGATGCAGAGCTTGTAGAGCCTTTCCTGCTGTTGAAGATTGCTGTTTTCACAGACATAAGTGATTCAGGAGACAAGGTCTCTACATAAGCACCAAGTCCACCCAGGAGACAGGCCCAAAGACACAAGCTGTAGACAAGCAGTAAAATACTTCCAAAACATCTATCCAGTACACCAGGATGCAGTACAGCAGGGTACAAGGCCCATCTAGGAGGCAGGACAGGACAGCTGAACACAGCTCAGGGAAGACATTTGAGCTGAAAAGGAGTCCCTTCATTCAGGGGCAGGGGTGTGGGTGAGACCCCAGGTGAGGTGGGTGGGTATAGCCTTTGGGTGCCCTCAAGGCCTGACAACTATCCACACGAAAAGGGTGTCAGTAAAAGTTTACTTTCAGTTTGTCTGTGGTTTTTGAGGAGTCCTGGCCCATTGGGAAGGACAAGTTTGCACAACTCATTGCACTAGTCACATAGTCTGGCTTTTAATGCCAGACAGTAACACTTCACATCTACTTTCCTCATAGAACACAGAACAGGTGAAGGGGTGGAGCACCCTTACTCATTTATGTTTTTTTCCTACAGAATACGTAAAAGTGAGTCCTGGTTTAAAATGTTCTAACCTTCACTTACACTGTGTTCATATGCAGTCATAAACAACGATGCAGTACAACTGCCACGTCAGAGCCTGCACCAATGGTTGAGCACCAGGTGAGAAGGCTAACCCAGGAGCTCAGGTGCAAGCAATGCAGCTGAATGACCAAAAGGGGGGGAGCCCGGATCCACCCCTCCTCACCCTCATTTAAGAGTTAGCAACCGAGATAATAAGTTCTCTCCAAATAGATGGCACCTCTTGAGCTGTGAGTTGTTAGAAGGGGTAAGCTATCTTCCTTTTTTATTTCCTACTATTACTCTGTAGTGCCTTTATCCCATTGGAAGGTACCGTTAGTGCCTTCTTTTATCATACAAACGGCAAATCTAAAAGGCATACGAACTGGTTCTTCTTTCCAAATGTACTAAGTTAATGCAACTATACTTTGCAGAATTTTTAATGTGAAATATCACTTAGATCTAGAGCATGAGCAGAATACTAGCTATTTTTAGTGGCTTTTTTTTTTTTTTTGTGACCTTTGACTCAGAATATCCTACTAAAAGCTTCCTTTCAAAAGCATGAAGTAGTTGAAGATCTGCCTATCTTATTTAAACCAGCAATTAGTACCAGATGTTACAGTGTTTTATGTTTAGAAACCAAATTTCAGTATCTTAAACAAAAAGAACACTTGAAGGACAGAAGGAATAATTTCCAAATGTAATTATACCATATTGTTTTGGTTCTCTCTCATTAATTTACCTGATTGTGAAGTAAAATTAAATGATGTTACATTACTCACAGGTCCAATTTTAAATTTAAATATAACATCTTATTACTTTTCTGTATAGGAAAAAAAATAGTTTTAGAGCATATTTCATCGCATAGACCCTATTCTGCATAAAGATGTTAGAGGACATTGCAAATATAAAAATCTTGGAATGTTAAGAACACACGACATCTATTTGATAGATAGTAACACTGAAAAGTTCCTTGAATTGCCCAACGTCACAAAACCATAAGAGAGCTGAGAACTGAAGTTCTGTGTCTAGGTCTCCCAGGAGAAAGCAAAGAGCAGTGATCTGGTCTGTGTCAGCCTCAGGCACAATGGGTAATGCCTGACTGATTGGTGGGTCTTTGGGAACACAAAGGATGTGTGACTTTGGAGATAGCTCCAGACAAAATGCCTGCCAAGGAGGTAAGGATGCTTGACTAAATAGCGGGAGTCAAACTCATCAGCTTGTTGATAGCACTTGGCTGGGAATACAACCACTTCACGTAAACAAAAGCATCAGTGTAAATGGTCCAATTCTTGGCAGTGTCAACAAAGAAGAGAAGATAGGAAGGCAGCCGTTCGGGGCTGAGCAGAAGCCAAATGCTGGAATATCGTATTTCACCTGCAAGTAAGCATTTGTATAAAAAAAAAAAAAAAAAAAAACCACAAACTTTAGTCAGCAATGCCATAGCGGTTTAAAACTTAAAAAAAGAAATTGTGGCAGTGTTTCTATGCACTAGAATATATGCTACAAAAATATGTAGATGTTTGTGTTTTCAGTTAAATCCACGCATTTGCACATGTGACTAGAGGATTCCTTCCTGGTGGATCGGTTGTTCTGCAGACATTACTATCCAAATTGAGACTACCAGGAAAAACAACGATTCAAATATTTTTCTTCCAAGAGCAAAGGTGGTTTTTTTTTGTCTTTTGTCTGTTTGTTTCTTAGCAAGTCATCTTCATATCGCTTTTAAACTTCAACGACGCTCTTGTTTTTCAGAACTAATTGTTGACAAATTACTAACAAAATAAATGGCAACAAGTGCCAGTAGTAAGACTACACTGAAGACGTTCCCCGTGTAAATTCATTGTCACCGTGGATATCTGTAAAAATACTGCACGTGGTGCAGTCCAGTGTTTTTGATAATCAGGATCTGAATAATAACAGTGTATTTCACCATGATTCTGATATAGGTGATAAAAACTGTTTCTTTGACTGCGTCAAAACTAAAAGGTTAAATAATGTCATCAGTTATTTAAAAAAACAAACAAACAAACTTTCACCAGCCTGAAAAGAAAAGCTTTGAAAGCATTTAAGGAAATCTTGTGGGATAAATTACAAAGAAGTATTTTTAAGTCTCTTCTGTCCCACTGATGTGAATAGGATATATCATCTCAGTAAGAGTTAACAGAATCATTGTGGGTGTCTCTCACATGAATGCACCACAGTGTAATTCTTTTGATTATTTATTTATTTATTTATTTTGGACAGTTGCTCTACATTTTCCATCAGAAACTCTGAAGCAATACATCTCACTACCTCTATCATTCTTCTATACCTTTTTGTTATACCTCGTTTAAGGAAAAAAAAAAAAACCAACAACTCGTTGGCTAAGGATAAGAGGTAGAGCAGCAATACTGATGTAGCCACATCATTCTCTGTGGAAGAGGTGCCCATGTATAAGGATTCCCTCCCTTCATTGTTCTGGGAGGATGCTCAGGCTCACTCTAAATCAATAGAGAAGGTAAGCTGAGCAAAGTGCAGGTCTGAAAACAAATAAAACCTAATACCTCTAGTCAGCTGGAGGCATTTGTACAAGCCTGCAAGTTAGGAACTAAGCTGAAGAAATGACATCTAGGTGGTCATATCATACTTAATTTTGTTTTCAGGTTCAGTATGTAGGCTATTTTTCCTATTACATCTCAGAAGAAAAGCTCCAGTCTGATTTATTTTTAAAAGGCTAGTCCACATAAGGAAGCTCAGCTGCTTATGCTGTGAACCCTCATAGTTCTAAGGTATTTAGAACCTGGTATCTTGTTATATATTTTTTTTCTTTATACTTTTCTCTCTTTTGAAAGACAGACCAAATTTTCTTTCTGGTAGCTGATAGTAGAACTTTGTCTCCAGACAATTAATAGATAAACTTCACGTTTATCTATTGCATGACATTTCTTTATTAATATGTAGTCAATTTAAGAACTAAAACTTGGTTCATGGTTTGTTTTAAAAATAAAGATGAAGAATCTTAACCTCTTCTACACATCTATAGTCACTTCAACTATTTCTAGTTTTCAAGTGAGCTCATAAAACTGTTCTTTCCTTTTTCACTGTTTGTGAAGAGCTCTGTCTCTTCCTTCTAGAAAAACTGTGTGAATATTCCTCCTTAACATTAATCCAGAAGCTCTCATTTTAAGTTTTTATGTGACATAACAATTTAGCTTTGATCTGTTCCTCTTTGTTCAGGATCTTGCATACTTGTGCAAGAATCCTCTGTTAATCTCTCTTTTCTTAGACACAGAAGACAAGTATGTCCAATGTTTCTTCATGAATCATGTCTTGGTTACTAACACACCTTGGACAGCCCGCTGCTGTACATTTTGAGGGTCTTCCCATAATGAAGTGACTGAAATTGAGCACTGTTTTCTAATGAGACTGGTAGCGTGCCTGAATAATTTCTGCAGCTTTGTGCCCTGCTGCCAGAGCTGTATTTCAGAAACTTGTTTGCTCTTTTTCATCTCTGTTATTGTTAGCAGGAAAGAGTGCTAATGGTTTACTGCACTATCCACAGTCCCTTCTAGGTTCTCCTCTTTGTATGAATTCTATGTTGTGTTCCTACTTAGACTGCAATCTTTATGCTCATTCTTTTAGTAATTGGCTACATTACTTCACATTATGCTGCAGTGAATTTTATGAACCACTTATCCACCCAAAGGCCAATATGCTTGTTATAAATATTACATTTCTGCTTATTCCAAGCAATGCTGCTATCACCTGTGTTTAAATCCTTAATCTGTTCCACTCCCAGAATACCTCTGAGAAGGGTGAGCAGCTGCAGTTAAAGCTGATATGTAGTCTAATTAAAAAAAAAAAAAAAAAACTGATGGAGAATAAAGATGACTACAAAAAAACAACCCACATCATCTGTGCAAGGCCAAGTTCTCCCAGTGGAGTCATTTGATTGTCAGGGGAGTTTCCTGACTTCTTATAGACAACTGCAGTGAAGTCTTAACTCCACCGATAGCCACTGCTGTTTTCTGGTCACTCTGTTTCTATTCAAGGGTTCTTCTACTCAGAACTCCAGCTTCTTCTAGGGGTTTCCCTAACAAGTGACCTTTGTCACTTTTGCCTCTTCTGGACGGTAATTGTGTCTGTGAGGAAAATTCAATAGATGTCTTTATATGGACTCCAATCCAGGTAGCATGGAAATTGCCACACGATGACAAAATATTGACTTTTCTCTCTGACATCCCTTCACAAATGTTTAGTCATTATGTTACACAAAACATGACTGAAAGCCTGCTGTTAGCCTCCTTCCTCCATTAGATGTAACCCTGGTTTTCCTTTTTTTTTTTTTTTTTTTTTTTTTTAACTCTTATTGATGTTGTTTTTGAGCGCAGGGAAGGGGAGAGCCTAATTTGTTAAAACCTTGCTGATTCTTTCTGTACAAAAGCTGTGAAACTATTTCTAATAACATGCTAAAAACATTCAGGCTTTCAGCAACTTATTACAATCTTTTTGTTTTGTAAGTGTAAATCTAGCCTCATTTATATCTACACCTTAAGTCTT
>JAOWBP010003503.1:28987804-29006053 GCA_028571105.1 Tragopan temminckii
ATCTAAGCAGATCCTCACTTGCTACAGCCTAAGACCTTGCTGCTTTTCCATCTTGTTACACCTTCTACTGCATTACAGCATGCCTTGCTTTTTGTTTAAGAAATCACAAGCAACTCCTCCCCAGATAAACCTGCACCTTGCATAATTCATTTCTAGCTTAGTATTGCACTCAGAAAAGATAAAAAGACACTGCTTATATGCTAGGTTAGAAAACATGAAGAATTTCAATGTAGGCATGTAAAATTGTATGTCTTACTCAATAATACATCATCTAACTGTTCCATCAACTTTATCCTATGTAGCTGAGGTAGATTAGACATGAAAAAGCAAAATGTACACTTTTAAAACCAGCTGTTAAAAGTTGCCATGAAATTATTGCCTTACCTGGAAATGTTGCCTCATTAGAAATATGTCTGCTGCATAAATATGCACCTAGAATCTAGTTCCCATTCTCAGAAAGAGTTTTCATGTGATAGTGGGGAACAGAGACTAAAAATAGTCTCCTACACAAAATTAATAGCATTCATTACTTTTCATTGTCTTTTCATGAATGATTTCAGAGGTAGTCCAAGCGTTGTTACATTTTAAATTAAAAATTAAATGTATGTAGTTACTACGCGTTATGTAAATTCACTATGATTGCTTTGTTTACTTAAGAACCTTTTTAACAATATGGTTACAATAGGCTATCAAGTTGTAAATGCTGCAGCTATGAATAATTACTGTCAACGTGCACAGTGAATTATTACACATCTTACACCACTACTGCTGTACAGTTTATATTTTGTCCTGGAAATGCTGCCAGAATTGATGCTAACCAGAAAATTAATGAGATTTCAGAAAGCAGAGTAATAAACAAGATAACAAAACAGACATATTAAGTAACTGTATGGATTAAGTCCCGCTTTTCAAACATGAATATATCTAAAATTAGAATTTTACATTCACGTTTGTGAACCTAATTAGAAATCAGCTGACCTGAAAAGATACCAGAAATGTACTGGTCCAATGGGAACTGATATTCTCCAGTATTATGAAAACCCTGGCCTGCTCTGTTTGTGAGCTTACTGTTAACACTTCACTCTTGCAAAATTTTAATGCCTACCTATGGGTTCTTTTAAGCATCTATTACTGAACTTTGTTGCCTTTTTACGGAACCTGAATGTTTGCCATTTTGTTTTCCAAAGCCCCCTTCCTTTATAGGTTCTTAACTTGAAGACATTTCCCACTTCAAGAAATTTTCATATTGTATCTTCTACACTGACAGCACACTGCTAGGGTTCTGGAAATCAGCTGTGTTATTAAATGATTATTTTTGTATGAGGTCATGATAATTACCATTCCTAATGCCTTGCATACCCTAATACCTTCAGGCTGGTAATCTTTAGCATGTCTTTTTCCAGTAAATGTTAAGAAGCTTATGCTTGAGAGTTTCAAACAACTTGGAGGACAAGACACAATCCTGTTGCATTTCCAGCCTCACTTGAAACCAGCACGCGCTTTCAGCTTCAGTTCTCATATGTTATCATTCTTTCATATATAGCCAATCTTTATAGGAAGTCTGCAGGGTTCCATCAATTCTCAGGCACAGTCTTTCCACAGTGAGTAATACACTTCTTTAAATTCCAAGAAGACCCTACCAACCTATTATTTCCATACTCCCAGCCCTATTTGTTTATTCGTCTCAGCAAGATCATCTGAAAAGCGTAAGCAACCTCTTCTGAAGCCAGATACACTTTCTTTCAGCTTGTAAGAGCTGTAAGAGTACCCAGGAGGCATATTGAATAGATTAATGCTTTTTGAATACATATACAGATTTCTGCTCCCCTTTTTGAGCACCAAGAGAATCGCTACTACCTTGCTCGTCTTTCCTCATTATAGGTACATTTGATTTGTCCACATTGGCATTATGCTAAGTAATGCCACTTCATTTACCTCCATATACATGATTTCAACTAATATATCTTCCATTTACCGCTGGCTCTCTGTTCTTTAGTTCCAAATCATTTTTAGCCTTTTACTCTACTAGTTCTGTTTAGCTTATTATTGATAGCTAACAGTTCCAGTCTATCTGCTACAAAACCTCTTTCAGCCCCAAATCAAACCTGGTCCCTCTTGCAGGTTTCCAACTCATCTCAGTGACTTGCCATTACAAAACAGAGATTTTCAGCATTCACTCGCTCTACTCAATCCTGAAAATCACACAAGCCAGTCACTCATAGAAGCATTGGTCCCAGCCTAACATCCAAGAAAAATGCAATTTACTTCAGGGAAACTATTTTGTTATGAAATTCTATTAGTTCTTGAAGGCACCTAAATATCAAAGCAAACAAATGAGGATCAGGAGGCTTTGAGAATGCTTCCTACCACCCTTAAAGACACAAAACCTCCAACACACCCTCCCTTCCCCATTATGGCTCTGCAGGCAATTGGGAATACAGGTAAGCTGACAGCAGGGATTTTTAAATTTTGATCCAAGCAGACAGCACTTTTAAGGAGAGAGATTGTAACTGTCATTTGTAGGATGTGTTTTTGTAGTGACTGTCCAGCATGGCCATGGCCACGGCCACGCTGCATTTAAACTGATGCAGTTGTATTTGATTACAGTCAAGCCATGCCCCTGGACAATGCCTGGGCTGGTAAGGAGAGCAGAGAAACTTCTGCTGCTGGTATATGCCTCTAAAGGAAGCATTTTCCCCAAGTAGGTGTTTAAAATGCTTTGTAAATACAAACAGTCATGGCATTATGACTAACCTCTAATTCTAACTTCCAATCTAAACTTGGAAAACTGATGATCCTTATGGGTCCCTTTGGACTCAGGGTATTTTACGATCCACTGTTGCAGTCAGACATCTGAGCAGGCTGGTTTTGCAACAGGAGGGCTGGTACCCTCTCCTGCCTTCTTCCTCTGTCCCTCACTTGCCCTCCAGCTGCCCAACCTGTGCTGGTTTGGCAGAAACTCCAGCAGGTGGGCAGAGTGAACTACTGGAGGAAAAAGCGGCAACATATTTTGAAATGCCAAGAGGGGATGAGCTGGAGCTCATTTCATCATCCTTCTAGGACGCTCAGTGCATTTTCCTGATCTTACTTCATGCAAAACTGAACAAACTCCACAACAGAATCTGTCAGCTGAAACAAACCACGTCAATGAGGTTGACATAAAACAACCCAAGAAATCAAAGCAATGCATTTCTGTGGGGAAAGCACACGCAGCTTCAGCTGGAGCCATCTCCCCATGTCAGCATTGTGCTCTGCTGACTGCGCTGTTAGCACACAGGATTCTGGGTTCGCAAGCAGAGAGGACTGATAGTTGTTGGTACCAAGTGCAGAAGTGTGTGCAGCTTACAGCCAATGTGTACAGCCTCGTAGCCCAAACCTTTTGTCAAGTTTCTACCAAAGCAGTGGGTTAAAGACTACTGCAGCTGCACTTCCTTCAGGAGGTGTCCCTGCATGTGATAAGAACTCAGCTGTCACAGTGAGATGCTGTAACTCTATGTATAATTTTGGGTAGTATAGGCTGATGCAGAGTCCATATTCTCCAAAATTTATTTTCTATCTTTGCTTTGTATTGCCATCTCTCTTGTAAAGCACAAGTGTGGTCACAGTATGAAACAAAGAAAGGGCTGAAAAAGCCTTTTAAATGTAGCTGCACTGAGTCTGTTCTTCTGACACAAATCTGCACGGATTCTTGTGCTGACACCAGCTTGGTTTTTTGTTTTTTGTTTTTTTTTCCTGGAAGAAGTTCTCAGAACTCATAGAACTACTCAGCAAATATCCCTGGCTGTGTATTAACGACTTGCTGATTACTTGCAATTCCTAGGATTTCTTTTCTGTGGTAAAATGTGAGGCAGTTCATACATGAGGATTTTTACTTGATTAATTTAGAAACTGATTTGAGAATTTAAAAATAAGGAGCCTGGTTTAAGTTTCAAAGAAATGAGGAAGTTCTTAATTGCTTTGGCATCCTTTTCTGAAGGTTTCCCCATGCCCCTCCAGCTCAGAGTTGCATTAGAAGTTATTTTTAGGCTGAACAGTCATATTTCTAAATAGTCAGATGGAAAAATGGCTAAATATGCATTCATTTTAAATAAAAGAGCACTTCAGGTATTTATCATCTCTACAGGTATTTATAATTCTTGACATTAACAGGTAACTTCATACGATATGTAATTTTGTAATTCTGTGACTATACTTTGATATTTATGCAAATGAGCTCCTCGGTGCACTGCAGCTGTTTCCTCAACCACGTAAAGTGTTTGCTTGTTGCAGGAAAACATGCCTAATTACCTTAGGTTGGCTGCCAAGAAGTAACAGTGGTAGAAGGAAAACCGATCAGTCAGACAACCGGTGCATCACTCTATGCTGCAACACAGCTGCTGTTGCTAAGAAGTGTGGGATCATTTCTTTATAAACTTTCCAGATTTTAACTGATCAGTGCTACGTTTCTTTCCCTCCTTAGAGCAGGATAGTTAAGTGTGATGCAAGCAGCACCCTTTATTCTTCCTGAGTAATGGCAACTACTTTTAGAGTGGCAAATCTTAACCGCTTTCTTTCATATGAATGTATAAGGAGCACTTATACAGATCCACATCTACACACACACGTTTTACGGTATCAAGTAGATTTTCACTAGAGGCAGTTATGCAGAAGAGAGTCTCAGTATTCAATTCTGGACTGTGAAAATCATTACAGAAATATAATTGTAGGGACAGACAAGTTTCAGACATCGCAAGCTTGGCTGATCATCTGAGGACAGAAGCTGTTTTACCTTCTCTGGGTCCATCTTACACAAACAGCCACCAAAAATTTCAGACATCAGCTGTTCAACAACATAAGTAGTGCCACCTACTTGTTGCCCTAGATCATATGGCATAGAGGTAGCTTATGATAGAATGGCTTAGGTCGGAGGAGATCTTAAAGATCATCTAGTTCTAATCCCCTGCCATGGGCTGATTGCCTCCTACCAGCTCAAGCTGTTCAGGATTCAACTAACCTGAACCTAAGCACCTCCAGGGATGGGGTACACATAGCCTCTCTGGACAGCAGCGCCAGGGCCTCACCATCCTCTGAGTAAAGAGTTTCCTCCTAGTATCTAATCTAAATTTTCCCTCTTTTAGTGTAAAGCCATCCCCTCTTGTCCTGTCACTATCAGACTGCGTAAGTTGGTCTCCTTCCAGCTTATAAAGTCCCTTCAAGTACTTGAGGTCTCCCCTGTGAGTGGTAGTGTGTTTGAAGCTTTACTGTATGATTTCAACCTTCTCTTAATGTCAACGTGTTAAAATAAGGCAGAGCCAGACAGCGACTTACACTGACCACTTCTTGTCCCTACAACCATTCTGGAGTGACAAGCAAAAACTCAAGTGTTTTTGTGGACTATGAGATTGATCTTTTTGGCAAGCACAGGCCAAAAACAAAAATGAGAGAGAAAATAACCCCTTAGAAACTACATAATAATAATCTAAAAGAACACTGGATTTCTATTCTGTGGGTATACATAGCCAAGGTTAGCAGCTTCAGTGATGTATTCTCATGTTAAATTTGTAGTATTACAGCTTGAACGTGAGTTTTAGTTAGCATTTATTTAGCAAAAATACAATCTATTTGTAAGCCCCTATGCAAATCTCATCTACGAACTTCTCACGTGAGAGCTCACAAGTGAAGGGCAACGTTTTATTGCAGCAAAGTATATTTTGCCTTCTGTTCTTTATTACCGCACCTCAAAATCTTCATTTTTTGAAGATTCCTCCTCTTTTTCTCACTACCTTAGACTTCCCCTTTCATCACAATCAACGAAACCCTCATACTGAATCACCGACCCAGTCATGGGAAGTTGGATGTACCTCACACTGGAGAACAGCTGAGATACAGTGAAATGGGACACGTTCTGTGCCAGCTGAACACGCTGCCTTATCAGCACTCATAGCTCCTGCCAGCTTGAGGGTGAAGGACTGAACCCAAATTGGTGATTCATTTCAGTACAGCTGAGCCACCGGCTCTGATCCCACATTGTATTAGTGGTTTCTCTTTGGCCTCTGTTGTCAAAGCTTTGCCACCCACTCACAAGAACAGGCTGCTGGTGTCTGGCTCGAACAAGTGCAGCAGCGTGCAGCCTGTGGAACAAATGCAGCCAGCTCAGCACTGCCAAGCAGCCCGTGCTGCCTGACAACAGGGGGATGGCTTCAGCAACTGGCAAGTCAGAGCCTGCAAACCTCTGCTGAGATACAAGCACACCGAGATGAAATGCATCAAGCTGAGGCTTGTTGTTGGAGACGTTGTCTCTGGTCAAAAGGAGCGCTCTGACTTACTGCCTACTCTATTTCAAAGAGGACATAGGCATCTTTAATTAAGTCTGGGTCTGTGGCTAAGCGGCTGGAAACACCCTACCAGAAATTGCCATTTCTGCTGAAAAACAAGTCAGAAATCACAAGAAAGTGTTAATAGAAAAAAGTGCATAAATACTATTTTCTTCTTTTATAGTGAATCTGATGCACAGTTTAACGCACACACCAGGTTTGTGAACCAAAGTTTGATGGGGCGCAGGGGGCTGGTTGAACTGATCCTGAGGCTGTCAAAACTCCAGAGAGGCATCCTACAGTGCACTGTAAATGATCTCCCACTCAACCATTGTAGAGAAGGCAATGAAACGCTCATTTACAACACTGCATAACATCTGCAGGTAAAACCAGTCTCTGCGAGGAGACTGAACCAAAATCAGATGAGTTACAGAAGTTCATATGAAAGAGCAGGCATTACTTGTTGAAGCCACTCAGTGCAGGTAAGGCCTAAGGCAGTGACAGTAACAGAAAAGAAGGGACAAACCAGTACGTAAGGAGTTGGTCATCATCAACAGTCAGTGGCCATTTCACTGTAAATAGATTGAGAAGTCAGTCATCAATATAACTAATTATAACAAATCATGACTATTGTCATCTGAGTAATGCTACAGATCTACTGCTAATTTACTACTTAAATAACAGCAATACATTCCTTTGTTGAAACCTGGATTGGATGTGTCCCCTCAAGTTTAGCAAATGACTACATCGTAACTCTAAATGGGAGAGCCGTTTCTTTACAGCAGTCAAAAATAATAATTAAAAACACACAAAACAGCTACTGTATGCTGAGGACTGATTTATCTCAATTATGCAGTGAGAAACAGTGAGTGCTCAGCAGCTTCCAGAATCCCGCCTAAAACACAGCAAGCGCAGAATCTGTATCAGAAACAAAAGCTCGAACAGGGCAAAAGAGTTAAAACTAAAGGAGTTGTGTTGTAATCATCAGCTTTACCCCAAAGAGCTTCTTTTCTCTTTAGGTCTATTCTAGTTCCTCACACAAAAATTTCACTGACCCCACTGAAAATTAATTTGAGCCTTGAGTCAAATTTGCTCGCTTTCTCAAACTGATGTTATGCGGTGATATCCTGTCCTTAAATCCATAAATTAAGCACATGCTGAATTATTTCTTCATGTGGATTATGTCCCCAAATCAACCTCAAATGACTTACCAAATGCACTGTTACTGCACTTGAAAGTTTTTCACTTCTGACTGTAGACACCTTTTGGTAGGAAGACAATTGTTTCTTCCAAAAATACTCATTTAACTAGAAGATAAGATGCTCACCAGTAGAGAAAGAAGTGTTAATCCCACACACGTATCCGTACAACTAAGAAAAAGGAAGAGCCCAAATATATCAGTTTTACTCTCAAGGACTTACCAAAAACCATAGATTAAAGAAGCTTATTTTCTTGGAGATGATTTCTTGGTACAGCAGTATCTGACATCAATATATGGCCATCAAAACTTTCTTAGTATGCAGCGAAGTGCCTAAAGTACTGTACTAATTACATGTTTTGCAGTCAGCAAACTCCTCTGCACCATGAGTATCCTTGTTAGTCACTATGTAAAATATAAAGAGCACAGATCAACAAGCAAGCTTAAACAGCACTTTAAAAGATCGAAAAATAAAAAATAAAGGAAGGAAGAAAGGAGCCTATATGAGTATAGCATCAGTGGCAGGGTGATGTGATCCCTCTGCATGTGGTAGAACGAAATCTGCAGAAGAAGCAAATCCCTTCTCTAAACTCTCATCTATCTTGAAGCCATGAATACTAATCAGTGTTAATGTAAATGTTGTCAGTCGCCCAACCATTATTTAGAAAAAGATACATTTCTCTAAGAAGCACCTTCCCCAGGTCTTCCAGCACAGTTTGTGCTGTCTGTCTATTGTTAGATTGCACACTCCCAGGGCCAGGAAGCGTCATTCTTCCTGCCTCTTACAGCGCTAAGCACATTATTGAAGCTTAGCATCCATAACTATGAAAAGCACGGCAAAGAAAAACCCCAAAGTTTACTTTGATGTGGATTGCAGATCCCAGTCCTGTTCTGACATCAGGTAAGTGGACTCATGAAGTAGCTGTCAAGGCTATTAGAAAAAAAAATGGCAAAAATATTTAGGGCTCATATAGAAGGGGGCAAAGGAGAAAATTAACGTTTCACTCAGATTTATTTAACTGCACGATACCTCTCCATAAACACTCATTCACACTTGCAGTGGCTTTAGTTTGATTAGAGCAGATCCTCTCTGCATAAGAAAGGCAGTGTACAATAATCTAGGCTAAATATTTCTGAATCTCTGGCTGCTCTGCACTCATGCCCCATGCAGTGATGAGAGCCAAGTCTATATACATACATATATATAAATACACACACAAATCATGCCCACAAAGGGAGTTAGCATCAGTAGGTGTAAACAGCGTGTCACAGATTCACACTGCTGAACAGCACTGTGAATTAACAGATGACAGTGAGACAAGTCAGATCTTCATGGTATGCGTACCTTTGTCATTAAACTTTAATCTAGGCATTCACTGTTCCTTCTGTGCCCTCAGTTATTTCAGACAGTTTCTCCTCCATCCATGTATGGGGAATGTACAGGCTGACACAGACTTTCTAATCTCTAGTTTCTACAGCGTGACAGTACGATACCACCTCAGAACAGAATTAAAATGCCATCACACTGGGTACATCTGTAATGCCACTGTGAGAAAGCCTGTCTCATCCCCAGTGATGCATATTTATACTGAGGTAGCGATGAGATTCTCCAACAATGTTTGGGATTCCATTGTGTTTGTAATTTCATGCAAGTCTGGAAAAAGTCATTCCCAGCCCTAAAATGTTTATTTGATCCAAACCTCCTGAGAACGTTTACATCTCACGAGATAAAAACCCAGATGACAGCACTCTTTAGCAAGACTGGAAATTTCTCTTATATACAAACGTTAAGACAAGTGATGATTTTTATTCCAAATTGAACTCTTCCTAGAAAACCTAAATTGCACTTCTTTCTGTCTGTATCCATTTTCAGTGCCATTGGGAATGTTGTAACTATGGTAAGATCTAGGAGTTAAAAGAACAAACCATCTTCTTGAAAATATCGATGGCACAGGATAACTGGTGATATGACTCTGGCACTAACCATTATATCAGGGCTTAATCTTCATCTTCCTAAGTAGGACATGATGAATGAGGTTCACTCCATTTTTGCCAGTGTTGTTATAAAACAGGAACCACAAAAATGTATCACAGTATCAAATGCATGCAGAGATACTTCATCCCTTTGCTGAGAGGAAACATAAATGATCTTTTTATCTGGACTACATTCATAGAAGTCCTGTTAAAAAGCGAAGAGACCAAACACTTTTATCACATTATATTACGTATTCAACCAATCTATTAGAAGTAGACTGATTGGATGTACTCTGCCTATTCAATCCAATTCTCAAGCAATCCTCTCCTTCCTTGCTATTAAGCATCTCAGCCTCCCAATCTATAATAACTGGAATTGGAATCCTCTGTCTTTTACCACAGCATTTCCCACTGATTTAATCATTCTATTCATATTTCTTGCTGACCTGATTTTTCTCCCCCTTTCACTTTTAAATCCTCTATTGACTTGAATTAATCTTGCAGAGGGCTTGTACGACTGGGAACTCACTGAGTTTTGAAAGCAAGCTCTGCTAGCTCAGTAAAGGTCTTCTCATACATCTGTTTTCAAAAAAGGTTAAAAACCTAGTGACAGATGTAGCCAAGTGTCATTAAAAAGAAACGCAGCTCACTACATACACAAAAAGAGAATGAAAGTGATGGTTAAAGCAAATCTGTACCCAAGAAGCTGTTTCAATTCATGTCAAAACTCACTTGGTGGAACCTGCACATTTTTGCACAGGAAAAGTAATGGCAAAATTGCTCCTAAAATAAAGACAAGGCAGTTTCATGTATAATACTTAGGTCTTGCAGTAAGTTCTCTTGCTTCAGGCTGTGCCACATGCAAAACACAAAATATGCGTTGTGTCCATCAAAATATGTAACTAGCTACAGTCCTCATGGCTTAAATAGCAGCAGGAAGCCATTTAGCACAATTTGATCCTGGGTTTATACTTTTCTCCCTGTCTTAATACTGAAGGATATTTGCATGAGAGCTATCTTTATTAACAAGGGGTCTCCAATGTGAGATAGACTCATGCTGGGCATCCAATATAAACTTTTGCACTCACTAAATGAAAACACGTTTCCATTGCGAGATTGTGAACAGAGGGCATTTCAGGCTGCTGCAGTTTCTTCTGAAATACACGTTTATTTCCTCAGCTTAATTGCCCCTTTTTAGCTGAATTAAAGTGAGAAAAGAAAGGGGATGTGATTTCATGACATCTATTGAACACTGTTTATATAATAATCAAGCACACTAGGAACATAAAGTCGAAGATATTTTGTTACATGTAGTAGGAAAGAATAATTTCCCTGCAGTGAAATGCATAGGAAGTAACATCCACTGGTGCTCAGAAAAATAAGAAATAGCTCTTTATTTTTCTTGTATAACAACGATGGTGCATGCAGGGGAAAATATTAATTTCAAATACAATGAGTGTACTCACCATTTCTACCATTATTTTATAGATAAGTATATTCTGAGATCCAGAAACAGCAGGATACCATAGTACTGGACAACTTAATACATCTATAATAGAAATTCCTACTAAATATGTTGCATTTCATGCAATTTTTGGGTTTCAGGTTTATGAAGTGTAATCTGTGGATCACTGTTAGATAGCAAAGTCATATTAAAGGATTTATAGACATATGGAACATCTTCAGTATTTTCAGGAAAAAAAAAAATATATATAAGTGAATGTGACCCTGAGAAATGTAGAGGCCTAATATTGTTCCATAATTCAACTTCCCATCTAAGTTACAGGGGAATATTAACAGAAAACAACGTTCTCCATGCAGAGAACAAGGGTTCAGATTTCAGCTGAAAATAGAAAGTTATAAATGGCTACAACCTAAACTTTCAGCCAGGAGAAGATACTCTTATCCAATTACACGAAAACTTCTTGTCCCTTCCTGAGATTAAACCATTTGGCTGCACTATTAATACAACCACAGCAGTATTTTATATCTAAAGAGGCGAAAGCCAGCACATGCAAACAGAGCAGTCATTTGGCAAGGGAAATAGTGTCAGCTGAAAGGCACAGAAGGCATCATTTCACAGCAGAAACATTATTAACAGGGTTTTACCCAATACTTTTTGCTAAATTTTCTCTCTTTGGACTACGTTCCTGTTTTTTTTTTAATAGATTACTGAGAGCTCTGGGAGTTTTTGGCATGAAAAATATTGTGCAACTACTGTGCTAAGACAGAAACAAATGAAAACATTTTTCCTTAGCTGCTTAGATATATGGGGTAGGTAAAGGAGAAAATCATTTCAGCTGAGGTGACTATTGCATTTAACAAATGTGCACGTAAAAATATCTATGAAGATTAATTTCAGATAACAATAAAAGGTACCAAATCTTTTTGCCTATTTTGACAATTCTCCTCATCATAAAACCAGAGCTGTTGATAGGAGTCTTGAGAAATTACACATTACAGAAGCTAAAAATGTTACATCTCATTTTCCTTTTTTATGCTAGTATTTGGACCTTTGAATACTCGTGCAGATACTGTGAATGATTATATAGCTGTCTGTAAGTTTATGCCCAGTATCAACTGAAAATATTTGCAAATTTAAAAGAAATAATTTTCACCTTTAATTGCAGTAGCAAAACTATTCTTACTACTGTTCTTACCATAAAACTGCAAAGCTTGTGTGGGCAAATTATCCCTCTTGCTGCTAGATAAAAAAGCTGAACGTGAAGATGCTGAAATAATCTTGCAGTATGGGCATTTAAAAATGAAGTTAAAATGTTATTCAGAGGTTCAGAGTATGAGCAGTAAAGAACTCTTACTGGTTTTGTACCTACGTGGTGATTTAGCTCATGTAATTTCTTTTACAAAACTGTTTCATTGTTCAAGTAGCTCAGAGAGTGCTCTGAGAGTGTCATTAGCTGTGAATTCGACAAAATGAAATGTTGCTTTCCATCAACATGTGCATTAAATCCATTACAGATTTTCCTCTAAGAAGTTTATGTCAGTTAATATAGGAGCTGTACATTTCCCACTACTTACTGTATCAAATTAAAATGAAATATCTCATAATCAGAACTAGACATTAATACACTGTTTGCAAGGACTTGACAGAGAACCCTTAGTTGCATATTTTCCCAGTTTTCCCAAATCTGTGGTTAGAGAAGTAAGGAGTACAAGAACCAAAGGACAACAGTACTAAGAAGAGGAAAAATGTGCATTAAAGGAAGATTCAACAAGGCATAAGAGACACTGATACCATAACCTCCAGCTTACTGTTAAACTGTCCTTCAGAAGTATGCATAGGGATTCCAGCACAAGGCTGTGATTTATCCTCTAGAGAACTGTTCCCAAGACAGCTTGCTACCATCATTTTAGTAGAGAAGTGGCCTTCAGAAAGATGGCAACCTTTCTCTGGAGTCCATCCGCAATCTAAATAAGCGTTCTCCATTTCCAAGGATTGTTAACTTAGAGCTAGAAGAAACCAACACCTTCCTACAAATCTCAGCAAGCCACACGTCCTCTGAAAATGCTTTCTGCCAGGAAGACTTCTTCATGCCCATCACTCCCTTAAATTTTACAGCAATGTAAAGAATGCTGATTAACTAACACAGTTCCAGTTTCTGGTTACAGCCTTACCTATCTGTCTACCATTAGATGTCTTGCCCCTGACAAGAAAAATACTAAGTTCAAGACCATTAATCAACCTCCCTGCCAGAGTCTGGTTGAACGGGCACAGTGTTAGGACCTAGTCCTGTGAGAAGAGAGAGTGAAAAGTAGTAATTTCTGCTTAAGCAAATTTGCCACTGGAAATTGAGCCTAAAATTGGAGGATAAGTTCACCTTTTCCCTATGCTAAACTAGTTTGTTTATTATTTGCAGTTGTAGCGAATTGAAGGACAGGTTCCTGGTTTCTGAAGATTCAGGTTTGGTTCAGATAAAAATGATAGAATTAATTCTTTCACGCATTTGTTAGCTAAATTGTCAAAAACTTTTCCATTAAAAAAAAAAAAAAGAGGGATGAGATATGACTCCTCCAATTTCTGCTTTTGCTTGAAATATCCAATCTGTTTGGTTCCTACTCCATGTCACATTTGGTCAAAACAAAGATTCAGAAGAAGGAGAGATGGTAAACTTAGTAAGTACTCAGATATTATAATTCTTCCAAATCAGTTTTGCCTATATTAAAAAAGCCTGTACTAAGCCTAAGGCCATGAAGGTCTCTGGTCTCTCTGATTTTTAATCACATTTTAATGCAGACTACAGATATGACACCACAAGAAATCGAACAGCTTAGACTGCTTAAAATTAATACAGCATTATATACTCAAGGATACAGTTTTGGTGTTACATTTGAATTAGTACTGCTGAAGTATATCTATTTACAATTCTGAATCATTGAAGTCACTTAGGAGCAGTTTGGTACAACATTCTAAGAGTTTGTACAAGAGTCCTGATCACTGCAGTGACAATACAAAACAGCACCACTTGATGTTGTAATTACCATCTCTGGAGAACTTGTCTTTCTAAAGTGTGAAGACCACATTATGAGAATTGTGCTTCCCACCTGGATTTCAAAGTGAAAACTGAGCCACTGGAACATTGTAAAAAAAGAAAGAACCTTGGCTATTTTTCAGAATGAGATCCCCATAAGCATTCAGATATAATTCACTTTCATATGTTAAATTGAAAAGGAGAAGATTTGAAGTTTCAAAGGCCTATTTATCTTCCTCCTAATCTAGCGTGCTTGTTCCCTTTGCTGTGGAACTTTTACTGTTATTTGCTCCTGTCTATTACTGCGTGATCCAGTTCCTCTCCAGTCTTTCTGACCTTCACCTGCACTTGCCGCTTCTCTCATTCCAATTTCCTCCAGGGAATCCCAGCTCTGAAATGAAACAGAGCTGTTTCTTTGCAAACTCCTTTTTAAAAATCCGCATCTGCTGTGACACATGTAAGCTATGAGGTGACTAATAACAGGTCTACCAAAGGGAACTTGGGAAATATGTGACAGTAAAAATAACAATGGCTTCTTTTAATTTTTATTCTTCTTTTCTGCTCTTCATTGATTGGTTTCTTAGGGCACGTCTCCACTGTACAATACTACAATGCCACGGAGACACCTGAGCTACTACCGAATGAGTAAGCTCTGCAGGATGGAGCTAATTAGCCCAAGCACAGTGCCTTGCTAACAGCATTACATTGCTTTAAAGAAAGAAGTTAGTACATCTGCACAGTGCTGCACTCTGTCCTATCGCTGCCTCGGTGGCAGCATAGTGATTTCTGTATCCATCAGAGAGGGACATTTCATGAGCAATTGTGCAAATGCATCTCCACTAAAGTTAGCAATGTTCATATGAAGATGTTTTTGTGGATAGGTGTGTGCAGAGGTATACTTTATCTCATAAAAAAAAACCCAGCAATTTTCAATTTCCATCCAGTAAATATATAAATACACACACATAAAAAAAATAAACAGTTTGCTTGAGTGCAAAAATATATTCAATGCTGAAAAAGATCAAGGGCATAAATTACTCAGAACTGGGTGACTTTCAGTGCTTGCATATAAACCAGCCATTTAAAAGGCATGGAAAGCAATTTCTTAACTTTTCTTGAAACAACTTCTATCGTTCAGTGATTATTCTCTTTCTATGCTCTTTAAACATTAAATAATTTTGTATAAAAGTCCCATCTACATTAAAAAAAAAAAAAAAGTATTTCTATACATTTGAGGATTACACTACCCTGTGAAAATTTTGTTTTATACTAATAAATGGAAGTCCATATTATGCACAAAAGCAATGAGGATAAAGCCACAGTAGTTGTTCAAGCACTGCATACCCCAGCCAATAAGTCTTGCTGATTATAACCTAAAATTAGAAGATGAGCCCCTCCAAAACATTATAAAACAGCTGAATGAAAGAAGTAAACACAGTAAGATGAAGGCAGCCATTAAAACTTTTCAAAAGGAAAAAGGAGGTGAATGAAGTGCTTAGGCCAAGCCTAGTGACTGTTACAGCATCTATTTAGAATAATTAGAAGCATCTATAATCCAGAAGGGTAACAACGAGACTAGACTAAAGCAATATGACCAAACAGTATGAGTTTTATAAAAAGTGATTCAAAAATATGAATTCTTCCAAACACAGAAATCTCCATCATGAACAAGTCAGCCATACAAGACTAACTACAGGCAGTGAAATGTAAAGCTGAACCTCAGAAATCTAAAAATCTGAAAGTCAAAATGGCAAGACTTCTAAATTAACAAACTCTCCTGAAGTAGGTCTTACCTACTTTCTTCCACAGACACGGTACAGAGGTCTCCCAGCAGCAGCTCATCTACTCTGTTTGCTCACAGCTAATGCACTGTGCTTTAACACACCACTTCCACCCTGTTGTGCACTGCAAGGCACTCACTCCAGCAGATGCCATACACGTGACCAGGCACAGCAACAACTGACCTCTTCAGGAATAAAGGCCTGGGTGTGACCAACTTCAGACTCCTTTGAGTGTACAGCTCTGCAGTATCACAGTTTTTGGAAATGTAAACCTCTGGAAGTAAAGGGTTTATCTATAATGCAATGCAGTGAAAATAAAATAAATAAATATTCTGATTAACAGCATCTCGTGATTTTTTTTTTCCAGGGTAGCCAGTTCCATCAAATACATTTTTAGGATGTGCTCATCCTTGACATTTTGGCTTCTATTTTTCCCAGGTGGGTTGCCTAACGACGGATTTCCAGCATGCTCCAAAGTGACTCAGACATCATCTCTGCACTAGCCTGATCACCCTGCCACAAGTTCTCACTCACACAGATCTCTACACCCACCTTCTGAATCAGACTGGGAGCCATATCTTGGTTGAGTGGCATGAAAGCTTTAACAGTAATTACAGAAATGTTTTTCCTCTGCTCTAATTACAGTGAATTCGGCATTCTATTAACCTTTAAATTACTGGTATTCTTCCAGGAAAAAATTGTAATGAATAGTTAAGAGAAAAGTTCTGTGATTTCAATGCAGAGAAAATGAGCAAGAAACAAAACAGAGGCAGCATGCATTGATGGGCACCACTGCCTCTCATAGGCCAGGCCCTCAGCTTGGATGGATTAGAATATCTTCATTGATTCAGGGAGCCCAGTGTCTGTAAAGCACTGTTTTTATTTTCAGCCCTTGGATCTCTACAGAAAAGAGATCTGGGACTCAATCTGCTAAATGTAGAGTGGGAGGTAACTACCTATGAGTTGGAAATAGTGAGAAACTGTTGTTCAGGTCATACTCCTCAGCATACACCAACAAGCACTGTTCTGGGCTCACCTTAATAACAGTATGCAGTAAAACACTAAAGATCATGTAAGAGAAATTATTTTCTTCCTTTTGTGATAGTCTATTTTCATCTGTTATAAGGTTCATTTTATTTTATTTTATATTCTGCTGATGAGTTTCCTTAATTTTAAATATCTTTTTCAAAGAAGCTAAGGGAAGAACTGGTTGGCAGAGATGATACGTCATGGAACAAGTCAAATGTAGCAAATATTTTCATGTATTCTGAAAATGGTGTTTAATCATTTAGGGATGCTTAGTAAGAAGAAATTGGTTTTGTCCCTCTGTGTCGTCCAAACATTTCTTTCCTTTAAAGGAAGCCTGTGATTATACTTCCCATGAGAATAAGATTATCCAGGAAAAACATGAAACCATTTAAGCTGATGCATATTTTTCACTGTTGTTTCTGGCGGATGTGCCTGTTCCACAGAAACACTTAAGTAGCCACATATACAATCATCACAAACACTTTATGAAGATGTAATTAAAAATTTCTGTTTACAATGATATATGCAGAGACATAGTATAGTAACAACACAGGAGAACGAATGATGGAATAAAATGACCTTATTACCTCATTCACATCTGGAAAGAACCCATTCCAGAAGATTATTCATTGAAACATAATTATTCTCTACTTCACTCACAAGACTGGCTTTCATAGACAGTTCTTTCTTCCATTTAGAATTCTGCTGTGTTCATTATAAGTACATTTAGGAATATTACTTTATGCTGTCTTCTCTGTTGTTTTTTTTTTTTATTATTTCTAGTGACCATATTTATATGTATCAACTCTGCATTGTAAACTTCAATCAACCTATTTATTTCTGCAGAATGAATGCTAGGTAAAAGAGCTTGCACTCACAGAATTTTTTAAAGTCAACTCTCATTTCTGTTTTTCAGCATCTTATTCTAAGTACTGTTATAGCTTATATAAATTATAATAATAATGAAAAGAAAAAAAAAAAAGGATTAGGTGAAGTGAATGCTAAGAGTCTCAACTGAGATTGAATTCTTTGATCTGAACCAGGCAGAGAAGGAACTTGAACCACTAGCCTACTTCCTCACTGCATGACACAGCCACCGTGCCATAGGCAGTGCTGGATTGATTGTCTGGGTCTGAAATTTCATCTGGGATTTCAGATCACACGAGAAAACTGAAACTGCCCTTCTCAATGGAGAAGAGTTTTGTCAGGTGAACAAAATATCACGACCAGCTGAACTATATCATGTTCTGAAACAGACAAGAGGTTTTAGGCACATGAGATTAATTTTGAAAAGTTTATGCCTTTAGAAGCCTTAATCTCACTCAATTTCCTTGAAGGTGAGAACAGTCGTCATGGATTTACCACAGGTCAGATGAAGATTATACAAAGCCAGAGGCATACTGGAGCATGTAATCGCAGTATAATTCTAGTGGCATTAGGAGCACAGTGTTTTCTGAGCCTTGGCTGAGGTGAATGACTCCAAT
>JAOWBP010003503.1:29017485-29035175 GCA_028571105.1 Tragopan temminckii
CTCTGTAAAGAACTTCCCCCTGACATCCAACCTAAATCTTCCCTCCCTCAACTTAAAACCATTTCCTCTTGTCCTGCAGTTATCAACCCTTTCGAAGAGTTGATTCCCTTCCTGTTCGTAGGCTCCCTTTAGGTACTGAAAGGCTGCAATGAGGTCACACCGCAGCCTTCTTTTCTCCAGGCTAAACAAGCCCAGCTCCCTCAGTCTGTCTTCACAGGGGAGGTGCCCCAGTCCCCTGATCATCTTCATGGCTCTCTTCTGGACCCTCTCCAACAGCTCCCTGTCAGAGTACAACAAGTACAACATTTACTATGCTTATTAATTTTGCCTAATTTGTCATCATTTTCAAATATCCTCTATACGAAACTGCCTTTCAGGAACTGATGTCTGCATCCACTGACCCCAGCAACTTGGACACAGAGGGCTAAATCTGAAAACCTGCAAGTCAGAAACATGGCTGGACAAATGCCGACTTTTGACCAAGCTTATTCAAAATATTTACAGCTTACTTGGTTATTTTGATGCAGTGCATTCAGACAAAATACCCACCAAGCACTTTTTGTTGTGTTTGAGGCATGTTTTTAAAATTAGCTTAGACAAGGTGCATTACCCTTGAATTATCTGTGTGAGCTAAAGCAAAGCAGATGCAGGAAGAATGTGATTATCTTGGTAATGTTTGTGAAACAGATGCAAGTGCTAGCAGTAGAATAAAGCACCCTTCTATGTTATTAATGCTGTTGCCACCAGGTTAATAATACACTGCACATCCACCACCTCTTTGCTCAGACTACTGGGCAGATATATGAAGAGATATTGTTAAGAAAAGGCCACATCAGAAACGCCTTTTTAAAATAAGGTTTGCCCATTGAAACACTGAGCAGACTTTGCCTTCTGTCTCCTAAAGCATCACAACCCACTGGTGGGTAATCACATTTCTGCTACCCTTACTTTTTATTTTTATTTATTGTCCCTCAATGCAGCGTATTCCAAAAGGGCAAAAACATGCTACATGATGAGACCAGACATGAAGCTCCCCATTCCAAGAGTACTCATCCATTTCTCTCAGGTTCCTCACAGCTTTGACAGTGGTTGAGCCCACACAAAAGGAGGAGAGCTGGAAAAATGAAGATACCCAAATAGTCTTTACAAGTGGCAGCTGGGGGCAATTTGTTCTGAACTGGGGGAGGTGATGGGCAGGTGTTTTTAAATGCTGATTGAAATGCATACCTTTTTCTGCAAAGGGCATGAAAGTGGCTGGTAGATGCTCTAGGCTGGTTTTAGCACATCTTTATTCCCTTCCTCGTGAGGGATTGCTAGTTCTATCTAGCTCAGAGATTGCTATCCTACAGTAAGCAGCCTATAGGAGAAAATCTCCAGGAATCTTGCTACACTGCAGTCTTACCTGTCTCGGGGTCTGGTATCACCTAGTTGGAGACCAAATGTCCCCTTAACAGCTCTTCTTTTTGTCCTTCCTGATGGTGCTGTGCTATGGAGTGCTGACTTCATCCACATGTAAGTAAATGAGAAAGTTCTTCCTTCTTTGCCCCTGGAAATAATCAAAGTGGATGGGAAATCTATTGCTGTGGGGGGACTCAAGTCACATCTGACACAGAGTTATGTGAGGTGAACCAAGAATGCAAGGACTCGGTTATCTTAATGTTTGGTCCTGATCAGGCTGGCATCTCTGGGTGTCATTTTTGAGGCATGATTTCTTCACAGTTTTCAATCCCTGGCTAAAAAAAAAGAAATGCATCCGTAAAGACATCACGCACTTTTCTGCTAAAGAAAGCTGGCAAAGAAAAGATAAAAAGCATATATATTCCTTTCACTAGGCTTCTAGGGAATAAGTACAGAGCTCTATCTTCCTCTTCAGCACTGCGTAAAAAACAGAATGCAAAATTTCCTCCTTGAAATACTTTGGCACAAACAACTATTCTGCACTATTTGTTTAGAAATCCAGTGGGGCTTTGCTGAATGAAAGCAAGTGTCTTCATACTGGTAGTTGAAATAAGAACTAATTTCATGCACAATTGACAGTGCATAAGGAACTTCCTTGATATTGAAAGAGCAAAAGATTTTATGGGGCTGCATATGTATTTATGATTATTTAAGATTCTTGTTATAATGAGGATCCTTTAAAGGAGAGAAATTTTGTATTTTAATTTGCATAAAGACAATAAAAACTCTTCGAAAAGCAATTTCTCTCTATATAAAAAGCAGGAACATAGCACCTTAGTGGCACAGACATCTGTTACTTAAGCAGATGCTGCCATGTAAATCCCATCAAGCAACACCATCCACTGATCACAAACCACCCAAACTGCATCCAAGGCCAAACTTGTGTGGTGGTTGGGAGCCTCTGAAGCAGGTTGAGAACTGATAGCCTTTTCTTCAGTGCCTTCATTAAGCATGGAGTGATCTGATCACCATTACCCTATGCTGCTGTATCCTATGGCTCTGTAGCTGCTCTTTGGCACAAAGTTGAATGCCACGATCTACAATCTGCAGTTCTCACTGCAGATTCATCCTGTAGGAGTGCTGGCCTTTCGGCACATGAGCTGAAGAACCACTTCCTTGTTTCTCATTATGACTGTAGTTTAATGTCCTCATTCTGGAGCTGATGTATCAATATCTCGGAAGGAGATTAAATATTGCTTGCTCAAGTGCAACACTCAGTGAAACAAACTCAAGGGACTGCGTTCCACTGCAAACAGCACCGATGGAGTCCGAGGCTGATAAGTCCTTTCTGAAGTTCGCTTACACTTTAAATCAGCAGTTCAAGAAAGGCATTAAGAAAAACTATTATATTACTAGAATGGATGGCAGTAGAGTTTATATGTTACACCTTGAAGTAAGCAGTAGGATTTTCAATCATTTGATAACCTTGAAACTGCGAAGGTATCAAATTGCTATCATGAATATTGTGCGGGAACAGAAATAACTCAGAAAGCTGCCTTTGTGAATAATAATGTGGGAGAGAGCACTGTTCTTCTGGGCTGGACTTACAATAACACCAACAAGCAAATACACAAGAAGGCAAGGCATGTACTTAAACATGTGTGTTTGCATTTGACTATACATCAATCAGTTGCTGGCACTTCTCCATCTTACCGGATGAAAAGCCTGTGAGATATTTTTGCCAGGCAGGAAAAAGAAACAGAAGGAAGCTCATTTCTGTATATACAACCCAAAATGTCAGGATAAAATACCCCATTATCTGATAGGAGTTGCATCTTGGACAGAGCACTGTAATAAGTGAGCACAGTACGAAGCCATTCATGCAGGAATTTAATTTAAAAACCTAAACAACCTATCCTCCTATTTGCATGCAAGATGTTTTAATAAGCCCTGTGGTTTCATTCACGCCGGACGAACACAGAGATGTGTGGATGAGAAGACCCCAAACCAGCCCTCCAACTCCCCTGTTTATATCCCGAGTCAGCGGAGTTGATCCCAAACTCTGCTTTTGTTCTTGTGTTTGAATCTTGTGGCATTTCCAGGTGATGCAGCCTACTGAGATCGCCTGACAGCCCCGTGAAAACTCAATGTCGGGAGTGATTCATCATTGTGTCAGATCGTCCTGCTCTTTGTCACAATGACTGACAATAGGGGAAACTTGGAAATAATACAAAGATTCACCGCTCGCTGATAATGCCTGCATTGTGATTAGAGAAGGCGGTGAGCGTGTGAGCAGCATGCTAATCTCAGCCCCCGCCCCCTGCTCCATGGTGCTGTTGGTTCCAACAGCTGGGCGCCGGTGCTTTCTTGCTTCATCTTCACTCCTGTGGCATTTGTAAATGCAGAACCTCTTTTCCAGCATGTTGCAGAGCCATACTTTTGCAAATGTCAGAGGATGCGGTATCGTGCAGAATGGCAAATTCTGTCAGTGGTGCTGGGTGCTGTGTGGTCATAGATGTCTGTGGATGGACAGGTCCTCCCCCTCTAAATGATGAAATTTTTGGAGTATCTGACAGTAAGAACATTTGTGCACAGTAATTCCAAGAATTCTATAAAATCCAGCAAGCACATGTGAATTTGCATGGGGAGTGGGATGCGGTGGAAGGGTTTTATCAAAAATGATTACTGAGAAAATGTTCCTTTATTTTGCATTGGCTTGCAGTAAGGGTTTAGGATAATTGCTGACTCGAGAGGGTATTGACACACAAGCAACAAGAAAAACTGTCTGCAGCAACTTCCATGCTCTAAAGCTCCTCAAATTTTATCAGTGCTCACAGCAGCGACATCAAAGAGCACAGACTCGGCTGCGCAATTAATTGGGAGGCAACGAGAGGCTCTGAGCCACGGCCTGAGCTGTTTTCCTGGGCAAGGAAGAAAAGGGCCATGAGAAACAGTAAAGCCCACGCTGCTGCTGTGGTGCCGAGGGCAGGAGGATGTCCCCAGGGCTGGGGCAGCTCTGTTCATGATGTGGGCACCACGGAGCATCCACCTTGGCTCCATCTTTCCTTCACTTTTGTTTGTTTTTTTCTGCTTCTCCCCAGAAAAGGATCTGGTTATTCTGCAAGAAAACGTTTTTAGAAGAGAAAGGATAGCATGAGCTTTGAGCTCAGTGGATGATGGAAAGTCCATTTCTTTTCCACTTTTAAGACAGAGGAATGTAAATTCCTCTGAGGAGAATTCCTTGCCTATAAAATCAGAAGTTGTTTATATTTCAGAGCTCAGCCTCACAAACGGCTCGCTTTATTCCATACACAGTATTGTGCTTCAGAAGCTGGGCCTTTAGAAGTCAAAATAAAAGAAAAAGGAATTTCTAATGGAACGAAAAGAAAGATCCAGTTGTTTAATTGGCGCTAGTGATGTGTACTTTAAGGAAATGCCAGGCTTAAATGCGTTCGGAAGAAAAGATGGGCAACCCCCCAGCCTGTACCCTGCTTGAAGAGCATGGGAGAGAAGCCAGGGCCTACTCCTTCTCCTGCTTGCACTGGTGTAACAATGGAGAGCCACAGATCCCGAGCTGGCACTGCTTCCTCAAATCCTTTTTCTTCCAGTTCCCATTTCTTCTTCGTGCTCCTCCAGGGGAGCTGAGTTGTGTTTATATGGAACATAAAAGGCTCTTTACGGCAATCAGTTAGCATTTTGTTTCCAACAAAAATGCACGTATGGCTTGAATATATTTAATGGATTTATCCATTAAGCTCAATAACACATTTCCACCTTTAACTGCAGTGGTGCAGGTGAAGACAAGTATGTGGTTTATTTGCTGAACGTTGTTTATCTCAGGATGATGCGTGAGGATACAGGAACAGGCGAGATGTTAAAGCACATAATAAACACAAAATAAACGATCCATACATGAGAAAGATGTCGGAAGTTATCTACAGATATCATAAGCTGAGGGAAAGAATGACCCTATTGCCATTGAGAAATTTCATTGTTTGCTTCATTTTCTTTAAAATGACCAGCAGGAATAACGGGTGTAGTTTTTCATTCTGTTGCTTTGCTGAGATGAGTTTGAGCCATTAGCTTAAGGTCTCTGGACCTTTAGCTTGTGACAGTACTGATGGAAAGCATGAGTTTCCCCAACTGTCTTAACAACCACAGCAGCATCTCTCCATGTAGATATTAAAGATACAGGCAGTGGAAGCAATACTAATCCACAATGGGATTAAGATCTGCACACCTGGGAAACAATTGCCATGTTCAATCATTCGGGTGAAATCACTCCTGGCCTTTGGACTACCCATTACAGTTTTGTTCCCAGTTGTTTCTTTCTTATAATTAATGTGTAGTATTGAGTACAAGACTTTTTTATTAAAAAAAAAAAAAGCCACCCTTCCATATGGATTGCAATTATCTTTGAAATATTTTAATATGAAGAAAACAGTATAAAATAAAAAGCAGTTTCATTTTTAATGTTCCAGTTTAATTAAGAAAGTGTTCAAGTAATTTAAAAATGTAGGCATTAAAATACCAATTAAGCTTAAGGCAAGTTTTCCTATTAATTTTGATGACACCAATACAGGGGTGTCACGTAGAGGTGACCCTTCAGAAACAGGTTATTTCCAGTACTACATTTGGCTGTACTGATGCTGAGAGAAAATTAATTAATGAGGAAACTTCACCTGTTTGGCCAATCCCAGCAGGCTGAGCCTTGAGAACGATGATGCCATCCTTACAACAAATAACAGCCAACGTAACCTCTTTCAAGGCTTTAATTACCATTTTTATGTCTCAGCCTTCCGCTCTGGCTGGACACCCTGGTAAAAACTGAACATATTCTAATGGTTCTAATTGTGCAGTGCGAACACGACTGAAATGTGCTGTTTGAAATAAAGGTTATTCTGATGTGCGGTAATTATTTTATAATCATGTTTATTGTTCTAATTCTGTATTAGTGACTAAATGGTAAATGTAGCATTTTAATGCATTAAAATTTAATTATTGCCTGAAACTCTAGTGCAGGAATACTGCAAGTTTCCATGGGTGCCAGCAACATTCACAACGCGAGATGCACGTATCTGATCTGTTTAAAATTTTGTGCCCATTAACAAAAAACTTCAGGAAAGATTACTTTCCAGGAATGGCCACTTCCAGTAGCCTTGCAAACCCAGAGATGCTAATTCTTAATGCCAGTCTGGGCAAGACGGATTTAGGTTAAATTTATCTCATTTCATTTCAGATCTTAAATTGGTTAATAAGGCTGAAATATGCTTTATTTCAGAGAAGCTGCCGCGCTCTGCACAAGGCACAGAATTTATGCCAACGTTTGAGTCAAGTGCAAATACCACCATTGCTCCTTCATTACCGCCTTAACCGGTGAGATCTGTTCTGCTCGGCAGAACTCGCACCAAATGTCAGGTTCCTAAATGAAGGAGCTCCTGTCTCTCTGCGAGAAACCAGCTGATTGGCTAAAAGTACTTCAACCTTTATTTAATTCATGCCTCATAAGTGCTCCTTGGCGGGAGCTCTTGGGATCTGATCTTATGTCACACTTACTGAAACTCATTTAATTATTTGCAGCTGAGGAGGGCAGGAGGATGGTTATCGCACAGTGAAAAGCTCATCTGCTTCTTTTTCAGCTTGAACCCCAAACCAGGGAAGTCGGTTAGAATTCCTGTTTTACTTCAGCCTCATGACCCTTTCCTCAGGCTGCTTTTTAGGGGGATAGTTTCCTTCAGAGCTTTAAAGGAATTTTGCTCATTCTCACGCTCCAATCAGCAAAGAAAGTCCTTAACATTGGGACTGAAAATATCTCCACAGTATCTCCAGTATCTGTTTCATTCACAAGACAAAAGCAACGGAGGAATTTGGATGCTCTACAAACTCAGGTGGCTACCAGCAAACCAGACCAGAGTCACATCACCACGAGGGCTGAGAGGAGCTCTGTGTATGGTCCCCGTGCCCCCAGGGCATGGGTTGATATCAAGCTTTTATAAAGAGCAAAGTCCTGCCAGGAGTTTCTGAATAAACATCCATGGATCCTTGACCAAAATAAAAATTGTGTGCTATGTATGAAGGGGGGCGGAAAGACAAGAAAACACAAATTCTGCTCCAGTGTACAGAATGTGGAATGGTTTGAAGGAAAGAAAAAGAATATGGGATCCAGCCTGAGGCTGAAGACAGAATCGGTGACTTGTATAGCTTTAAAAATCAGCTTTATGACTATCATTAAATGAAAGGATCTCTCCTCATGGGGGACTTTTGTTTCATCATGAGGTGTATATCTCTTAGCACAACTAGTCGCATCCAAAGCATTGCCATAAAACTTCTTATTTAAAATAAGAAAATCAGAAAGAATTTTTAAATGAGGATGTTCTGTACTGGTGGGTTTTAGATAAAACTGGTTAAATTTATGATAAATTCTTACATATGTGGCTTTGTTTTAATGAATTCCAACCCAAGCAACTTATAAAATATATTATACCAATGTTTCCTTTGAAAACTTCTCTATGCTTCACGATTACATAGCTTAAGAAGTTTAGAAGCCTTGGGCAAGCAACTGAAACTACAAGAGGAATGCTTAAGAATTGTTTGTATGCTTGATTTGTTTTACAGTGCATTTGGTCTTTAGTTTTGATTGGATTGTCTTACTGAAACATGAAGGGCATTTAAAAGTAAGAAAGTGAATAGGATACATTTGCAACTATATGCCCAAAAGCAAGATCTTAATGTCAGAAGTAAATTATAACAACTTACATTGCTGATGACATACATTATAATTCAAAGCCTGGCAAACCGCATCAAGGTTGTTCTTACCATGATCTGACAAAAAATGTCTTAAAGCCTTGTAGTTTTTAGGTTTACAGTAACCAGACTTTATTTATGCTAGGAATTTCATAAATAAAAAGCAAGCTTTACCAAAGGTAAGACTTTTTTAAATTTATTTTTAAACGCTGCTGAATCTTTTTGGAAATTCAATTTTTTATGCCAATAATGATAAAAGTGGGATGACCCCAGCAGGTCAGGCACATGCCAGCCATCATCCATTATGTCATGTTGGGTGACACTGGGGAGCTTTCTAATGCTGAATGTGGGAAAGGATGCAGGCAGTCAAGTCTCAATTCGCTGCCTATCTCTGAGGGTTTCCCAGGTCTCTGAGCAGTTCTGTGGCAATGTGAGATGTGCAAATGCATGAAGTTGTGCCTGCAAACAGCCAAGCAGCCTGTGAGGCTTCACGTTCTGTGCATCCCGTGGGATTTTCCAACTTGGCACTGCCTGTGGGGACCTGAGCTTGTGGGAGTACCCAGCACAAGGTGAGTGCTCACAGTGGGTAGAGGCAGGAGGAAATACCCCAATCCCACATCCATGCTGCAGTGCTCAGGCCATGGGTGTGCTGTAGTTCGTTACTCTGTCTTTGACAGCAGCCTGAGGAAGGCAGGAGCACAGCAGCTCTTTGGTGCAGCTCCTGACACTGGCACAAGTGTCCATGTGCTCCCTTGGATGTGCCTTCTCAGGCTTTTCATGAGGAAGCTGACTACAGCATTTTCCCTAAACCATAAAAGACTTCCATGGATTTGTTTGGTCTTCCCACACCACTTAAACTCTTAATATCCACTGCCTCTTTGAAAGAAAATCTCTTTTTGGTTGTGTTAGACTTGCTCTCATTACGGAAAAGGAGCTGGAAAGTCCCTGCTGGAGCTCTCCCTGCCACCCATGGCTTCTGTACCAGCCCTGTCCTCACACTGGCTTTTTCCAAGCCAGGATCCCCACCTGCTTCCTTGAAGGGAATACCCTTCTAGCAGCCTCAGCCACCTATCTCATGGAGATCCAGCTCAACATCTGATTTCTCCAGCAGGACCAAATCCTAAACCTCCCATTATGCTGACTTGACTCCCAAGTTTCTCTTCTGGTTAAAGAAAAACTCGCCCCCTCCTTCAGTTTCTATATAAGCAGGAGAGGAGAAAGGGTGAGAGAGAAACAACAGCAGCCTTTCCTGCAGGCTGCTGTTGGGGTACACACAAGGATGAGGGGCTGTGTTTCAGCCACTGCTTTGCTAAATACTGCACTGTGTTACTCTGATTATTCGCAGGCTCGGGCTCTGATCATCATGCCGATGAATGAGAGCCTGGTTTAATGGCAGGGTGAATGACGATGAAGGTAAGGTGATTGCTCCCCATTTACTCTGGAGGAAATGGTACCACTTTGGCATCAGGTCCACTGGAAAAAAAAAAAAAAGAAAATAAAAATATTCACAGCCCTTAAGCATAACAAGCCTGATTTGTCTGCCTTTCAGCTGCAATCAGTGAGAAACAACCCCACTGAAGTAAGCCTGAATGAAACATGAGGCTGTACATTTAGGTGAATAATAGCTGAATTTAGGTTTGGATTCTAGTGCACGGTTTTAGTAAAAAGGGATGCATGCTGTCACTGCATCAAGGTGCTGAAACCATCAGCTCCTGGCACGAGAGCCATAGCATCATCACACCATCCCCAGGCAGAGAGCTGCTGCGGGGCAGGCAGGGATCATCCTGCAGGACTGTACAGAACGCACACCACATTTATCATTTACCTTCTGGAAACCCCAAAGTAAATAGATAACTAAAATCCATTAGAGAAACACACTCCCTGCCTTTAAAACTAATATCATTTTTTTTCGGTATGGCATTGTCTGCCTACTGTGCTGACTGTGAAGCAGAGCTCGGCTCCCACTCTGGTTTGTATGGAGTGAATTATGCATTGGCAGAGCCTGCCCACGGCATACATACAATGCCTCTGCACCAGACTCTGCTAGTGAATGAGAAATTAAAAGAGAGTTGTCATATGGAAAATTAAAAAGTGGCTACTGTTACAAAAATCTGTTCTTTAATTCATGCTGCTTCTAAGTCCCTGAAAAGAAAGTAATGAAAAAGCTTGAGAAATCTTGTGAAGGCTCTGAACGCCCATCGGTACTATAATGATTTGCTGCGTGATTTACATGTTTGAACTTATTATTTACATGCTTAAACTTCCAGAAGCAAACCCTGGGCACAGATCTTCGAGGCATTAAGCTCCCAGTGACCAATGCAAAACATCCTTCTCACTCACTCACTGCTTCTTTTCTGTTTTGTTTTAGTTTTGCTGTTTCCATTCCTATGAAGTGGCCACTCATCATTCCTGTGCTTTATGAGGTCAGTGCAAGTGATTTTAAGAACATCTGGAGGCTCACGGCTCATCTTGGTATACATAGGTATTAAAGGTGATGATTTATTTGTATATTTAATTTACTGATCAGCAAGAAACAGCTTTTGTGCTCCATCATTCCTCCTGTACTAAAAAATATACACTGAAGGAAGTTGTTTTCCAGCTCATGTCAGCTCATCCGAAACAGCAACCTCTCATACAGTATCTATCTCCTCCTAGGCCCACAGAGGCATTCACCAGGTAATGGGAACAGCTGCAAGGAGGGGAAGAAACTCTCTAAGTAGCTTGAAATTCATGCTGTTCTTGTCTGCTATTACACCCAGATATATTAAATGCATGCTTCTTAATCTAGGCAGTGCCCTTGCACATCTTATGATGCTGTGCTTGACCTTTTATCAAAGAAAAGTCTTAATAAATAACTTAATGGAAAAGCTACATTTCCTTCATGTACTTACAATCACCTCAGACTGACTTTTGCCATGGAACCTAGCCAAACCATCAGCCTGCTAGCATCACATTTACTCCAACAACCCAATCTTTCCTCATCTGCACACAAGAGAAGATTTTTCCTTTTGAATCAGACGCACAGCAATGTTCATGGGGTTCAAGTACTGAGCATTTCTCAGTTCTCCAAGCTCTGTGGAAACGGCACTGCAGAGGAAAGGAGTGCACAACCAGCGACATGGATACCATCACTTGCTCCCCTATGAGTTGGAGTTATGATGAGTTGACTGCAGTGTGCCCTACCCAAGACTCCCAGCAGCAATTGCTAACAGGAAGGAAATGCTGTTTGGTGATGTGTTGCTATATGACAGTTCACATAAGCACAGGTATATTAGACAATGACATTAATAACCTTGATTATTATTGATGTTATTAAAACAAGGATTAGGTTTCGCTGGCAAAATCTTCTTGGTTAGTATTGACTCCAGCAGGGAAATAAGAGCAGACAAATATTTCAATATATTGTTAAGCAGCTGAGCAACTCCCAAACCACAGTTATCTTAATGATGTGACAAGCATCAACTATCCTATCAAGCAAATTCCCATAAATCAAAGAAGTAACCTGTGTGGCATGTGACAAGTTTGTGATTAGGAGAAAACTAAAATATGCAAACTCTGTTATGCAGACATGACCTGGATCCAAAATATATAGCACTCCCTCCTTAGTAGTGAGCCAAATTGGATCCCATGCTATCCTCCTCACCTGCCAAAGGTGTGAAGGCTTCTGAATCCCAGGATTCCAAAAATCCTTTCTAACAAATGTTGAGAATACATCATCTCCTCATCGAACAGCCTGGTTATCTTAGAAAACAAATGGTTTTCCCAGTTACAATATGTTGATATCTGAGGAAACGATGGTTATTTCCCTCTTCACCATACTCGAAATTACTGCTGTATTTCAGAAAGACCAAATGCAAAACTAAAGGCAACTACAGATACTTAAGTACTACCACTACAAATCTGATGGCATTTATGATCATCAAGTGAATGGGAAGAAAGTAAAATGCAGATTTGAGGCTGCTCTAAAACACCAATGGTTTTATTTTTTTGAAGAAACTAAACTTTTATTTGCACATCGTGTTAAATGCAATGTAAATTTCTACTTGTTCTTTTGAGCAGAATGTCCAACGGAAGGAAACTAATCTGGGCATCTTACTGTGGGAGAACCTGCAGTGTTAACTCAACCGAGCTATTAGGCACTAAAGGAACACATGGGAGGGAGCCACAGGGAACGGAGCTTCGTGAGTTTCACTGGTCACAGAATTACTTGTTTCTTTCTCAGTTAGGATTAGCCTCTATACAAGTGAATGGAAAAGCTGTGAGAAACTCCAGCAGGTGACTTATTATGCAATGCAAAATTAAACACAGCCAATTGGATACATTCTCTATAACTTTTTGAGTAAGAAAGCACAATCCAGTGCCAAGAAGAAAAATCTTTGTGTTTCCATTTATTTCCTGAAAACACTTCTTTTAAGATACCATGAAAAAACCTGACACTTTTGCAACTATATTAATTCCTTTTACCAAATTGCAAATGCCACTTGCATGGAGAGGAATGAAAGCATGAGGCAGATGCAGAAAATTGCTCTATTTGCTACTAGCAGAGCTATTTATATGTTGACAAACAGTTGTGCCAAGAGCAGATGGATATTTTCTAGTATTGAGGAACTGCTAATTGTGTGCTGCTGTTCCTCTCAAGTTCATGGGGAAAAACCATTGGTGTTCTGCAGAGCAAGGCATGAAGAAACCAGTTCAAACCGTGCATTTGGTAAAGCAGCCAACACCTCCTAGGACGGCATGGAGGATGCCCTGGAGCAAGAAGATGCTCAGCCAGATGTCAGCTTAGCAAATCTCAGCAAAGCATGACCACGAGGAGCAGCACTTTGCAAATCTTCTGCAAGTCCTTCACAGAGGCACACAAATAAGGCAGAAGCGTTCAGCGCACAGGCTGATAAACAGCATATGCCTATAAAGAATTTACAAAGCCATTTTGTCTGCCCGTGTCTCACCCATATTTTAATTATGTGAAAACACAGATATGCTTGTCCAAACGTACTGGAATGATATGCAATTAATCTGACAAGGAAAAGGCATCTGTCTGTAGATCTGTATGTTATCTCATCACTGCTTGTTTGTATATGAGGCTGAGGCATGCACTGTATGCTCACAACACGTTCGATCACTGGCATCAGGAGAAAGAGTGAAGGCAGATAAAGAGCAGGAATTGCTTTCACAAACTGAATTGTCCCTATCCAGCCCTTGGTTAAAAAATAAAGAAAGAAAGCCCCGCACACTGTGTCTTGATATTCTTATATGTATCAGTACTAAAGCACAATTTAGTTACCTTAAGAAAGTCTCAGACCTGATTTATCTATGAGACACACTTCACAACACAAACCAATTTTGCTGTAGTAATACCATGTCAATATTTCCTGACAGAAGACAAATGTTGTTATTATTTTGCCAGTTCTTACCTTTGTAAAAGTTTAGAATTTTACAAAACGACTCTTCTTTACATGTCAAAATGGTAAGTTGTTGGAAAGGAAAAAAAAATTGAAGTCACTCATATCTATTGACAGGGATGGATTCTGCAGCGAGGTTAAAAATGATTTGGGCACAATATTGACATTTAAAAATATTAAAAGGAAACCCTGTTTTTAATGGATACCTACATAAATGGGAAGATAAAAGGAAAAAAAATTAACAGAACTATTTTTTGATGTATCCTGTGATATTAAAAATGATTTATCTGCATGCTCTCTGTTGGAACTCTTTGTGCAAATATGTGCAGACACATTCCTCCCCATAGTTGTGATCTGAAAAATCAGTCTTTGTTCTACATTCACCTTCTTCCTGCCCCTCCACTACATTACAAGAGACATAACACATGATCTCTACTTTATATTCACTTTAAGTTAACACTTTTAAAACTGATGCAAACCACCCAAGCTAAAATCTTTTATTATTTTGTATCTGTTGCTTTTTTTTTTTTTTTTTTTTTAAATCTCCTCTGCACTTCTTACTAACCATCGTTTTGGGGAACCGTGCCCTGCACTTCCATACAGAACTCACACTTGTGCTCGTGTACTCTTGTTTCTGTCTACAATCATAGAGACATTGAACAACTTCTCTCTGTTTTAAACTGAGAAAGAGAAGGTCATATTTGGTAAGCAGCTACAGGAATATCGAGGCTATTTCCACAGTGGAGAACAGGTTTGCAAGAAGCACAACATGTAGCCCAGATAAGAGCAAGTGAGCTTTCACAGCTGGGAAAGTCTTCAGATAAAAATTGGTGTTAAGGTGGTGATCTGGCCAAATAACGCAGTTTGTACTCAAGGGTCTCAAACTGTCCTGTAGAACCTCTGCATACTACATTTGCTCAGCATAAAATGTCTCAAGAAGCACACCTTACAGTTTCATCCTTAGGCAGGTTAAAGGAGAGGGAAAAGCACGGGGACTTGGAGAGAGAAAACCAGATGACTCTATTCACCTCATTAGCAACTAGTCAGTTGGGGACTTTACTTTAGAACTCAACATGGCCAATTTTGGCCTTTACAGAACGCGCACAAATCCATCCAATTACTTTTTAATCTAACCAGTTTACAAAAATACATATTTCAACATTAAAAACGAGCAAGCAGCAGTTTGTAGATTGCTTATGGAAAGTCCCACAATGGAGTTTGGTATTTAAGACTCAAAAGTGCTGAGCTGAGCTACCGATGAGCAGAGGGCAGGAATGTGGCTTCAGAAAGAGATGCTGAATAACAGAGACAAATAGCAGCTGTACAGCATCTGTATTTGACTGAATTATGCAGAAGAACTTTAAAAAGGTTTTGGTTTATGAAACAGAAAGACCTCAAAGGTCGTTATCATCAAATGTAAACAAAGCCACGTTATTTATGCAAACATTCACACGCTTTTTTCTTTAGCACTCAACTGGCTCGGTTCTAGCTACAGAAAAAAAGCAGAAGGCCAGAAGAACGCTGGGTATTTTATTTCAAACTGAACACCACAGAGCAGAATTCTGAACATTTTCTCTTATCTAAGAACCAGTTGCACTGAAACGAGTTTTATTTGTATAGCAACAGCAATACTTGCCTAAAACTGACATGAAGGAAGAATTAGGTCATATGTTTAAGTTCATTTTCATGCTGATTATTTTGTTATGTTTCCCCAATTCCAAGCTGTTGAAATAATTGTCTCTTATTATTTCACACTGCAGCAGTTATACACATGATCTATCAACTCCTGAATAAAAACCAATGGAGTCTAACTTCTGAGCGCCACGTCTTCGTTTTACCTTAATCCTATGCATTCCATAAGCAGAACCCTAAAAGCTGTTACCTTACAGATAAATTACCCTACACTTAATCTGAAGATTGTGCAAGAACACAAAATTACAGTATTTCAAAGAATTGAGCATTATTATTTTTGTTTCTCTTCCCTGCTTCACTCCTTGCATTGGCAGCATGTCCCACAGAGTACACTGCATGCTTTCTCAGGCATAAGCTGGGGGTCAGTGGAGAGCAGTGCATATTCCTGTAACATTACAGTGCTTCTTTCCTTCTTTATTTTCCACCAGAGATGCTAAGCAGATGATTTTGCGAAAACTTATGGATCCATTTAATTTGAACCATGCCACATGTTCCTCCAACTCCATCAAAAATTGCTCGCATGAAGCTAAGCGCATACATAACAGTTTTCTGTATTAAGCCACTGAATTACGTGTTGAATTCACTGGCAATTTTTCCAGTGTTCACATGGATTTTAAAAACAACCAGACAGAAATTAAACACTTGTTTTTATATAAAACAAAATAAAATCTGGCAAGGTGGCTTGTGCTGCTGCGATACGCAACACCTTCCTCTTAGCTGAAGAGAATTTGATTAGATTTGGGAGAGTGGGGGGGTGTGGGTTGAACCCCTTGGCTTTGCCCCATGCTATTTTGAAGTACATAGAGCAATGCTACCAGGTAGTTTTTGCTATTCGCATTTATTTTGTATAAGGAAAAAAAAAAATAGCATGGATTTGTAGAGCACCTAGTCATGAAAATACTGCTTTTTCCGTGCACATAACGTGTTTGTGGAAATTAAGATTTTTGCACACCAAAGATTAGAGAATTTTATTTTTTTTAATATGAGACAGCATATGCCATGTACGATCATTTTATCATTAAGGTTCCTACCAATTACTGTTCACAAAAGATAGATTTGATTTTCTATTCCCACGTTTTATTTACTTGGAAAATGCATTCTGAAAACACTCCTAATACAAAAAGGAGCTTACATTCACATCTTCAGAGAAGAAACTTGCCTGTGCTTCCCATTTGTTTCTCTAACAATCACAAACCCCCACAGTGAAATTACTACAAGCTTTCTGTACAGCTATTTCTCCATGTTCAAAACGTCATTTCATTCCTTGACATTAAAATTATACAAAATACAAGATACCACATATACTTGCAATTTTACTTGACTAATACTGTTTCTAAACTCCTCAAGTTAATACTCTTCACTCCCCACCAATCTTAGCCTATCTATTGGTATATAGGAACCAGTTCTCTCTGACACACGGAACAATTAATTCATGCTGCCAAACACAAGAGAAATGCAATGCTTTTTCAAATATCAAATCAGTCCAATTTCATTTAGACTTAAATGATTCTTCTGGTCTCTCTCCATGTAGATACTTCTGCAGTCAATTAGCATTGTCACTTTTAATCTGTAATACTCAGATATTGGTCATTTCCCATTAGAGTCTTATTAAATAGATTCTTATGGCCAGATAGAACCTTCTGCAATGTAATATCTGAGGAGAGAAAACTGACAGTCATTATGCAGCTGGCATTTACTGAAAGGTTAGATATTGCAGATAACCTTAATCACAAATTACACTGCATGTCAGTGAATTAGCTCACGACTTCACAATTCCACCTAAACAGCCAAGCTTTCCATCCAAACGCTCTTAGATCATTACTCAGTTAAACTTAATCATCAAAACATTTCCTAAGTAAAATGTTTTTTCAGCTTTAAAGCATCAGGCTTTACCTCAGACATTCACATCGCTCACTAAACGGGAAAACCCATTTCAGATCTTTGGATTCTGTTCCCTGTAAAATCAAATTCCCTTCAGCTGCAGACCCATGTCCCCAACTAGATCCAGCTGTGCTGCCCCACCTGACTGATGAGAACCCATCACTATTTAAGCTGCCTAGGCTAAGCATGTTATTTGGAGCAATCCTACAAGCAGCTCAGCTATTAGGCTGAAGGGGAGAGGAGCATTGGCAGTGTGAGCTGTTACACACAGCTGGGCAGCAGCTTCTTCAGGTAGGCTTTATTTCCATGGTACAAGGCTCAATAGGAACCAGCGCTTCTCACAAGCATCTTGTTTTTCCTTGTATGTAAAGACAAGAGATTGTTGAAGTCTAGTTTCATAGGGTTTTGCTAGAAAGGAGTTCTTCCTGTCTCCTTTTAAAAAAGGGCAACAAACAATTGTTTTGCAGCATTGCTTCTACCAGCTTTGGACTCCATGGTTCAAGGCCAGATTGGATGGGGCCCTGGGCAGCCTGGTCTAGTATTAACTGGGAAGGCTGGTGGCCCTGCATGTGG